>CM043865.1:59500797-60040797 GCA_023846275.1 Vanilla planifolia
TTTATGAAGTTTAATCAATGTTGGACACTTTCCTAAGCCATGTTATAATATGTGATCATCATAATAAACACTTAAAATATTCAATATTAGCAAACTCAAATGTTAAACTCATGGGTTTAGTAACCTAATAATATTTGTCAATTACATATTATATTTGTAAGGATTTTCTTGTATATGATTAACTTTTTTAAGGATTTAAGGTCTATTTGAACTAATTTGGATGATCTTAAATCATACTAAACAAGTAATGGACATGATAGTAGCATGATCCATATGGGTGCTTGAGCATTAATAAATCATCTTGGATGATTGGAGAGTTAACTAGAGTTGTTAGGCCCTAATAGTTTCTTAAATATTGATATTTTTTAATAATGATATAATCTTGTGTACTTTTGTTTAAACATTTGTAGAGATTTTTATATTATTTACTATGAGTTTGAAATGATAATAATTATACATGAAAAAATATGATTATAATTTTAATATTTCTAAAAAAGTAAAATTATATTTTTAATATTCATATGAGTTAAGTTCAATGACAATTATTATAGTTAAGGTAGAACTTATTTGAAATTAATATAAATTTTGAAATAAAAATGGATCAAAGCACTTTAATATTAAAAAAAAGATAGCATATCCTTAACCTTATGCCTGAGTAGTAGGTTTAAGGAGGGCATAAGTTTAGCTTAAGAGGAAAGCTAAAGCAAGTGAATAATGAAAAAGGGGAAGAGTGGGATGGAGAGAGGGAAGAAGGGTGTCACATCCCACTTAAACCCCAATTTAAGGATTAATATATAACAACCCCATATCAATCAATAATCATAAAATCATCATAAAGAGCTATCCAAGTGGAGCTTAATAGTATTATATCAAAGCAAAGGTTTAATATTAAACCAAGGGTTGAAGTTTTAAAACTACAAAGGGATTTAGAATTTTATAAGAACACTCATACAATATATGTATATGTATTGCCACATATATATGCATTAAGAATTAAAACAAATATAATGATGATAATTCAAAAAAATAAGATGTATTATAGTAGATTAAGAGATGTTTTGTTTGTCAACAAGTTAAAAGAAAATATTAAAGCCATAATAGATTGTTATAACCTTTGGCTATAATAGAATAAAAATAATAATAAATTACTATAGATTTTATTATTGGATTGTCTACAACATTATCACATCATAATCCTATTTGAGTAATAATTTATAAATTAATAAAATCAGTAATTTTCTAACAAATAAAACAATATATTTAGTGGAAAGATTGACCAAATTTATATGAAATTAGAGAGAGAAAGCAACGAATAAGAGTGATAAATTGATGAAGAAAAAATAAATGTAGTTGATAATAAATAAAATTATGATATAATATAGTGATCAATGATGATTGGATTATATGATGGAGTTAAAGAGATGAATGAAATATGATGAATTAAGATAAAAAATGTAAAGATGAATGAGAGATAGATGATATATATATATATATATATATATATATATATATATATATATATATATATATATATATATATATATATATATATATAATGAATACAAGATGAGAAAATTAAGATGAGAGTTGGTTATGTGATGAAAAATGAAAGCATGAAATATAATGACAATTGAAGAATAATAAGATGTGAGATAAATAAGTTAAAAATTTTATAAAAAGTAAATAGAGTAGTAATACTTTTTTTGGTTTATCAGACCTATTTAAACTTACACAATCTTGTAATAAGCTCTACAAATCTTAAGGTATAGTCTAGGCTAGTAAATGGAGGATGAAATATCTAAATTGTCTTTGAAAATTATAAAAATACCCTACAAAATTATAAAATAATTCTTAAACTTAAATAGATGACCTATAATAGAAACTCATAAATATACAATGAAACATGTGCACATCTGATTTGTCACTTGACTCAATGCATCCTTGTGATAATGTCCCAATATGATAAACACAAAATACTAAATAATACAATAGTATTACAAAGTAACCATAAAAAATGACAACCCAAACTAAAAAAAATCTTGAAATCATCTTCAATGATTGACAACCATCACAAAAAAATTATAGAAACATTCAAATTAGCTCTAGATACGTCAACAAGGTGAACTATTACATCCTCGGAGCTCTAGACCACTGAAATAAGGATAGTTCCAAAAGTTAGCTTGAGCATCCATGATAATACACAAATCCCAAATATGTGCCAAATATACAATATAGATATAGAATAAAAATGACCTAAAATAACTAAATAAATATTAAAAAAGATCTAACAAAACTTATGTCTCTCTGATGGTCTTGATGTCATCTTTAAAGTTTGCAATAAGTAGCAATGATAAACTAGGAGTTACCACATCATACCCCCACTCTTAGAAGCACTTTTCCTTAAGAAAAGTGTATCATATAATGATAAGAGGTTGAGTTGTGTATCCTCCAAGCAATCACAAAAAAATAATCTTCCCTCCTATCACCATGATTGATAGGCAAAAGAAATATAAAAGCACAAAGAAATTTATAGTAAAATATTTATGATCACATCATGATGTCTATTTTTGAATCCTAACATTACTAAGTAAAAAAAGATAAATATTTAATAATAAAATTAATTTTATTTTACTATTATTTATGGTTCAATATAATGGGTGAAGGTTGAAGGTAAAAAGAAATTCATTGAATGTTATGTCAAAATAGACTTTTAAATATGATCATCATATAGGTTAGATAGAGTGGTGAAATCAAGTAGAGTGAGAATAAGAATTATATTTGATGCTTTTTTAAGTATAAAAACAATAAGCTGAGTAATGGATGGAGGCAATGAAAGCTCATGTGCTTATATGGCTATATGATTTCATAGAATTAAGAATGGTGGTATATTCGAATGCTCAATATCATCCATAGAAAATTTTTCTAAATATTCATGAAATAATGGCAAGGACAAGTAAAGCATACTCTTAGAATTACCATCACATGAAGTAGTTAAAATATTGTGCTCTCTAAAATCTCATCCAACTAAAAGACAATAAATGCACTCATTTACAATAAGCATTCGAATCAATTGGTTTCATTACCTTTGTAAGAATAGCTAAGAGTTGAGGTTTAGTTATTTCTATAGGATGATCAACAATAGTAGTACCAACAAATGTAGGAGTATGGATATAAGTTGTAAAGAAAAAGGTGAAAGATTAAGGTAAACATTTGGGTGGGTTTTAGCATAGCTGATATAATAAGCTTTATAGTAATGAGACAGTTTTAATAAGGATTGTAATTTGAGATCTCACTATGTTGATAGTGGTTATAGAAGTAATAGTTTACAATGGCTAAGCTAAGTGGTGTACTAGTATAATAATACATTGCATTTTAATTTCTCTCATCACTCAATCACATGCCTTGCCTAATCCTCTTAATAAATATATTATACTAATATGAAAGATAAATTTATACTATACAAAAATCAAGAAAAATAAACTACACATCAAATCTTTAGAATAAATTGTCAATAAATTATATAATAGGGATATCATAATGGTATCATGAGTATAAATTTCCATACTACTTAGTGTTGCCCTTAATTGACATTTGTTTGATATAACTATTAACTAATCATATTGTATGATAAGTTCAACACAGAATGATGATTTTTTTCAACTAATATCAATCTCACTTAATTTATTCTCTTTTCAAATTTAATTTAATTTTTTTAACACATTATATGACTTACTACAAATTCAATATTTTGAGATAAATAATATGTATAAAATAAAATGAAATACATAACTCAAGTAAATCTTAAGTATCTCAAATAAATTATTATATGTTTTGAATTTTTAATTACCAAATCAGACTCGATGGAGATCTTTTGTTCATGTTGCTCAAATTTATGTTTCTCCTAATGCTAGTTATGATTGAGGCTCAAACACCTTCGTTAAGCTCCTTAAGTCACATGATCAAGATCTTTGTAAAATTAGCCTAATTATTCTTAAAATACTTGTTTTGAAATTAATACTTAAGAAAAAATATTAGTAATATAATATAATTTTTTTATTACCATCGAATAAGTGATGTAATATTGAAATAGTATTACAAATCACACTTGTCATACTTATATGATTTATTCATACTTATACAAACTATTCTAACTTAAATAGTTTAGGCATTCACATTATATTATTTTGTATAATGTTCATATATTGTACTATGGTATGCTCCTATTTAAATTATCTTAACTTAATTAGACTATATAATTTTTTAGTATTATACCATACATTCTAATTTGATTTGTTTATCTATTCCTTATTCTCTCTTACTTAATCATACTTGTATGATTTATGATGTCATAACTTATGATCCTAATCTTCTCTCACCTTTTTCGGACTTGTTTGACATTAGTGGAGATCTATTGTTAGACAAATGATCGTACTTATACGATGTTCGAAATCATACTTGTATAATCTATTTCATCTCATTTAATTCAATTATTCACCTTTTATTATGTATGATCTCTTTAATTATATTATATAATTTTCTTCATTAAAGCCTAATTGTTATTTCTGTCATGATCGTACTACATGATCCACTATTATCATACTATATTATACTTAAAATTAAAATATTCTAGAAAACTTAATAAAAAATTTAAAAATTACGAAAAAAATAATTAACTCATAAAAATTTATTTCCATAAAATTTAGGATGTTAAAAATGATTTTAAAATTATATTTTATTTAAAATAATTTTTAAAATTAAGAAAAAAATAAATAAAAATAGATGATGTGACACTAAACATGAGAAGTATAGATGATGTTGCCATAATATCATATTGTTATTCCATCATCATATCTTTAAATCTCTATCAATATAGTGTTACATCACTATCACATCACTCTATTTATTATACAAAATACTAACAATTGCCTCTTTAGTTGTGTTACAAATGATTGTAGAAATAAGATCTAATGTCATCTTAATCATATCCTTTCCAGTTATCATTGCTCTAATAACCCAACAAATGTAGCTTAATTATGTCTCATGAACTTTACATTATATGTATGATATGCATGTATATTTTAAATTCAAAATTTAAAAATATAGTCCACATGTAACTTCAAAAAAAGTGCCTAGATGGAGAGAGTTGGATCTCAAGTTTGAACATGTTATTATGAAGATCTCATTACAAGAAATTTTAATATATACAATTTATATTTTTTAAATGTCAATTAAATTTTTAGCAAAATTAAAACATAAAATATTTTATAATAATAATAACAATATAATAGATAAGTAAATAAGTACACAATGCTAACTTATTTTCCCATATTAAATGATACGACAAAGTCTCACCCATGCCTAAAGGTAATTTGAGCATTTGGGAAGTAAGAAAGAAAAAGTGAGAGAGAGGAGGAGCTCGGGAGTGAGGGGAACCATTTAAGCTCACAGATCCCAAGCTCTTGCATCGTTGCAATGAGATCTGTAAAGTAGAGGAGAAGCTTCAAGGAAAGAGCAGGCTTTAATCCCAATTTGTGAAAATGATATTTCAAGATAAAATATCATCAAAGTTTTTCTCTTTAAAGCTTGTATTCATTATTTGCATGAGTAAAGAAATGAATTTCACAAAGATCAGGTTATCATCATAAGAATAGAGACTCTCATTTTTTCAACTATGTAGATCATTCTCAATATTTGTTTAGATCACTTGGTACGAGTCTACAATGAGAGCTAGTAAAAGGTTTTTTGTTAAAAAAAGACGACCAAAGTAGTGATCGTACTAATACGACCAAAATATTAAACAATATAATAGGCACATAAAATTATGTTGACTATCTATTTGATCACTGGTTAGAATAATAAAATAGACGAATCATATAGGTACAATAACCATACCATACAATGCAATGAAAAAAGAATATAACACAAGAATTTCCATTACATGTATTGTACTTGTAAGACTACATTATCGAATGACAACAATTGATGTTGCTACAATGCAACTATATTACTCATCATACAAATATGAATTTATAATAAACTAGTATAATTCAAGCATGACATTATTCATTTAACACCTGATTGTACTAATACAAAACATGGATTGCCTTGTATGATATGAATACTTAAAATTTAACAAACATCGACCATACGATTTGTTATGTCATGCATGAATCATAAAATATAATATTTGATATTATACTATACGATGTGAAATCAAAAATATAACTAATGCATAGATTGTATCGCGCGAAATGTAAATAAAGTTAATATGATATTTGATTTAGGGTTATTATAAATCTTCTATCTGATTTCTGATACGACCCATTTACTCTCTTTGGGTCATACTAGTATTACAGTAATATCATACTGATACAATCATAGTAATGCAAATAATTTGACTATTGTAAAGTTTTATAGTACAATATGATAAAGTCGATCGTATTATATAATATAATAACAATAATGGGAAGGAGCATAGTTGTCAAACATAGTTGTTGGTGAGTATTTTTGTAATAAAAATTACATTAGTTATTGATAAATATTCATATGAACTATTATAGAGAATACAGAGGAATGATAAAAAAAGTACTAAAAAAGGCTTGTCAAAGTCACAAGATAGACAAACCAAATTAACTATGATATAAATGGATTGTTAAATATTTTCTTATATTATTTTGAAATACTTAATAATGTGAGTATTACATAGTATAACATTCTTTTGCATATTTTATGAGCTTGTTACATTTTATGAGTATTATTATACATACATATATATATATATATATATATATATATATATATATATATATATGTGTGTGTGTGTGTGTGTGTGTGTGTGTGTGTATACAAGTACTTATATATAGTTGTATGGGTATTATAATATTATAAATTAGAACATATGATAAGTTAAAAAAAATAAAAATAAAAAGAAAAAAAATGAGATAGTGTATCTTAAAGAAAAGCATGACCTTATTAAACTACAATAGGATTAATGTGATATACATCATCACACCTGGTGTTGTGATGCTTAATGATATGGCCATAGTATACAAAGGTTTTGATTTAGTGATGATGATGAGATACTTCACTCCTAGGTGTTGTTAGTTATAGAGATAAGATTCTGACATTCTAAGTACTTCGTACCCTATCAGCATAGGATGTTGGCATTATGGGGAGACTTTGCGATAATAAGATATTTCACTCTTAGGTGTCACAAATACTCAGGAATCTCATATCATATTAGTATGCAATATTAATATTAAGGGGAAAGACTTAGTGATTATGAGATATTTTACTCCCTAATATTGTACTTAAAGATAGGACCATAATATTTTAGAGTATTGAAGCTTATGATGATGATGAGAAATGTTATAGTATCCTTGAGTATTGAGATAAAGTTCATGAAAAAGTTTAGGTTTGGAGGAAGAAGAAGCATGCAAAAAAAAATGAAGAAAAAATGAATATAAAAGAAATAGAAAATAATACAAAAAGTTATATACTTATGATTAGTTAGATATATACATATTTATGGCCATATATGCATTATTGTAACATTTTTATAAAAATTTTCGTGCATTCTTTTTTATTTATTATTCTATCATATTACTTTGTTACTTTAATTATACTTTATACTATTTTACTACATGTAGTTAAAATGTTTTTTATTAAGTATATTATGCTCATTTCTTATTACCTTATAGGATATGTTACATTTATCAAATTGAGGATCTTTAGAGGTTATTACATGACCCAAGGGTTTAGAGACTGATGCATTGGGTGAGCATGAGGGATGTATTCATATATGTATAGTTTTTCTTTAATTCCAATGTTTGTATTAGTATCACTTTCAAACTTTTATGTTGGAAACTATTAACTTCTATGCTTTGTTATCTATGTTAGGATGTTTAAATTATAATGGATTTTTGTCATATTAACTCATTTTAGTAACATGTGTCATCTTCTTATTCTATGAGCTCTATTTTAACCTGATAAAATTATATTATAGATGTATTTTATTAGGTTTTGTGATTTGATATTAAATAGGATGTGACAATTGTCTTATACAAAGTATTTGTAATACCAGAGACTTTACTTATCGTTATCCTACATAAAATAATAGGGACAATAGAGTTTATCATATTATATTAGGTAATCATGGGATAATTACGATAAAAATTTCAATACCTTTTTATAATATCATGTCATATAATCATATAGATTATATCACTCTTATAAGCCCACTTTCTCTATTTACACATTTCTTTTCATTCAATTTTACTTTTTTTCATTTCATGTTATGATATTTATAACATCATATAAATATACATATGCATTACACATTATAATATGCTATAAATACAATCAAAATATATGTGCTCAATCAATTGATACCATATAATTATACTCATATCATATTATATCACAACAATGCATTTCAAGATACACAATTATCTCAATTTATCTATCTGATAGTTTTTAGATATTTCTTTTATCATCTTTCATTTTTATTTTCCTTTTGCATTTTCTTACATTTCCTACGTAAGATATTCATTTAAAACTATTATAAAATGTTTGCTTTCCAAATATAATACTTTCACTTTTTTCTTTAAACTTCTTTTGACAATTTCTTAATTTTCATAACTTTTTTAACCAAAAGTATTCTCAAACAATGCAACTCAAAGCCCTAAGAAATCCTTTAAAAATATGTGTGATTTCCTTCTTCACATATTATCCATTTATCATAACATACTTTGACCCTAACATACAATATATTGGTTGTGACATACAGGATGCTAGCAAATCACGAACCATCCAAATTCCTCTAGAAAAGAGGATTTACAAACACATACTTTTCATAACTTACACGTACCATCTAAGGATTCTTACATAATATACAATAGTCTAACAAGTGGTATATCAGATTATTAGGACACTATTCAAAATCCTTAAGTATAGGTTAGTTTCATATCATATCTTACAACTATTATTAATAAACATCCAACATATAATGCATGAGACTTAACATATAATATATTAGGTCTATATATAGTATGAAAGTTATGGCTGACATGTCATAGTTGGTTTAAAATCACTCCAATTTTAAAACAAATCAAATCCAATTTCGAGCAGCACCAAAACACAACTCAATGGTAAGTTAAAGAAGGGTGAACACAAACAAAATTTTTCCTTTCTAGCACTTTCCATGTAAGATAGATTCCAAGGCATTAAATCCCTTCCCTTTTGCTAGATTTTCAAGAAAGTCTTTGTTGCCACTTCTTCCAAAGGTTGGTTTATTATTGCTACAATCTTACCTGATATATTTTTTCAACACAACTCCCTCGCTCTCTCTCTTAAGCTCTCTATGTGCTACCTAAACCTTCTCCCTTAAGACGATCCACTTAAGCTTAAGAAAGAATTAAATAATTATTTATTTTTTGTTAATATAAAAGAAATAATAATGTAATAGATCTAATAAAAATGTTATTTTTTGAAAATTTATAATTTTAAAAGATTATCAAATCATATATCAATGTATTTTTCATATAAAGCTCTTCATAATGGTGTGTTCAAACCACAATTCTAAATCACTTTGTACCTTGACACATACTTCGAGCATGCCAAAAATTAACAAATTCTCAAAATAACTATACACATAACAAATACTAACATCAGAACTAAAATACATGCATTTACCACATTTTAAAATTTGGACAATTACATAACCATATAAGTATATCATTCTTGTTATATGTTTGAAAAATATTGAAAAAATCATGACCAAAATTAAGAACTCCTTGATAACTTTGACATTATATATGAAACTTATAGTAAGTAAAAATAATAAAAAAATAAGATAATACTTCATCAGATTATGACATAACTTTATTTGCAAAAATAGAACTTAACATCTATTTATATTATTATATAATAAATGATCACATGAATCTTAATATGTTAAATAACAATTTTAACATAAAAGTTATTTATTCTACATAAATGTTAAAACAAGTTATGAGACTAATATAAGTGATATTGTTGACTCTCATGATCTCTTAGCATATAATTATTTTTATAAATTTTATTTGTTTTAATAAAAATATATAATTAAATGTCAATAAAGTTTTAGAAATAGATATAGGATTAGAAAAATAATATATATTAAAAAATAATATTAAATTATAAAATTGATTTAAATTTAAGTGGACTCATTAGAATTTAGATATCAAATAGTTTAATAATCTTAAATTTCTATCTATTTGATGTAAATATTTTTAAAATTATAAAATTATATGATTTAAACATTTTATTAAAGCAAATTACTTGCATTAAATTTAAACCAAACCCATCTTCCGTGCAAAAAGGTTTTTTCTTTCCTCCTATTGGTTGAGTGACGTCGAAAACAGTCAAAGTCAAAAGAATTGGCCTTTTCGGTCGAGAAGCTACGATCCCCGTAAATGCTTAGGGATTCGCCGGAAGCTTGCTTCGCCTCTTTTTAGGGCTACGTTTATCGTCGCCTCATGGCGGAAGGCGAGGGCGCTAACCACGAGCAGCATAATATCGTCGATGACTTCGACCTCGACAGTTTATTGCAAGGATTTGATGGTGATCCCATCTTCGATCTGGATCTTAGCCTTCTATCCGATATCTGGATTCCTGAATCCGATCTTCCGACGGATGCCTTTCAATCTTCTGATCCTTCCCCGTTGCTTCCATCGGCGGTGCTTGAAGCGCCGGCGGAGGAATCTTCCTCTCCGGAGTCCGTCTCGTTCGTGAAGTACATCGAGAATATCCTTATGGTTGATGATTGCACGGGCGACGGAGGGACGGACGTCAAGGAAGATGGCGTGGCACATTTCTTCTCAAGCGTGCTTGCCGAAGGCACAGACAGCGGAAAGAGCGAGGCGTGTACACCGGGAACGACTGATGTATCAGCCGGCAAGGAGAAGGATTCCCCTGTTGCGGAGGAGGATGATTCTATTAGCAAAAAACGGAGAAGGTTTGCTTAGTTCACAAAAACTTTGACTAGTTCTCCAAATAAATTAGTTACCTTTCTTTTGTGCTTCTGAATCTAGCATCATGTGAATATATAAGTATAACTGTAATTTATCTATCGGAGCTTGTATCTTTTTGGTTTGCGCTGTAATTGAATTTCGCAGGCAAATGATTTCGTTTATGCTTGTAATTGGAATCATTAGGCAAATAAGCAATAGAGAGTCTGCTATGATGTCGAGGGAGAGGAAGAAGATGTATTTGAAGGATCTGGAGATGAAGAACAAATATCTGGAATTGGAGTGTCGCCGTCTTGACTATGCCCTTAGGTGTTGCATGGCGGAGAATATAGTCCTGCGCCAGAGCTTGCAGTTACAGATGGAGAGGCCCTGCGGTGCTTCCGTGCCCAAACAGGAGTCTGCCGTGCTCTTTGTGGGTAAGGCTATGTTTGCTAATGGTTAATTGAACATTTTTTCTTTGACTCATCTCTTTCCTTTCCACAAAAATGCATCAAACATCTTTAGGCCCAAAATAACGCTTTTATTCATCTAAAATTATTATTTCTCAAAATCACATTTTTATATCTTCTTTCCTTGTGGATTGTCTACAAAGGAAAAGCTGCGTACAAATAGAGTTTAACACTTCCTATGACGATAATCATGCTAAAACATTTTTTAAAAGAACTTTCTTTACTGTTGGATTTGCTTGGATTCTTGTTTGGTGGGGGTGTTAAATGTGCTGGACATTCAATGGTCTCACAAGCTTATATAATTAGAGTCTATATTAAATAAAATTGAATAGATACGAGTTTAGATAGATAAATTTTCATAAGATTATTTGTATCATATAAGCTCATTTAAGTTTATTTAAATTTTAGTCAATAATTAAAGTACTAAACATAAAACAATGGTCATCAATTATTCTGAGGTAATATGTAACTTCTAAGTAATGATGATTTGTGCTGGACATTGTCTATGTACTGTTATCAAATAAATGGTATAATCTCTCGAAATCCTAAGACTAATGAGTTTTTTCAAAATGGGTTTTAAACAAATTAGAGTATTTCATTAAGTGCTTCTCCTTTTTGGTGTGTTGTTTCTTATCTAACTTACATACCCAAATGCTAGGTGTTTTTCCATTTAAATGGTTAAGAGATTTAAAGATTGTCGGGCTTGACTAAGGGTTTTTAGGGTTGGTGTGTTATTTATTTTGTGATTGATTAAATCTTACATTTGAGTCATAGGTCTTGATAAGGAGTTATTTGCAATGTTGAAAATGAGATTTTAATCCTCCCATCCTAATTATGAGGTAAGAAGGCTTGCATATTTCCCTAACCTACGTTGATTCAAAGTTCTTGATGTAAGAGTTGTAAAAATTGTTGATTGTAAGATTTTTATCCTCTCATTCCGATTATTTTTCCGGCTTAATTTATGAGGTAAGAAAGCTTGTTTTATTTGCTAATCATGCAATTGTTAATTTTATATTACCCTAATGGATTAAATTAAAAATCAATTGTAACATTGGAGTACATGTTATTCAATTTATGTATTTAAATTACAACTACAATTTATCTTTTGTTGAGATTAGATATAATTGTTATGTGAATTTAAAAGCCATTGTTTGGTAACTTTCTAGGGGAGAGGGAGAGGGAGAAGGAGAGGGAGAGTTTTATTAAGGAGGATGGAAGGGAGACTTTTCTAATTTAAATTTAATTTTCATAAATTTTTTATGGAAATACAGAGCTTATTTTCGAAGGATTTGTGAGACTTAAAATCCTTTGTGAATTCAATCAAACAAATAAGAAAATTTAAGGTATCTATTGCAAATTTTATTTTGATTTTTGAGCAACCAAATCATTGTTCAGTGAAGAATTATTCAATTTTTATTGCTATGCATGCTCTAAATAAATGCATTCAACTTATTCATGCGGACAACCATTAGATGCCGCTACTTCCCTTGAGCAGTTCAATGTAGAAGGCTTCCTATATTTCTCTGTTAATGGATTGGCGTCTATCAGTTTAAGAGTGAACAATTTAAATTGATGTTAATCTCAAGTTATTGCACTTCAAAGTCACTTCTCCTCTATTCATTCTGTCTTTGTGAGATTTTGCTCTTATTGAATTAAGTAGTTCTTGTTGAATTAGCAAACATGTGTAATGGCAAATGAAGACAAGCCCAAAAACAAAAAAACAAAATAGAATTAACAACTTCAGGGTTCTGAATAGAGCATGATTGAAGAATTTGAAGTACCATTGATTGAGATAAGTGCATTGGATTTAATACTTCAATTTTGTTCCTGAGACCAAGGTGCTGTTTATTGACAGAATCCCTGCCGTTGGGTTCCCTGTTTTGGCTCGTGAGCATCGTCTTCCTGTTCCTTGCGTCCTTCCTTCGAAGCCCAAACCAGAAGCTAAGCAAAACCGGAAGAGATCCCGTAATGGTGGCGAATGCAAGGGTGGAAAGAGGAAGGATTGAAGAGACAGGACGAGCTTTAAATCAGCTGTTTGTAGGTTTCAGAAGAAGATGCAGAAGCAACAGGAAGAGGATGAAGTTTCTTCTCTTTCCCTTCCATGCTTTTCTAGTCTGAGTTGTTTGCTGTAATCTTTTGTTAGAAACTTGATACTTTGGTGAAGTGATGTTCTTCTTTTAAAAGATTTTATCATTAAGTTCTACTTATTAAGTCAGTTTATTTTTCAAAGAAAATTCACATTAAACTGTCTTTTTATTAAAAAAAAGCATTTGTTTGAATTATTTATATATAGTTTTTTTATTAGTACGATCTCGAAGATGTAATTCTTCTGGAGATGTTATTTAATTATTTTTTTATTATTCTATTTTTATGGGTTTGGTGTGAAATCTTGCTTGTATTTTTATGGGTTCGTTTTTTGAATAATATCAAATTAATTCATAAAACTATAAACATGAATTAAATATTACTTATGTGGCTCCAACAAAGCAAGGTCAAAAATCCTCTCAAACTCTCCCTCTTCGTGCTTCCTTTGCACATGGCTCTAGCTTGGTAAAATGCTTGCATGTAAGAGTTTATCCTCATATTATTAAATAAGATGATTATTTTGATCATAATTTCTTATTTTCTCATTTTTAGTTTTAGAAATTCATAAAAATTTAAATGACCTTTAAAAAATAATATAAATCACATATCTATATTTTTTGAGGTGCCCTTTGATTATAGTTCCTAGGTAAGGTATGGATCTAAGATATACAAGTCTAATCAAATATATTTTATTTAGAAGGAATTTTAAGAATAATTAAGTGAATTATTATCATCTTCTTATCTTTAAAAATTGTCCTAAAATTTAGATCGACTTGAGATACTACAATATCATGTTCTCTTTCACTTTTCAAGTTGTTTCTTTTTTAATTTGATTTTTTCAAAACACCTTTACTATGAGAATAACTTTGTTCTTCAACCACTTGTCTTTTTCTACAAGAATTTTAACTAAGCAATCCTGACAAGACATGTTGAGCTAGATTTAAATTTTCTTTGGATCATGTTGAATTACATAAGATGGATGTGAAACACATCTTCTTAGAAAAGACACAAGAAAGGTATTATGCACACCTAACATCTAAGAAGGCAAGGCACTCTATAAGTAATAAAACCACCTCTCTCTAATATCTAAAGAGGCTTAATATACTTGGGTTTTAGCTTGCTTGCTCTATTAAATCTGATAACTCCTTTTAAATGACTTAATTTAATGAAGACATATTCTCCTCTTTGGACTTCAACATTCTTTTGTTTCTCATTAAAATATCTTTTGATGATTTTAGGCAATTTGGATCTTATTTCTAATTATTTTAATATTTTTATGACTTCATTAACAAAATCAACTCCAATAAGTTGTCTTCTCTTACCTTTAAACTAATATAATAAAGATAAATCATTTTTTCTATAAAAAAGATTTCATAATGATTCATCCTAATACTAATATGAAAACTATTATTACATGTAAATTCAATCAAAGGTAAGTGACACTCCTAATCACCCTTAAACTTTAGCACATAATGTCATATTAGATTTTCAACAGTTATGACAGCTCTTTATGTTTGTCCATCAAATTAAGAGTAAAAAGTTGCATTAAATTTTAACTAAGTCTCAAAAGCTTTATACATATTCCTCCAAAGTTAAGATGTATACTTGGGATCTTTTTAAGAGATTACAACCTTAGAATTATGCAGACTCATAATCTATTGAACATATAGTTGAGCTAGCTTTTTCATAGAAAATGGTATTTTGATACCTAAGAACTATGCATACTTAGCCAATCTTTCCATAACACATGTAGAAGAATATCCTATTGAAGTTCTAGGTAGTCTAATAATGAAATCCATAGCTACACACTCTCACTTTTATTTAAGAATAAGTCAGGGTTACAACAAATCATTGGTTTTTGTTGTTCACTTTAAACTTGTCATGAACAAGTCATCTCTTAACTTATCGTATCTTTCTTAATTCTAGGAAACTGATAATTCCATCTCAATGTTTTATACATTTTATTGCTTCTAAGATAGATGGGGTATTTAGAAATATGAACCTAAGATTTGTCTAAGCTATTAATAGGTAGGTATGCACAAGCTTCCCTGAAATCTCAACATATCATAATCATTGAGAGTGAAATAAGGCTCCCATCTAACTTTACTTTTTTTTAATCAATTTGTAATGTTCCCCATTCTATAGTTGATCTTCCTTAATGAAGACATACTACTTAAGCCTTATAAAGTGTTGGCACAATAATCTAACATTTTAATGCATAGTTCTATCCATTTGTATCTAGGTAATTTTAAAAAAAACCTATTTTTAATCCAATTTCTTAATTATAGAATGCAAGATTTCCTTCCTACTTAATGCATCAACAAACACATTGGCTTTTTTTCATAATAGTCTATGAATATGTTATAGTCTTTGACAATTCAAGCTACCTTCTTTGTCTTAAATTTTGTTCTTTATGTATGAAAAGATATTTCAAGATTTTATGATCCATGAACATCTCACATTTCATCTCATAAAGATAATACCTCCAAATTTTTAGGATAAAAACCATGACAACCAATTCTAGGTCATGAATTAAGTTGTTTTTCTTGTAAGGTTATGTACCATTCTACATCAATACACATCTCACACTTAGAGTAAAGTATCAGCAAAAAGTTGTTATCCATCTAACCTTTCAAGTAAAATAAGAATTAGAGTTGTTAATTTCTCTTTTAGTTTTAAGAATTTTTTTCACATTCAGTGTCTTATTCAAATTTTATTATTTTTTGAGTTAATCTAATGAGAGGCGATGTAATTTGGGAAACACTAGGCACAAAGTTTTGATAGTATCTAATTATAATAAGGAAACTCTTGATCTTTAAAACTAAAATGGCCCTAGGTTAATCCACAATAATAGAGATTTTTAAAGATTAATAATAATTCTCATTATACTAATCACATGAATTAAGAACATTTCTTGGGATAATCATAACTCAAATTCAGAGAACTTGGCATACATGTTATTCTCCCTCAAAATTAATAGTACCATAGGCAAATGTACAGTGTGTTTATCAATGGGTTTAGAATACCTTAGAATGTCATTAATGAAAATAATCTCAAAGTGATCCATGAAGTTTTTAAAGATCCTATTTATCAAGTCCATAAATGACACGAGTGCATTAGTATGGCCAAAAAGCAATACTAAAAATTTATAATTTCTATAGAGAGTTTTAAAAACTTTCTTAGCCACATCCATCTCCTTGATTTTCAACTAATGGTATCCTAATTTTAAGTTAATATTAGAAAGCACTATAACACCTTGCAATTGGTTAAATAGTTCATTAATTCTTAAGACTAGGTATTTATTCTTAATGGATAATTTGCTCAACTCTTGGTAGCTTATGGACATCCATAAGCTATTAGCATT
Source organism: Vanilla planifolia (assembly GCA_023846275.1). NCBI lineage: Eukaryota > Viridiplantae > Streptophyta > Magnoliopsida > Asparagales > Orchidaceae > Vanilla > Vanilla planifolia. The sequence continues at coordinate 59,517,705 of CM043865.1, forward strand.
CTTTTTAAAAATAGAATTGGTGCTCCCAAAGAGACACATTAGAGTGAACTAAGCCTTTATCCAATAGTTCATGAATTTATACATTTCCTTCTACTAGTTTTGTAGGTGTCATGTTATAAAAGCTTTGGACAATAGCTCAACTCTAGAACCAATTAAATTTTAAACTTGATTTCTCTATCAAGAGGAAGACAAGATAGTTCCTTAAAAAAACATCCTGGCACCTACAAAATCACAAGCACATCTTGCAACTCAATAACTGATTAAAAACACAATATTTAACAAAAATATTTAACTATCCTTCGTCAAAATTTTTTGAGCCTTAATTGTTAAGATTTTTGGGATTCTTCTTCCTTCACCAAAGAAGATTATTTTCTCTCTATTTAGAGTAGTCAATTTAGTCTTCTTCTCTACACAATCTATGATTGCATGTTGCTTAAATAATAAATCTATGCTTATAATGATATTAAATTAAGTTAATGGCAAAACAATCAATTCCGTAAGAAATTCCTCTTACTCAATTTTATCTCACCCCGGATATACATCCATCCAAAACATTCATAGATAATGGGTTATTCATTGATTTTAATCAACAACTAATGCATCAAACATTTGATATACTATAAATGAATGCTATGTACCACTGTTAAATAAAATAACTAATATAAAATATTAAAATAATAACATACTTGTAAACACATCTATAGAGTATAGGATATTCTTTTGGGTGATGGCATAAACCCTGAGTTGACCACCATGAACTGTCAATTGCTCTCGACTCATACTCCCTAAGGTGATTGCTAAAGTAGTTCCATTGCCTCTACTAGTGCCTTCTCTACCTGTAATATGACCAACATTATGTGAGGAAGAAGTCATCTCTAATGCTACCTAAAGGCAAGCTCTAGCCATATGTCCCAGCTCCTTATAATCTCTAAGCTAGCCTTCCTTCTTGGCTCAATAGACTCCAATGAAACGTGCCACACGTTGGACAAAGAGGTATCCTTCTAGTAGATTTTGTATCCATTCTACTATTACTAGCACTAGAGCTTAGACAACTTGGCTAGAAATGATTAAACCATTTTCCACTTCTAAACTTTTGAAAGATCTTTTTAAATGGGTTAGAACCTTTCATTAGCACAACAAATTCTTTCTTTTTTGCTTCAATCACTTTGAAGGCTTCAAATATTTTCACTTCATGCTCAATAAACTTAGCTTGCTCAGTAAGCTCAAAAAAAATCAAAGGACTTGTAAATGATTAAAGTAGCTCTAATAGATTTCTTTGTTCCATGATCAAACACAAAGAATCTCTGGTCCTCGGGACTCATCACTTGAGAGGCATAACAAGCTAGGAAAGAAAAATCTTCTATCATAATATCTACCTAACTTGTCCCCTTATTTCAAGATTGTTAGCTTCCATCTCATCTTTTTATCAAGAGATAGGAGAATAAACCATTTCTCAAACTCCTCAACAAAATTCCCCCACAAAAATTTATTTTTTTGCCAGACTTTTAAAATGATTGTGGTGACAAGACTCCCACCACACAATAATGGTCCCATCTAAAAGCAATAATGTAAGCGGTACATTTCTATGTTTATGGTAGTCAAGTCCATCAAATATTCCATTAACCTGATCAAACCAACTTTTTTGTTTCAAAGGTATCTATCACTCTAACAAAATAGGAAGATTGTATTCTATAAAACTGCTTTATCAACTTGTTAGCTCTTAACCCTCTCTTAAAGCTCTTTGGGAACTAAGAAAAGAGGATTACATCCTTGCAAGTGGACTATATCCATCTAATCTCCTATTAGTTTCTTTTTTGTATTAGTTTGTGATTCTACTTTTAGATCCTCTTATCTTCTCACCTTAAATAGAAAAGAATTAGTCTTTTTTATATCCATAATTCAACTTTTCAATAACAAGATAACATAATCATAATAAGGAATATATATGTGCATGTCTAATATCCTCACTTAAAAGCCTAATCTTCTAACCTTGAGCTCTAGCACCACCCTGCATCCCACCCAACTTAAATCTAATAAAATAGATAAAATGCATCTAAATACAAATTTATTAAGTTCACATAGAGCTAGCAACAAAATATCAAAAACATTACCTAAAAATAAGTGAGGGTCATGAAGAAAATATCTCAAATTCAAACATTTAGTTTAATGCAATTAAATGAAAATGCATCACACAATATTCAACTATCACATTACAGAAAATCAAAAAATCAATTACTAATGTAACATTTAATAACAAAATATAAACTTTTCTTATATATAGAAAGTCTTTCTCTCTCTCTTAAGCTCATAAAATATAGCATAATCTTAAGATCCTAAGTTTTATAAGTGTTTACATCTTGACTTATAATATAAGTAATGAATGAGTATGACATATTCAATAAACAAATTAGTTATAGAAAATATAATGATATAAATAATATAATTAATAAATAAAATAGAGTAATAAATAAAATAATATATAATAATCTATAAATATAAACACAATATCAATGTATCTATACTCGTACATACCCAACTCAAGTATGTACATAGTTTTCGTATAATACTGACATCATATAGTACTTATATTATATCATACTTTTTTTTTTGTTTTTCATTCATGAATTCATTTATTTCTCTTTAATGTTTTCTCATATTTGCGATATTCTTTTCTTATATGCTTAGATTTTCTTTTAAGATTGCTATCCTCACTCTTAGATGATCCCATATCATATCATCATCATCACAAAATTCGTTGTTATATTTTACCAACATTTGACATTGATAAGGAAGTAACCTTTTCCATTCATGACCCCTCTTTGAGTGCCTACAATATCATGGTATGAAGTCTACCTTATCACCTTTGTCATTCATGACCCCTCTTTGAGTACCTACAATATCATGGTATGAAGTCTACCTTATCATCACAAAATCATTAACTCTTATTGTCAACATTTTGTGCTAATGAGGTTAGAGCCTCTTCCATGCTCTAGCACCATCTCTAAGTATCCACGATAGTAGAGTATGATATTTAGCTCATATATTAGGTTTCTACAATTTAGGGTCATAGAAGAAATATTTTATCTCAATTTTTTTTCATTTTTGTGACATAACATATCATTAAGTAATAACAACTTTCATTATTTCTCTTTCTTTTTCATTTCATTTATTATTTTTCTTTCTTTTCACATGTTCTGATTTATAGCCTCAACAATATACACATATAAATACAAGCACAAATATATATATATATATATATATATATATATATTAATAGTAATAAATGTCATCATGATATTAAAACATATGAAAATGATATCATGTTATCTTTATATTTTTATTATCACATTTCATAGTAATAGTTAAAGAGCTTAGTGAAGTAACCAACTTATATCACAATTAATTAGATTTTTTATATGATGTCTCTAAGAGATCTCTTTCATGACCTTTTCTTTTCTCTTATCTCACTTCTCATTTTTTAGATAATTCACATTATATTTTATCAAAATTATAAATATTTTATAATAAAAGCATTAACAAAATCTATTCCAAAATAATCCCCAAACAAAATCATGTAATTTCATATCTCTAGCTTTATATCATATAGTATGATCCGCTCTATCATATTGTACAATCCATGGAATACACAGATCAAGGGATCGAATGAGTGATTTATATTAAACTTTCTTATGAATTCAATGTACTTTTTCAATAACCATTTGTAAACCATAGCAAACATTAGTTGAACAAGGAGCCAAGCAATCACTTTTGCATGTTCCTTAAATCAATCGTACTTATTTGATTAGCTTCTTGTATTTGAACAATATTAACAATCATCGATCGGGCAGAGGGATTTGATTAGAAAATTATTGTTGCACTTTTAATGAATTGATTGTTTCTATTTGATCATGCTAATATGATAATTAGTTGACTCGCCCATATTAAGTAGAGGGTCCTAGTCATCCCTCAATGCATAGATCATACCAAATAATTTGGCCAATCATGTTATGCAATCAACATAGAAAAAATCAATGAGTTGTTTGACCACAAAATCTAGTTTAAATATCATCGGATCCACTTCCACCAAACCCAAAAGCAAAAAATATATGATTTATGAAAAGAAATCAAGTAGAAACATATATTAACATGTCATTCTAGCATTGTGAGATAAAAAATTCTTTTTCTTCCTCGAGCTCTTCCTCTTTTTCACCAATTCCTTAAATCCTCACAAAATCTTGAGCCAAACATCCTACAACCCTCTTTTGTACTTTTTTTGCATATGGGAGAGTTATCCTTTTATTAAATAAAAGGATTATTTTAATCTTAATTTCTTGTTTTCTATTTTTTTGTTTTAGAAATTCATAAAAATCCAAATGTCCTATGAGAAAATACAAACCATATATTTATGAATTTCTCAAGTCAAGACCTTCGTGATGTTATATTCAAACTATGGATTCAATCATTACTATCCTAATAAGTTTTCCAAGATTCACCTTTGATATTATTTTTGAGGTTCTGAATTTGAGATATGCAATTCCAATCAATGAAGCTTTATTTAGAAGGAATGATGGGGTCAATTAAGTAGACTATTACACACATATTGGCAACCTCATTTAATACTCGTACTTCAATTGTGCCACATCTGCTACAAATGATCGAGTATAAGTATCTTGTAAGAATTGCTTGTATAAGTCCTAAAATGGTTTCTTGAGCCTTTGCTTGTATTTGATCAAGTGAGACTTCATTTTTATGACTCTTATGAGCACTCTATAGTTCCCTTCTTGAATCTCTTGTACAGGGTGTATAAAAAATTTAGCAAAAGGAAGTAGATTATTTAATACAACATAGTCATTTGATAAGAGATAGATGTAGGGCTTGGTTGTGATTAAACCACTTAAAAATAACTAATGTTCTTTACCATAATCATTTTCTTTTATCTATAACACATAATAAGTTTTCAAAATTAACTAAGAGTGTTTCTAAAAGCTATATTTCATCTTCCATTCTTGTTGCTCACTCATTCTAACATACTTTTCTTTTGATTGGCTTGAGACAAGACCTTTTTCATTATATATTAGGTCTTCTTTTTTCAAAACATGTTATATACAAATATTCCTAATGAATGCCTCTTTTGACTCATTTCTAGAACACATCATTTTTAAAATGATAATCACCACTTTGGATAATCATTTATTATTCCACATTTAAGGTCATGCATACTAACTTTTTTTAACCTCTTTTCTTTCTTTTTTTCCTTTTCGATTCTTTATCTTTCCAAATTAGCATGTTGAAGAAAATAGATGCAAACATAAGCAAATCACATTCTAAATAAAGCATCAACAAACATATCCATGTAAGCATAAAAATCAATCATTCTTAAGTTGATTGTTCAATTCATTTCTTATTAGGCCACTAAGCTTTAAACAATTTTATATCAACCACATACATAGATGTAAAAGCCTACTTACCTTAATTCCTTATTGTAGTAAACTCATTCTATAATGGATTTCAAAATTTGTGTCTTTCCTCTATTTCCGTTTTTCTTCTCTTCTAGTGCTACAACGCCAATTATAGATCTTCTCCTAATTTTTCTTAATTCTTACTCAAATTCTCAAAAATGTTCTTTAAAACCTTAACAGCACCTCCACTTTATCCTCTACACTCTAAGGTCTATACTGAGATCTTATTTATCTCAAATTTTCAAAATCCACTCATCAATTGTACTCCCCTTTTTATACAAATCTTGTGTCACTCCCTCTTCTCGACACTTCCTTTCTCTCCAAATGGTCACAACTCTTTATATGGACAACTCTTCACCTCTCTATCACTTAGATTTTAATTGTTTTTTGGTAACATCCTAAAAATAAGTGCACATATTTAAATAAATATTTTGAGAATTTTAAATTATTGAATGTTTAAATTAACAAAAAATAGATATATTAAGGTTGAAAGACAATCTTAAGGAGAAAATGTTTTTAGTATCCAAAATATAAAGATAATTATTCTTAATCATTTAGAATTTTAAAGAATTTTAGAGAATTTTTAAGAACAATTTTATAATTATTCAAAAAATATAACTCACTATAAAAATATAATACTTAAAAAAAGAGAAATGAATTGAGAAATAAAATATACAAATTATTTAGGTATCAACAATATCAAGTTAGTCAAAATAAAAAATTTTAGGCATTAAAATAGATTATCAAAGGTTAAATTGGATTATTTACTAGCATAAAAAGTCTTAATAATGAATAAAAATATTAAATTAACTAAAAAATTATAAACATTTATGAGATAGAGATTAAAATATTAATCTTAAAAAAATTTTGAAACAAAAAGAAAATGCCACAGACATGGAATTAAAAGCTAAAATGATTTAAAGAAAACTATTAATGATTATTTTTAAGGATGCTAAGTTTAGAAAATCATTATAAGCACTAAATGTTGTCAAAATTTGTGAAATGTAGCCAACATGTCAATATCGTGATTACAAAGCAAATAAAAATAGTTGGCAAATTTTTGGAGCTTGAATTAATAAAAAAGGATAACAAATATTAAGAACCATAATTTTAATTAAATAAGAATTTATTTAATTTTTAATTTCTTATTTTTTCTAAAACTAACCTAACACACAACTAAGATTCAAAACTATATGTTTTTTAAATATTATTAAATAAAAAATATATAAACTACATAATAATGAATAATAAGAGAGAACGAGATTTTTAGGTGATTCGATTTAACTAGTGCCTGCATCTACCCTTAGTTAATTCAACTAAGATTTTACTATCAAAACCATTCTCTTTCGTCATATTAAGTAGAGGTAATATTTATAAACTATACCCTTTTATCATAGACGGTAAGGTTCATCGTCTAAATCTTAATTATAAAAACTTATAATATCAAAACACAATACTAAATAGTATATAATCATAATATTATACCATTTACTTATAAAAATATACATGATACAAGTCTATTAATTATGTTTGATATGATGATAGAATATGAATACATATATGTAAAAAATTTACAACAATCCAAAGTACCTAGTTTTGAAATATAAAATCAAAATATTTATCAATATGTACAAATGTTGTTATGAAAAATAGAATCAACAAAGATCTTGCAATAATACAATCTTTTTTAAAAAATAAAAAAGGAATAAAGAAACAAAAATCAATTATAAAAAAGTCACCAATAAGATGTGCAATCAAATGTTATATTATTAACCTCTAGTCATAATGTTTTATTTTATTACAACAAATTATAAATATTTCTAATAGTTTTTTAAAATAAAATTTTAGATTTTAGATAAATAATGCTCGTGATCATAAAAGAACTTAAAGCAGAAAATAAGCAAATGTCAAATTTCATAAATATCATCTTGTTTGGAGTGACAAACCATTAAGAGATATATTTTAAATTTAATATTAAGTATTTTAATTTTGTTTTTATCAAAATATTAAGCTTAATTAAATATTTATTACATGACATACACATTAAATGTCATTTAAATTAATCATCTTAGAAAAATATTAGGTTCTCATAAACTTGGTCCATCCTCTTTAATTATCTTAACTATCATTTTATCGTAAACAACTCTTTGAAAATCTTAACTAATCTTTTTCAAATTAAATATATTATAATAGTATTAATTAATTAGTAAAAACATTTCTAAAAAAATGTAATCAATTTAACACATTCCATATAGTAAAAACACTTTAAATTAGGGCACTATATCCTATTCTCGTTTGGGTCAACTAACGGGTTAAGAAATTAGTTCTAAACATGTTTGAAATTGTTTTGGATTAGGTTATCACTCCTACATCTATAACTCAATTATAAAGCAATACTAGAAAGCATAAGTAATCACTTATAGAATTAACTACGGGGCAACCAACCTCGAAACAAGTTTGTCTTTAAACAGAACAAAACATCTTATAAGAAGAAAATAACCTAATATAGTATGTGGGGGTAAACCAAAATCTAGTTTTCACGTAGCTTATTTCCAATTTGTGGGAGTAACCAAAGCCGTCCAGTCTCACAATTTTGAGATTGATCGATCTTGATCTCCTTCGTCTTTTTTATAAAGCTTGATAATATTCTTAGCTCCATTACACTATTTTGAAATCACACGTTCAATGTTTATTCCATGCATAGGATTGAAATCCAACTCTTCGATTTATATTTAATTGTTCTAACCAAATCCTGTCTCTAAACAGCCTAAGTCGAATCTTATTTATCTGATTGGGTGGTTTTGGCTAATGAATGGTCACAGGTAGTTTCAATCAAATGGCTCCACCACAATGACTCTTTTAGAAGTTATTTCAAGCTATTATAATATTTTATTTATATACTAATTTCCAAATAAATTATATGAAAATTGCGTAATGGTAATGACTAATTTGGTGTTTGATAAGTGCTTTTAGCCGTTACAAAATGCCTATAAATAAAAAAAAATTGCAAAATAAGTTGATAAATTTTTATGCAATGTAAAAAAAATTCAAGCCAAAATATTCAAGTCGTTAACAGTCTATTTCCATCATCACTTTCATACACTAAAACATATTTCAGTCATCGAACTCTTCAAAGTCTGCTTCTTCTTAAATAACGTAAGTTATCAATTTTTCTTATTTCTAATTAATTTAATCAATGTCTCCTTAATCATTTCATAAAACATGAGATTTTATTTCAATTAATTTTTATTTTGTGAACGTTGAATAATTTTTTTATTTCAATTTTATTTCATTATAAAGTCGTAATATTATGTCTTGTTTGTTTCCTTATTACGAAGGTTTAATTTACTCGTCTTTTGGCTCAAAGCTTATCTTGAGTATTTCTTTTTGCCTGATTTTTGTCGAGGGGTTCTTATTGATTTTTTTATTTTATAATTTTTATAAACATTTATTATTAAACAAAATAATATATTTTATATTAAATTTAAAATTTGACCAAAATCATTTTTAGAGATTTGATCAAACCTTTTAAAAATATTTTAAAATTATTTCTTGAAATATTTTTGTGAGAAATTAAAATTTTTATTCCAAACAATTCACCCATCTTGCTAAACCACACTTCATCAAAGAAAAGCAAGAAAGAGAAAAAAATGAGTCGCAAACACATACCCAACAAAGGCTTTAAAATTAAATTGCTATTTTTTATTTTGCCACTTATCATCCAAAAATATTGATATATGAAGGTAAATCATCAACTATTAAACTCCAAAGGGTTTTGTCTTTTTGTTATGATATTTTAAACTAAAATAGATTTTTTTTAATAGTTAGAAAGAGTTACTCAAAATAGTCATTACAAATAAGTATTTCGACATTCTAAACAGAAATAAATAGCTTTTTGGAACTTCAATTAAGAGCAAGAGTAGCCACCAACATTTGGTCTTGATGGACGAAACACACACCATCCAATCAAAATAATGAATAAAGGGTCCAAATCTAATCCAAGCTGGATTTGATTTGGATCATTAGATCTTGCATATGGGATGGTGCTAATGTGCAATAGTATTGTTCACAAAGATAGAGAAAATATCAACTGTTTGATCGAGCTTTTTGGATAGACGACTAGATGAAATGTATTATTCACAAAATACAGAGAATATCTCATTCATTCAATAACATTTTTTGGACAAATGATTATATGTAATTTATTGCTCAGGGTGGATGCAATCGCGGTTGTTCGATAGCAAAAATATGCGATTGGATGACCCTAATTCGCTTCAGTTTGGAAGGAAACAATTGTCGATCATTAGTCCTGCATTGTGCAACGTACATGAAGTTTGGTGTTTAAAACACTTCCTTTGCATGGGTAAACTAGTCTAATGGGGTTGGTTGTCTATTGATACTCTTATAAAGTCATGACCTAAGTCACATATACACATATATGAATAGGTCTTACTTAACCCAATCTTTTTACTTGACAAATTAGAGTTCAACTTGGCTTGATTCACCTAAGCCAATTTAGGATTGATTCCTTGATCTTATTTAACCCAAACAGCTACATAAATTATATCTTGACCAAGACTCAGGGTTGACCTAACTTGTGCTTAACTGATCTCCTAATCGACAGCTCCCCAAGGCCAATTGCTCAGCACTTCGGGCCATGGTTTGAGCCTTTAGCCTTAGCCATGGTGTAGGTCAAATGTTTTGTTTTTTTTAAACATATTTTATATATTGATTATATTTTTTTACTTTTAAAGTATTTTTTATGAATATTAAAATAATAATATGTAAGAAATCAATGATTATCTATAGAATGAATAATATTATATAATCTAATTAGTCATTTGTAAACAAATGATAGGATATACAATCAAACCAATAAATATGATGAAGATGGACTCCTGGTTGTTAGCTAATTCACAAAAAATTTGATCAATGGTTTGTTGATATGCAATTTGAGCCACAACTAGAATATGACTGCCAATACTACTAGATATTGCTTCACTTGTGAATTACTTTGTGAGACATTTTTGTCAAAACTCTTGAATTGATTAATCCTATAAGTGTTTGAGATGCATGACCTGAAATACACTCAAGAAAAATATTAAAAAAAATTAATGTAATTGTTTTTTTATCATAAAAAAAGTTGTCATAACCAAGTGTACAATATTATTGCTAAGTAATTATGATATAACTATAGGCAGAGGTCTAATGATGCTAAGTGAACAGAAAAATGAAAATAGAAATGGAAATGAAAATGGCATGAAATAAGAATAAGGGTTTTGAAGGAAAAATAAGACCAAAATAATGAAAATCTATATAAAAACTAAAGAAAGAAAATAAATAAGTAGTTATATGAAAATCCCAAATTGTATTATATTCTATTATAGCAAATTAGTAGTGACCTTTTGTGTTTTTATATTGAGTATCATTGATATGGTTGATCTCTTGGTGGCATACAAGAAAAATGAAAGATAAATTAAATAAAAATATTTAGATCTAAGATCATATACTTAAGGAATCATCATGGCCTTTACATTTGATATCAATTTGACATGATGGACATAATGATGTGGGTCAAAAAACAAGTGATGGCGATAACCAAAGTGTTGAGAACTGATGGTTAATTGGAAAAAAGATTGATTTTTAGCCAAAAGTTATATATTAAAATCTTTCTAACATAATATGGTGTTCTTAGATTAAAAATAATATATTAAAGTGTAAAATTTTGAGTTAGAAATGACTCATTTCTATGTACTTGCAATATAAGACTGTTCAAAAAATATATATATTTTTAATGTAAAGCTTTTTAGTTAAAACTGAAGATAAATAATTGTAACTAATTTGAACCTTAGAGGATTTGATACAAATTGGGCATAAAAATTTGGAAATGTTGATTAAAAAACAATAAAAACTTTCATCATTATGTTTGTGGGAATGTGGTTTTACTTAACTAATAAATTTAAATTGAGAATTGTTTTTAACTAGAATAATTTATGTTGCATCCAATGTGAAATGAAAGATATCATGAAATCTAGTAACAATTATCAATTATCACCAATTAACAAACCATCTTTGATAACCACTTACTTATTATCATAGATTAGCACGAATAATCACTCATTGCTAACCGCCACCTATTGCCTAATTGTATTGAACTCTATCTTTAGTAATAATTATTATCGCCTCATGCTTATCACTAATTACCTTGTTGTCAAACATTATCAATATCCACTATTGTTGATCTTTATCAGCTACCAATGATTATTATTAATTATCACTAAGCACAACCATCACTGACCACTAACAACTTTTCTTACCAACAACTCCTTTGCCAACAACTAACACTATATATTTATAAATTCTTATCATTAATTGATATCCATATCAATCATCTGTCATTTCTATTATCAACAGTGCCTCACTAATCATAACTAGTTACTCCCCATCACTGGCTATCATTGTCAATCATAGTTGTCTGTGTAATTACTACCATTACAAAAACACCATTGTGGACAATTACAAAATATCACCCTCCACTAATCATTAATAATGTCACTTGTTAAAAAACATTTGCTATCAATCATCATTAAAAATCACTTGTCATCAAGTTTTGCCATTATAGTTATCTATCTCTATAGACAATTATCAGTTGCTATTATCACAATCATCATCATTAATAATCACTATTATTAAACATTGATCATCACCATTGTGCGAATTATTTTATTTTATTTTATTTTTTTTTAAAATATGAGTCACTACTTTAGCCAATAAAGGAACATGACATTTAACTCTTCAGTGATAACAAAAATAACAAATCTAAAATATATATATATATATATATATATATTAATAATATTCAATAATATAAACTTTCTCGGGTACCTCGGGCTTCTTAAGTCGAATTCCCTTGACCACGCTTTTTTACGTTCGAAGTTTCCAAAATTGCCGCCAATCCATCGGTAGGAATTCAAATATTTGGTCTTGTTCAGAGCAATGAAGAGGGAGGGAACTTCTTGGGTAATCTGAAAAAGGAGACTTTGCCTTCTTCTCTTCTTTCTTCGCCTTAGGGTTTTTAGTGGTTTCATACTTTTGATAGAGGGGGTTTAAACTCTTCGGTGTTCACTAGGGATCGTTCCTCCGAGAACACTTCCTCCGTCGCAATTTGTTGTTTTTCTTGTTTTGTCGGTGCAGTTGTGTTGTAGTGGAGTACAGGAGAAAGTATTCGGCACAGTCTTCTTAACTTGAATATGCCGGTTTCAGTGGATGGAACGGATGATACAGGTGCATATTCTTTTGTGTTTACTGTTTTAGAGGAATGCATTCTAAGTATAGTTGTTGGGCTCTTTTGTTTAGTAGCTCGACAAGCTCGATGCGTGATGCTTACCCAAGATAACAAGCCCATATGTCTTACCAGATGCAACGATGATCTTCCTTTGGAAATGTATGTTTCTCCCTATTGTTCGATTCGTCTTTGATGTTCTAAAAAAGAACTCATTTCAATGTTAGAATGTTTTGAAAAGTTCTGCAAGTGCAACGATTTGTTGTTATTCTCGGAGGTTCAATATGGCAATAAAAGTTCATGTTTTTTCAAATCAGATGTCATCATATTTGGATAGAGATTGGGGAATGGACTCGAGATTTAAAATCTCTGCCAGAAAAGTTAGCTATAATATGTGTAGTTACTGATATTTTACCTTTTGGTACAGCCCAACTACTTGGACAATTGTTGAATATCGACAACGTTCTGCCTTGGAGTGGCATTCTTTGCCACATTTTCAATTATTCCCTGAGCCTCAAAGTTCTCATCAGAAGAAAGAGTGGGGATCCTTTTTATCTTACATAAAGAGGCGCAGTATGGTGAGCCCTTCACTCTATTTAGTTTTATGGAAACAAATGCCATATCATGTTCAGCCCTTTTTCTAAAAGAGATCTCTAGTTCAATAGGTTGGCAAGGCAATGAATGCATGCCTAATCACATTCCATGTGCCAATCCAGCTCATTGTTTTAGAGATTTCTCTGGGTAAATTGTTTGATCATCCAATATTTGGCTTATTTATATAATGGAAATTTTTTATTTTTTGAAGTTTAGTGTATTGAGATGGGGTGAATTGGTTCTCTTTAAAACTTATGATTAAATTAAGTGTTGTAATTTAGTAAACAAAAATAAGTAATTATATTAAAGAAATGAAAAATGAGTGAGATATAAAAATTTTTAAGTGGTTTAGTTAATAGCCTATGTCTCCAAGTAATTATTTAGGCTTCTCTTATTCAAACCTTCACACTTTGTTCTTTTCATAGGAAGGATCAAACCAAATGATCGTTTTTATAGTGAATTAACTTGAGAAGTTTGGAATCATAATGTTACTTGAATAAACAATAGTTTAAGCAACATAGAGATGAATGAGCTATGACAATAGCTCATTGTGAACGTTCCTTCTCTATTTAGCATTATAGGAGCTAGGATCTCCCTTTGAGAGGTGAGATTGGAAATAAACTTCAAGCTTTTTGAATCGTTGGTTCTATGGTGAATTTCTTTTAAATGTCTTATTTATACTGTTCATAAAGTGAATCTCTTCTAATCATTCTAAAATAAGTAAAAAGCAATCCTATTGCGCTTTATTTAGAACATAATAATCTAGCACCATAAGGAATAAACATATAAAAAGCGTTTCCAATTATAGGATATTGAAGGAATTGGAAGGTTGATTTCATACCTTTTTAATTACGGAATTTGGGAGATTTTTCCAAACTTGGCGATACTGATTCCGTTTCTCTTTAATTATGAGATTGGGGGATTTTTCCAACACTCCCTTTCACATTGGTGAATGAATATCACTCATTTCCAGATTAATAATGTTTGTCACAAATTGTCTTCAATAGTACTTCTATGAGAACATTTGTAACTTGAAGTTTTATGAACATAATATAAACTTAGTTTTTCAATTAATCCTCACTTGTTTCATTATGTCATTTTGTATAGGCTTCTTGACTATAGCAATAGTATACTTGTTAATACTACATAGTTTCACAAATTTAAATGTAAGGATACTTAAATCTTCACAAGTCCTTATATTCATATCAACTTAGATTCCTTAAGTGATAATTTTATATTTTGTTTGAATATTATTTTTGGTAGTTCCATTTTGTTTTGTTACTTCTCCATATAACCATATTATTCCATAGATTTGTTTGATAGCATGTATTTCACTTTGTATTTTCTATAGAATCAATCCAATCTATAAATCCTTCAACTTCCCTATTCTTAACCTTCTTAAACAACATACCTTTCTTTGAAGATCTCTTTACATATTGATGGATTTAGTAAATGATCTCTAAGTGTCTTTTGGTGGGTGAATGCATATGTTGAGTATTGACACTTGCATTATATGCTTTATTAGGTCAAGGGACAAGTAGATTAATTTTATCAACCAAGTGTTGATACATTCCTTTGTTTATTGATAGATATCCTTTTCCCCACTCTTGACCTTAAATTGTGACTTGAGTGGTTGTTTTAGATTATTAATCTTAGCAATATCGTTACTTTTGATAACCATATCATTAACATAGATTACCATCCTTAGTTTGTTTGAAGAACATGATAAATAGTCAGTTTGACCTTGTCTATAGCTAAACTTTTGCATGACTACAAAATTGAGCATATTTGTGCAAATTGTTGAAGTCAACACAAATATTTTTTTAATTTTTTCATTTTGAATGCAACTCTTGGTTTTTTTTTTTGAAGATTTGAAACTAAGAGGAGGCTTCATGTAAACCTATTCCTAAAGATCATTATTTAAAAAAACATTAAAGATGTTCATTTGATATAGTTCATAATCTATGTTTGTAGACAAAGAAAGAAGAATCAAAATCAAGTTCACCTTTTTGCAATTAGGGCGAGCATCTCTTTATAATTAATCTTATATGTTGGAGTGTTTTATTGAGCTACCAATTTAGCCCTATACCTTTCTATCTTGTTCTAAGTCCATCGTTAAAGTGCATTATCCATCTCTTTTAACAACCTCCCTTATTTGTCATTAAACTTTTTAAGTTTTGCATTTCTTTCATTTTTCTTGCTCTCCACTTTGAATCCTTTAGGTTTTTATAATGTCTATTGGGACTTCTATTCCATTAATGTGAGCCACAAAGACATAATATCCTTTAGACAGTTTGTGATAAGTGATTTGAAGTCAGATGCTAAGTACAATAATTTTCCTCCTTTTGAGAGCAATGGGAATATCCATATCCTTTGTCATAATACTACCTTTCTGTACATCTTGTGGTGGTGCTTTTGTTGTTGGTTTTGGCGATTGTTCCTTTGTTAGAATTCTTAATCTCCTTTAGTTTGATCATTGCCTTCTCCCTTGACTTGATTCACTTAAAGGCTTAGCTTGTTATTTTGTGATGGAGATAGAGAAGGGTGTGTTGGTGGAGATAGGGATGAGTATGTTGTTAGAGTTGAAAGTAAAGTTGATGAATTGCAATTGTTCTTTGTAGTTATGTTCTCCCCTTGTAGAGAAGCATTACAATAGAATGGTTGACTCTTGAAGAAGGCAACATCTAGAGAGAAAGAGTCATTGAGGGGGGCAATGATATTGATAACCTTCACAGGGAGAAGAATTGCCAATGAACACACATTTGAAGGCTTTTGAATCAAGTTTCTCATAAGTAGGGTTGGTATTGTGAACAAACACCAAGTGGTTGAATATCTTGGGTGGTAGTTATTGTAGGACGTTTTGATTTGGAAAGTTTTTTTTAAGATAGTTAATAGATGGTTTGAAATTGATTATTTTTTGAGGAAAGGTGGTTTGTTAATTAGGTATAAGCGAGCATTATTTCATCCCAAAAAGCATTTGATATACATGGCTTTTAATGATAAATGTTTTGGTAATGTGGAGTAGATAATGTTTTTTGTGTTTTGCGACTCTATTCTTTTGAGTATAGGTATATGAACTTTGAAGGAATATCTGATTATCAATAAGGTAATTTTTGAGTTTATGACTAAGTAGTCTCTTTTGTTGTTTCTATAGAGTATCTAAATTGATCATTGAAATACTATGAAATTATTTAAACTTATATTTAATTTTTTATTATAATATAAATGATGGTATGAAGAATTTGATTATAAAGGTAAAAAATCTCTAATTGACTCTCAACTATCGTTCCGTAGTGTAGTTATATGATGAACATCTGTAGTTTGAGACTTAGTCTCTTGAGGCCAGTCCCTCCAAGATAGATCCTTGAAGTTGTTCTCTTAAATCCAAAACTTCAAGTCAAGTTTCTCGAGGCTAGACCTTTGAGGCTAGTTGCTCTAGACCGTTCTTTCGAAGCTAGTTTATTAATACCATTCTTTGATAGTGTAGATCTTGCTTCTTTAGACAGGTGTTGAACACATGTGATTCAAATTAATTACTCCAAATTATGATTGATAAGGCACTTATAAGTAATTATGCTATTTCATTAACATCTGAGATTCTACTTGGTGATAATAGTTAATTGGGTCATGCCAACAATAGGCACACATTGGTCTCAATGCGATTAGTCTATTATAACCAAATAATCAAATGATAGTCGTAATTTCCGATATGCTGAAGTGAAATCAATTTATGTCGTCGGTTATTAATAGATGTCCAAGGGTCTAATTCACGGTATTTTGAGAGCAATTCTAGAGAAAATTTAGGCAACTTTATGTAGGTCAAATTGATTATTTCCTAATTCATTTCTCATGTGGATAGTTCCTTCCTCTTTTTCTCTCTTTGTTTTTTCTTCATAATCATCTTCAATTTGTGAGGATCCCAAGTTGTCTTTCTCTCATTCTATTTTATAATCATGTTAAAGCTCTAAAGAAAATTTTTGATACATTGTCTTGAATCTAAAACTAGTATTAATAATTATGGATGTATTTTTAGAAGTTTATTTCAAGAGATATACCCAATATGTGTGAATGTGATCCTTGAGTAGGTCGTAACAAGTTTTTATGGATTATATTTAAAGGATGAGAACATTAATGATTGTGAGTAATATAATTTTTTTGGAGATTTGAAGAGTAATTCTTCCCATAACTCTAGGCAATTTTGTGCAACATAAGTTGGTAATTTTTTAAACTATTTTTTCTATAGGGAGTTCTTTACTTCTCTTTTTGTTCTTCTTTCTTCTTTCTCAATTTTCTTTGACTTGTGAAGTTTTTGAGCTTTCTTTGTTTCTACTTTGTAATCATCCTAAAACTTCTAACAAAGTATGTTTTTGTTGCATTCTCTTGAATTCAAAATAAGTATCAACAAATACGGATGCATTTTTTATTTTTTTTCTTTAAGAGATATGCCTAATATGTATTTATATGCTCATCTATTAAAGTGATGAACCAACTTGTTCTTTTTGATGAACAAACTCAGTAGATCTTCACAAGTTACTATGAACTATATGAAAAGGATGATAATATTGATGATTGTGAGTAAAATAATTTTTCCTAGGTTGTTATAATGACACAAGATTCACATTAAAGCAAAGAAGGATCTTTGTTTATAAATAACTTTGGGTGCATTATTTTTAGATATTAGAAGCTATGATGTCTTAAATGATTATGTCAAATTATTATTTTAGATTTAGCTTATGATGAAATTGAAAGAGAGATTTTTTTAGGTTCCATTGATTTTGTTGGAGTATCAATGAAGTAGTATAAATTATTTTGTTCTTTTATATTCTTAATTATCTTCCTTAAAGTCAAATCTTGAAATTCATATTGATCATTGGCAAAAGTTACGACATAATTTAGATCCTTAGTTAACTTTCTAACAAAAAGAAGATTGCATCTTAAACTTGAAGAATGAAGAGATAATTTATAATTAGCACCACAATAACTAACATCATCAATGCCTAAGATTAAGGATGAACTTCCATCAACAATCATGACACTTGTTTGATTGGTGTTTTTGTGATATATCATATGGTTGACACACTAGCATCAATAATACAACACTCATAAGCATCTTTTTTGACAAAAAAATAAATACTTTGTTACCTCATGGTGCTACTAATGTCGTTGATGTAGAGGGAGTCTAAAAAAATTTAGGTTTTTGGAAATTTAGAAGACTTCTTAGGACTTCCATTTGTTTTGATGTGAATGTTGCATGGCTTTCTATTGTTTTGTCACATCTCAAAAACATTTCTTGAAGAGCTATTCTTTTGTGGACATCGAGGCTTCCAATTAGTTGGATACTCATCAATTTGATAGCTTGTATCCTTTGTATGATTCGGCTTCTTGTAGTGTTTGCACCAAGCCTTGCTATCTTTGGTCTTAATTTAGGAAGAACCTAATGTTGCTGCAATTTACAGTAAGAGTGGAGTTTGGAGGTGTGTGTATTCATTGGTGGAGCTTAATTGAGAAGTGAGAATCACCCTTTTTTAATTTTCATATCTGACCTCTACAAATGCTCCATGAATTGTTGATAGAGGTTTGGTTCTGAGTATTTGTTGCCTAACCTTATCTGGTTCTTTATTCAAGTTTTGAAGAAAGTCAAAGGCTTGATTCTTCTTAGGCTTCTTGATGTATAACATTCCATCTTTTGAAAACTTCATCCATATTGCATAAAAAAAATCCATCCCTTGCCATAGTTTTGTTAGCGTGTTGAAGTATTTGAAGGTAGATTTGATCCCTTGTTATAGATAATTGAATGAATTTCAAAACATTGGGATTCATTTGTAATATCTGAATACATATCTTGGATTAGTTGTCACATGTTATGAGCAGTCTTCTAAAACGAATTGGTGCAACTAATAGCAGATTCCATTACAGTGATAAACCATGCCATGGTGATTGAGTTGTTTGCCCCTCATGTTCTGGAATTTGTGTTAATGATATCTGGTGGAGAAATCTAGCCTGTAAGATATCTCATCTTGCCTTTGTCATTGTTATGATCTATAGTGATTGGTTCATCTTTATAGTCATAAGAGAACCATAAGTAGTAGTGGAAATCAATTTGCTGAAGGATTCAATCATCAAAGTTGTTTGAATAGGATTGGCCATTTTTTATTAGAAGCGACATTTGACGGAGGTGAAATTAGATGCACGAGCTTGACATTGATTATTGAGAATTCAAGAACATGACACCTAGAGCTGACAAGAAAGGGTTGGGGTTCTACTGAGCTAAACCTCTAAAACAACCAAATTCTATTAGCTCAAAATTCGTGATCTCTTCTTGAAGTTTGTTGTCATTGATCTCATTAGGCCTTAAAGGCTCTTGGGGTTAACACATTTGGTTTTGAAAGTTACTTTTGCTTTGCAGGTTGCTGTTGCAAAGACTGGTTATAGCAGTTTTTACATCTTGTCACCTGATAAGGGATGCAGTCACTGTAAAGTTTATTTCTCTGTAAAGAAGTCTTATATTACTTCTGATTGCCAAGAAAATGGAGTATCAGGTGTGATGTTCTTATGAATATGTTTTACTTTTCTCTCTGTCCAAGAGCTCATATAACACCAATGGCAACACACAAGTTGTGAAATGGCAATTCTCAAGTTTATTCATTAATGAATGAACGTTTTTGCATTGCCTGTCTTATTTTTGTCTAATTTTCTGTTTGACTCAAACTGGCATCTTCTATGGTTGCTAATGCATGTCATGATTGACATTCTTCCTGGTACAGTTGATGGTCATCCCAGGCATTCGAAGAATTCCCTGAATTTGTATCAGAAATCTAGGAGTACAAGAGCTTTAGAGAATGGACGTGAATCAGTTATTCCAAGTCCCAACCTAGTAGCTTCTTTTGAAGATAAAATTGTTAATCCTGATAGTTTGAATAACAATATTGGGGATGATGCTCCTGAAAATTCATGCCAAAATGTTAAGTCTGCAGGAATTGTGAGTTCAAAGAGGGTCTCTCTCATTGAGGAGATTCAATTTGAGGATGTGAATATGAACAGTAGAACCCTGCAAGCTGCTTCCGATAAAATCATGCATAGTGGTGGTGCCACATCCAATTTAAGTGCTACAAAGCTTTCTAGTTCTTTGCAAAGGAATTTCGTTAAGACAGATCCAAGTTATCTAACAACTCTTAGTCAAAGTCATTCTGGTTGGGTATTCGGGGCAATAGTTGAGCTTGTTGACAACTCTAGGGATGCTCATGCTAAAAGGTATGATGTAAAACTTTCAAATTTGAGCTTTCTTAACTTCACAATGTTTTAGTGTTTTAAAGGCTTCTTTAAAAGTGCTCATCTGCTTGATCATGTGGTATTATTGTTTTATTTTTCTATTTTGTATTCTTAATTAAGTGAGATTTGGTCTCATTCAGTTAGATATACTTATGTCCATTAATGAGCCAAATCATGCCTTGATCTGATCCAAAATCAAAATTAACCCACCCTCCAAATTGGAATTTTTTCTCACAATTGGTGACATAGATTTGTTTAATTTTTGGTTAGCCAATATTAGGTCAAGGGTGCCTTGACCTATTTATGGCTCGATCTAATATTAATAATTATATTTGTATTGATTGAGTATTAATTACTTGTAGACATTATTTGACTTTATTTTGAAAAAGAAACTTTTGATTTAGAACATGAAATTTAGGTATTACTTTTTATAATAGGATTTGTAAATTTTTTGAAATTTTATATTATAATTCACTCAATGATTTACATTGTAATATTTGATATTTCATTATTTTTTATTTGTGTTGTGTTATTCAAACATGTGAATGGAGGAAGAGGTTGACTCAAATTGATGTAACAATGGATTATTAGAATGTAGTATATCATGCTTTATGATAAGTGGAGTTTATTTTGAAAGTGTGGCCACAATTATGATATCAATAAATCAAAGTGGATTATATAGGACATCTTACTCTAAGATGTAAGACAACTTAGTATGAAGGAGCATATTCTTAGCTTATATGCAATTGCTTGTGGATGCATATTTGGTGATCCAGTCGGCTGCACGATTCCCTCCCTTAGTACATAAGTGATTTTGTAGTCTTGGAGGCTTTGAATGGTTGAGAACAAGAGAAGTAAACTTTAACTGTGATCAACCACTGAGAAGTAATTGTTGAAGGGAGAGAATCACTCTCAAGCCATACATGAGGGGATCATGGAAAGAGGGAAATGATGAGGGAGATAGCCTCACTAAGTGCATTCTCCTCTATCACCAAGGAAGTAGGCAAGGTAGCCTTGAATCTTTCACCCCTGACCCTTTCACAAGAATGAGACGCCTATAGCAGGCTTAACTGGCAATCCCAACAACATCTTGATCATGAGAGGAAGCAATGGTGTTGTAGTTCACCTTGATCTAGCCAATAGTGTGGAGAGCGACTAAAAAGGGGGTTGAAGAGGACTAAAAAGGCTTAGAAGCTCCCAAAGGTCCTATTAAAATGGGTTGTTGTGCAACAAGCTATGAAGAATGACATTCAGAAGAGTAGGCCTGCTAAGATAATAATGGGCATGAACCCTACTGATTTGATTTTGCCGTAAGTAGCAGAGAATGGTAGCAATAAGGATAGCATCATTGTCACAACTATTGACTATGACTAGCCTTTGTAGACAATACAAAAGCTATTTAAGAGATTCAAAGAGGAGTCCTGACATACCAATCAACTAGAAGTAAGAGAAAGAGTGACTTTGTTTGAGAGTATTGGAGCAGGGCATGATTTATAGATTTGGCCATGTGATAGACCCAAGAGTAGGCAAAGGACTAGGCAATTCTGTGCACTGTGAGCTAGGTGAGCATCAATATTGTGTCTAAGCAAAATCTCCAAAGAAAGGTCTAACCCCTTGATGAGGCATGAAGCCGTTAGACCTAGGTGCTATGCTCATCCATTGGCCCAAGCATGTTCTAGTCAAGGGTGGGGTTGCTAGTCATAAGAGATTCAAAATGTTTCCAAAAAAGTTGGCTATGAGAGCCAAGGGAGTCATAGCTCATCCTAGGAGGTGACACTCCAAGATATCACCGAAGTAGGCCTACAAAGTGGCCCGATCACAGCCACTTTGATTTAAGAGGAGCCCTGCCATCGTGTCAAAGGATTATACATATTGATAAAAATCGGCAACAAGGAGACAAGAAGTGGCTTAATCTAGATGTTCTCCATGGTAGAACTACTCACCCCATCATCCATGAGCCAAAGGGTCTAGCTAAGAATTGTATTGCCAATAGAAGTTAAAAAATTTATGGATTAGAGAATCTCTGTGCACAACTTAGAAGGTAAGAGAACTCTTGGTTTTGAGGCTCAATACCCAAAGAGAATTATATTGGCCAGAAATCATCTAGTTTGTCAAGTCAATACGTGAAGGGTGTTTAATAGATAGATTATGATGATGTCAAAGGATTCTTGTTGTCGACCTCAAATAGTGGAATTAAGGTTTTTTGTTGTTTTATGTGATATTATAGAAGAATCGATAGCTAATAGTGAGATAAATTGTCTTTTGAAACTAGAATTAACCTTAAATCAGTTATTGTTATGTCTTTCTATTTTATATTTACTTTCCTTACATAATAATTCCTTAGTAAATTGGATTTAAGTCAACCTAGGTTTTGACCCAAAACCTGAACTACTAATTGCAGATCATGGATTGGATCTGAGTCAATCACTCGATCCAACCTAAATGTATTTTTGGATTGGATTCTGGTGGTGCTGACCTGATCTGAATCTGGCTTGTTTGTAGGCCTAGGTACATTATCTTTATTATGATTGCTTGAAATGAGATCCTGTAGATATTTCCCATCCATATTATTGCTAATTGTACTGACGGTGCTAATGATTTATCTACATGATTGGTATGTGGTCTTAAATCTGATTTTATTTTGCCGTAAAATTTTCTATTTTGGAACTAGTTATTTTGCAAAGGGTAATTTAAAGCAAAATAATTTCTTGAAGGATGCCTTTCTTGAGATGAGATCCTATAGATATTTCCCCTTCATATTATTGCTAATTGTGCTGACGGTGCTTATGATTTGTCCACATTGTAGTTTTGCAGTATTTAATTTGATTTTATCCTACTATAAATTTTTTCATAGTTCTTTTGCGAAGGGTAATTAAAAATGAAATAATTTCTTAAGTATGCCTTTTTAGTGTTTTAACTTATGCAAGGTAAAGAACACATGATAGTTCTTTACTAGGTTATAGCTCTTCTGTTTGGAATGGTTACCAATCTTCTGATGCTTTGTTATTTTTATTTGGAGTCACTCTCTTTATAATTTTTTAGTCATTTTGCCAGCAGTGTACAGTTGCTTTCATTGCATCTAGATCTTGATCTTTTTTTTTTTGTTATAGTGGCACAATTTCTTTTTTTCTATCATGCATTGATCTTGAATTTTGAAATCCTGGTTGCCACGCTAGTATAACTAGGTGCAGTATACCGGTTGAAATTGCTGCCTTGCATTTATTTTGAAGTTTGAACTCCTTCCTATCAAAGTTTTTAAAGTTTGTGATATTTATACTAAGGACTTTAGTGGTTTATTGCCTTTATCTATGTGCAACATTTTGCATATAGGTTGGACATTTGTATTGAGCATCTCTATTCAAAAAAGGACGGAAAGAAAATCCCTGTGCTTTCAGTTGTTGATGATGGGGATGGAATGACTTACAATGAAATTTTGAGAATGCTTTCCTTTGGTCACAAGCAAACGACCGGAGAAAATCAAGGTCGCATTGGAAGATTTGGCATTGGATTTAAGGTATGTTCTGCTTAGTATGTTCTTTGTGATTATTTAAGCCACAAGTAACAAGTTTGGTCATTTGTGTTGAAAAATTGTGATTGACATGCATATGCTATGATATACATTAGGTTTTTTTTACTGGTTATCATGAAATATTAATTTGACTAGTTATTAAATGAAAAATATTGCCTTACCTCGTCATGTTGATATTATTAAGTTGTTGGCAACTATTTTTAGCTTTATTTCCTTTGCCATGCTTAAATATTTTGGGAAATGTGATTTCTTTTATGCTGGCTAAAGCCTGATATGTGGTTGCTTTGATTGTCTTCAAAATATACTCTTCCCTTTTATGTTGTTATGGTTTTTGAGGAATTATTAGTGTTTGGTTTGATTTTTTGTCCTTGATTTTTTCAGACTGGGGCAATGAAACTTGGAAGGGATGCTCTTGTACTCACACAATCATCAAGATCCAGATCTGTTGCTTTTTTGTCTCAAACATACAATGAGAACAAAGATGCAAGTGCATGCAGTATAAGTTTATGTTAATCTATTGCTTCATATCTGAAACCTTCTAATCAACATTTTTATTTATATGTATATATATATCTCTCTTATTTGGCCAGAACGTAGAGATTCCTGTTGTTTCTTATATCAAAAATGGACGGTACATGGAAATAGATCAAAGTGCCCATTCGGAAGAATATGCAAACTTTAATTTGAGTGTTATAAAAGATTTCTCTCCATTTAATGAATATTTCTTGGGGGAGAAGCTTGGATTATTTGGTGAAAAGGGGACAGGCACACAGATCTTCATTTGGAACTTGGAAAAGTGGGGTTCAGATTATACTTTGGAGTGGGTTGGTGGAACGGATGGCGAAAGCCATAACCAAGGCCAGGGGGACATACTAATTCGTTCTAGGAGAATAAGGTCACGCCTTGGACAAATAAGTCACGAGGTTATTGCTATTACTCAATTCTATTGCATTTTTTAAGTACTTGTGATTAACAATCTCTATTAATTACATTTAGGCTTTACTCTTGAACATTGTAGATTTGGTTTTCTCGATTGATTACTTTTGAATTTGTACTCATGCTATTGGTTTGCAGAACACTTTAAACTCTTTATTAGTCTGGTACAATTTTTTTTTTCTCATTTGTGATTGGCTTCTTTGTGTTTGCTTTGTCCAGTTGTTGTCATTATTAAGTGCAAAGAAAACTTCGATGAGTTGTAACTCTGTATTTTTGGGATACAGGTTCCACTAGATTTTTCCCTTCAAGCTTATTTGGAAGTTATTTTTCTAGATCCTTGTATGAAGATGTATGTACAAGGCTCACTGGTATGCTTTGATATTTCTTGTAAGACTTTTTATTCTGTATTTTTCACATTTTTCCACTCTTACACACAAACACTTCCTTGCACAAACTTGATATGCACGCATATGGCATGCTTTTTTGCTTTTATATTTAAAATCTGTTTTTTACAGGTCAAATGTTATCCCTTGGAAAAGTCATTGGGCCGAACTCGTGCAATTAAAGGTAGTATAATGGCGAGACCTATCGAGCTCATACTTGGTCAAAGCCAGGTAGAATGGGAACGGATGAACTGTGGGATATTCTTATATTGGAATGGCCGGTTAATTGAGGTTATTACTCTAAGATGATAGCCTTTTTCAGTATGCCTAGCACTTTAGTTTCTTATGTCCTTACATATGATTCCTTAAGTGCAATTGCATGAGTTTGTTTTTATTGGTGATTTAAATTTCATTGCACCTTTATTTGGCTATCCTTCAGCTTAGGACCACAGTAGTATATTCTTAAACCAACCTCCCACAAGGAGCTTCTACCCCTTGTTTGGGTTTTATCTGGTAAATGTTGTGTATTTGAGAATGATAGGTGGAAAACATATCAGTTGAAATAGATTTGCTTTATCAGGATTTCTCAAAATACTCCATATTGGCTAGTTATATTGAAATGCATATTGAGTCTTTTGATTTGTTTAGGAAGTGTTTTTGAAAGTAGATCAATTCATTGTGGTCTGAAAGTAGATCAATTTTGTTGTGCATAACATTTGAATAAGTTTATCTTATGTTTGAATTTGATTTTTAGGAGTCATTGAGTCATCAATAATTTATGGATCTTTTGAATTTTTTTTGAGCTTTTCATATATTTCTCTTGTATTTAGTAGCCATGAATGGAATGAGATGATGTAGATTTGGAATTTGAAAGCAAATTGCTTGTTGCATGTGTCTCTCCTTTTCTCTCTCTAACCCTTGTTGCATGTTGGTTTTTCCTTTTTCTTGCTTAATAGTCTCTCTACTTGTGAGAAATCATTCTCATTCTCTCCATAAGCTCTACCCTCAATCCAAGGCTCATTCCTTGTTCAATTCAGCACTTAGACCAGCCTCTAATTCAAGCCCAAAGCCCTCCCTACCTAATAAAACCATCGTTTCCTTTTTTTTTTGGTCTTGTTCTACAAAACCCTGACTTCTTCTATAGCTCAAACTAACTCCAATCCCATGGTCACCATGTCTAACCTTTCTAGAGATCTTGCATTAATCTAAGTTAACTCAAGCTATTTATCTTATAATAAAACTTAAATCAAGCCAGCAATTATAAAATCCTGGTTTCTCTTTCAAAAAACTATCCCTCTCTAGAGGGTTGAAACGCTTATCTAGGAGCCTCACAACCATCCTCTTATCTCTTGTTACACTCAACTTAATTTTCCCAGCAATCCTTAGCTGAAATCTTTCATAATGCCCTCATAAATATTTTCTTTCTCTGCATTCATCTATGACATGATAATCAGCTATACATTAGTGAAATCAATGTTTCATCACCTTCTCTCTATTAGCTTAGTCGACAAACTCAAGAAATTGATGACCAGTAATACGGGTGACCTTAGTGATCCAACCGAAGTTGACAATTTGATGGAATTGGAACTACCTAGTTCCACAATTTGAAATTGTGAACAGTAAATACCTCTAAAGTAGGTCAAGAACTTTAGTCTCTTGGTCTTTATTTAATTTGAAATTGATAGTCGTATAATTATATGGACCATTTGAAATTGTTTTAGACTAAGGTAGGCCCCTGGTTCACCATTTTCACCATGGTAAGGTATGGTGCCAAGGCTGTTTGATCCATCTTGTACCAGTAGATGACCTCATGCATCTCTCTTATGGTTTGGGTTGTTATGCCTAGAGTCTATGCTACTGCATTTAAATTCTCTATTGATGGTTGGATTCCTCAGCCTTTATTGCTGCTATTAGTTTGGACAAGCATTGTGGACCGATTGGCCCACTCCTTAACAATTGCATTGCTTAGAACAATTCTTTTATTGCTTGAGGCCTATTAATGGCTATTAACAAACTCTTGTATTTTAACCTAAATGAGCTCATCAATGTGACATTTGAGGCGTCAACTCTCGTTATTGTGTTGGCAAAAGTTCTTGTGATAATTGCTGTTTTATTTTGAATCACTTGAGTTCACATTCACTAATGGAAGGAGACAAAGTCCTCGTTCTCAAATATGGATGATAGTTGTATTACCAATCCATATCTCTTTGGATTTTGTTCGCTAAGGAAGTGGGAGGATAAAATCTCTACTTTTGAGTGGTGATTAGAATCTAAATCTTAAGTCTAATTAATTGAATATTACTTGTCTTTTGTGCACACTTTTTTTGGTACCTACTTGACATTGATAGGTTAGTATTTTCACTCATGTTTGTTGTGCATCATGCCTGCTAAATTTGTGCCAGTATGGAGAGGATTGCAATGTGGCCACTAGCATCCTTCTTTTCTTAGATCAACTCATACATGTTCTTTGTTACCTTTATTAAGAACATCGGATAATGACATGCATACTTGTGGTGTATTGTTTGCAAAGTTTTCAATGGAGTAATTCTTATAACTATGGTTATGAACCTTCACAAGATCATCTTTGAAATGGTTAATAAAGTTATGAGAGGACTCACCTTCATTTTAGATGACATTGAAAAACTTGCATTCCTAATTGTTGGTGTGCCAAGTGATGACATACTTGGCAATTAAGTAGTGGTAGAGTCGATTGAAGAAACTTATTAAGTGAGTTAGAAGGCTCTCATATTGAGTTCTAGCCATCCCTTTTGAGATTGATGTGAACATGTGACACTATGCCTTCTTTGATAAACAAAACATGTTGGCGAGGTTCTAGAATTTGGCAATGTGCTTTTCTAGATCTAAGTGTTGTGATAAATATGAGACAATAATGGATGGTATAAAGGGGCAGGAGTTGCTCGCCATACAGCTCCGATGTGAGTGGAGACCTCCAAATGATAGATGGCGTTGTGGTTGGGTATATATAATTGGAGGATGCAGAGAGATGTACGGTACTAAATTGGTCATGTCTTCCAGAGCTTGCTCGTGTTGTGATGGTATGACAATGTGAGAGGAAGGAGTTGACAAAGGCTTTCTCATGCTTCATCACAAAGGAGTTGACAAAGGCTTTCCCATGCTTGATTTTGTGCTCCTCATGGATGAGCCTGCACGATGACATGGCTTGTGCCTATTGATGGCATCTAGAGGTATCATGCTGATAGAGTTGGTGGGGCTTAATGCCTCCCGTTGAAGACAATTTATTGAGTCTTTTTTGTTGGCACATGTGGTTCAGGACTTGGTGAAACTCCTTTTTCATGATATGGTTGGCATAGTACAATGTTCTTTTGTTGCTCAGCTCCTCATTTTTTGGCTGAGGAGAGCAGTTTGTATCTTTGTCTAGTCATTCTTTAAGAGGTTGTGCCCTGGATTTTGGAAAGGAGATGATCTCTATAAGAGCAACAAAAAGAAATGTTGATGATAGGGATGGTCTCCAATGTGTGAGAAATGGTTGAAATTTGTAGGATTTGGTGGAAGGTCAAGGGAAAAAGGGAATGTGAAAACTCATATTTTGGTCATAGGAACAAAGGAGAGATGCAGGGAGAGAAAAAACATCATTTTTGAAAGAAACACTTTCAACTAGGAGAAGTTATGGTCTCAACTGCAGCCTAAGAACCTCTATTAATCTTGTTTGTTATAAGAAAAGGGTCATCCCTCCCTTTGTTTGAGTTACAAAAACTTTCTTGATAGGGGATTAAGAATCAGAATTTGATCACAAAAACTTAGAAAAGAAATGAAGGTTGAATGACTGTATACATAGAATTGAGTAAAACTGTGGAATAATGTGTTCTACGTTGCTTTTGGGTGAAGGTGTTTTTTAACAAGAGTGAAATAATGGTCATGATGTTGCATGATTGTCAGCTTGATGTTTTAACTTGTGACAATTGATGATAGGTTTGAATTGATTGTTAGGTCTAGATGTTTTGCTTAGACATCAATGACAAATCTCAAGATGCTGAGCTTGACTGTTTAGTCTTGGTCAATGTATTTGACTTCATCTGCTCCTTCAACCGGATCTATATGCCTTGTCAAAGGGTTCAATTTCCATGGCTGGATGATGAGATCAGATGGTACAATGAGGGGGATTTTTGTTTGGGTGATTATGATGGTTTGTTCAAGAGTGGCGAGGGCCAAGACTGAGATTGTAGACTTGGTGACTGCGGGATTTTGTCAGGGCATTCAAGGAGGGTTTGGTTATTAAAATGATTGCTTGGGAAGGGTTGAATAATTGGTCTTGGTTGATGGTTAAAGGCCTTTTGGCTGGTTTAGGTAAATGCTTGTACAAAATTAGCTATTCTTCAAATGGTTGACCATTGATGTGATTTTGGATAACCTGTTTCTCATGTCATGTGACACAATGGAATTGAAGGATAAAATTTTTGGCTTTACATTAGTATTCATTTAACATGTTATCTCATAAAATCTTGATTTTTTTTTTGTTATTATCAAATATTTAGTCTTAGAACACTGTTTGAATGACATTTTAACCTTTATAGCAAAATTGTTGTTTTACTTTAATTTGTGAACTCATTTTTTCTAAACTTATTCAGGCATATAAGCGGGTAGGGTGCATGAAATACAATGCAGATGTGGGTCGTGGGATTATTGGTGTTGCAGATGTCACTGGTATTATGGTATGCCTTGATAATTAGAATTTTTTTTATGCTTGATACATTGATTAAGCTATTTTTTGCATCCTACTCTCCTTTGAATAGGGCAATGAGAAAGGCAGAGTATGGGTACTAAATAACAAACAGGGATTTCAGGATTGTGAAGCATATGCTAAACTAGAAGATTGGTTGGGGAAAAAGGCAGATGAATACTGGGATGAAAACTTTGATACAATTGATGTGGTATGCCATTTTGTTTTGTATTGTGAACTTGCTTTTGAAGCATGTAAGTTTAAGAAATGCGTTTACTTGGTGTTTTTTGTATTCATTATTTTCAAGTTGTTATATTGTTGTTTCAAACATCAAAATTGTCCATGTTGCATAAATCATTTTATCAGAAAACTCTGTAGATCTAGCTAATTGAGAATACTGCTATAAAGCTTAGAAGAATGAATGTGATTTGCTAAAGACTATAGTCTTCTATAAGTGCTAAACATGAGAATTAATTGTCTTCTACGGTTTGCCCACTATTTTAAGCTGTATTTATTGTTACTTTATCCTGTTTTTTTTATTGCGTGTGCTACTTGAATCAAAACCCTAATTTTGGTTTTTGTTAAAAAGCACATAATAGACTTCTCACATTCCTTTTGTATACTACGAGTAGCTTTACTATCATCTACATCACATTTACAAAGTGACTTGTCTACTGCAATGATAGGAAAGACCATTTTTTAAATAACTATGAAGAATCGTAAACCAAACTTTAAGGGAACTGTGTAGACTAAATTGGAGCTTAACATCGCTAGGTTTGTAGGTTACACTTATGGACACAAGTGGTCTAAGTGATATGAACGATGAAATTAGTTATAAACATAATTGATTAAAATATCAGTTTTTAATTGCTGTTAACTGTGAAATTATGTCCTGAAAATATAATAACCGGTTGATGAAGCACTTATTTTAGTGTATATCTAAGAAACACGTAGTTCCTTTGATATGCCGCCCTAAATTCATCAATAGTTAGGCTAACTAAAACAGCAATCGTGAACTTGTTTTTTATCATTGATATCAAAAGAAGCAAGCTAGAAATATTGATATATGTAGCCAAGACATTAGAGAATTCAGTTACCTTGAATGTGGCCAAGACATTAGAGAATTCAGAAGGAAACATTTCAAATGAGAAAAGAGAGTTAGAACATAATGAAACCAGCATTCCAATTCATATGCAATAATAGATTAGTCAGTATTCCCTAACAAAAATTTTGTTATGTATTGAAGAGGGAAATAATATCATCATTACAGTAAAGTTCTCTAAAACAACAATCAATGTTGTTTGGGGAAACACAAAAGTTATTTTCTTAAGGTTACCCCTTTAGGTTCCATTAAAGATGACAAAAATGAAATGGCTAAATTGTGGAAGAGAATAGTGTACCTACCATCCCCCCCTTTAGTTGTATGATCATATGGTTACCTGATTATACCTTTAGCCAACTTTTTTCTTATTGTTCTGTTTTGTACACCTCTTTCTCTAATTCTTTTGGCTGTTGTAGAATCATCTTGTATTGATGAGATCTAATTTAATGATTAGAAGAATTGAAACTACTCTAAGTATTTGATTGTATTTGATCCCCATATATCTTGCAGTCCTTGTTATCATTTGGTGGTTTGTTGTGGTCCATAGAAGGGTACTATTTTGTATGAACAAATATCCATATCTTGTAACTTAGTTAACCATTTGATATGTAAAAATCAACCTATCATAATTATAATTTTCAAATAGAAGATCTTTGGATAAAATACACTATATGTTTCTGTTAAATAACACTCTAACATAAAAGAAAACAAAATAAACGGTACATAACAATACATTACTGCAAGTCAACGATTGGTGTGCCATCAATTATTGTAGCAATCCATAAAAATGGCAAAACAACCAATAATAATCAACATGATACATAATTGAAGTTCCTTATGTGCAAGACATGAATTGCTGCATGTCTCACAGCTTTGAGCACACCCTAAACTCCATTCAGTAATTGAAGCATGGCTGAACTGCTCCACACTTGCTTGATGTGCTTCACATTCTACTTGTAGAGTGGTTTAAGTTGCTGTCTACAAATGAAAGCATGGCACCTGTGCATGAGCTGCCAAGCACTTGGGCATATGCCAGATTCAACTTGAATAGATTCCAATCCAAATCAATTTTTGGTCAGTTTGATAGTCTTATCTGTTTGGGTTTGATTCAGATCCAATCTAAGATCCATCAAAGTTCAAATAACCAGCTTGGACTTAAAATTGATTTTGTAGTTTGATGCAAGTAATGATTAAGTTATAAGAGTTATTGCATGATTGGCTAAAGCAAGTTTTTAATCATGCCAGCATCTTTAGTTTTTTTATTTACCCAAATATATCAATTCATAAAAATATGTTTGCACACACACATGTATTTATTTTATACTTGTATGTTTGTATTAGTATATGTATAGATACACACGTGTGTCCATATCTTTTTTCAAATAAGTATATATGCATGTGTTCAAATGTGTATGTTTAGTTTAGTTGGGTTATAAATGAATTAAATTGGGCTTAATTCATGATTTGATCTATTTAATTAAACTGAATTAGGTCAGATTTCAAATTAACTAACTCGATCAGAAATTTGATTCAATTGGTTATAATTTTTGTTCAAACTTTGCCTCAAATTGGGTTAAAGATCTAATCCATTTATAAACCTACAAGCACTGTGTTATGCATGCCACTTGACACGTGCCATCACGTGCATTGTGGTCCACAAGATGGTACAAAGGTGACAACTATTGAAGTTACTATGGTAGAGGTGAAGGCGACAATGGTGACTACGACAAAAAAGGGGTTGTTTGATGGGCATGAGAAGGAGGAACTTAAGAGGCTAGATGCAGCATTCTCCAAGTCTACATGCATAGAGAAGCATGAAATGGAGATACTTGAGGAGAAAGAGGGAGCAAAGTTTGCCAAAGAGAGGTGACAACAACTTGTGAGGGACAAAAAATGGTGAAGAAGGTCCAAGAGAAATAATCAGAGGATAAGAAGGGTGGAAGAAGAATTTGGGCAAAGGGTGCTAGAGGCTTTATTTAAGGGTGCCTACAATCAATTAAAGATTGAATAATATTGATTGCTAATCAGCTACCGAACTGATGGTACTGTGCTTTTCACCACATCTGTAGAAACATCCAGTCAAATTGAATTGGCCATTGATCGGTTACTAATTTTCCCATTCATTGATATTAGCAACATTTCTTGCTGCTAACAA
The DNA here is from genome assembly GCA_023846275.1 of Vanilla planifolia. NCBI lineage: Eukaryota > Viridiplantae > Streptophyta > Magnoliopsida > Asparagales > Orchidaceae > Vanilla > Vanilla planifolia. The sequence goes on from CM043865.1 coordinate 59,551,113, forward strand.
CTTTTGGTTATGAATCAGCTACCAACAATTGTCATTTGGTTTTAGTTTGCTAAGTCTTGCCATTGCTTGTAGTGTGCGCTCGTGTTTTTATTTGCTTTTTCCTATTAAACTCATCAGAATGGTTGAGCTTCTAACGTATAGCCATTTTATAGTCTCTGGTGATTATACTGATATCATTTACTCCCATCTGTTTTTTCTCATGCTTACAAGTTTCACTTTTTTGAACTTGTCATGGAATCGAACCCATTACTGGTGTGATTACTGATTTAGCTATCAACTGAAGCAATGCCATATTTTAGTTATTAAAAAGACATTGTACGGAGAGAAAAAAATAATTGCTAATCTACTTAGAACAAATGAACAATATACTAAGAATCGTCAAATTGTTTGGGATGAGAATTAGTATCTTTTCCCTTTCAGCGTGTTGTAAATGCTTGTTATCATATAGAAAGGGGAAGTTCAAATTGTGGAAATCCGTTTGGTATGATGATGACTATGTTCTTTAGTATTAGAACAACCAACTGTTATCATGATGTTGATTTGAGGTTTTTTTATTTATATGTTAGCAGACATGTGATTCAGATTATGTTTTTGAGTTTTATTAGTATGCAAGTATTTGTATATATGCAGAAGGAGAACTGCGAAGAATATGAGACTGATAGTGAATGGGTTCAGTGCAACAAATGCCGCAAGTGGAGAACGTTGAGTGCTGGTTTCAACGTTAAAGACCTTCCTAAGGAATGGTTTGTGTTCCTCTTTTGTTCTATTTTGCATGGTTGTTTTGTCACAATACTACATGAACGTGTTACTTCACAACTTTTCTTTTGACGGAGCATTTCAAGAATGTTAGGATAATGAAGGAATGATATTAAAACTAGCACTGTGCAGTATACGCGAACAATAAATCAACAAAATCAATTTAACATCAGGCATATGCCTTTTAGCTAAGAAATTATCCTACGTTTATGGGTTAAGGTGTAAAATTCCATTGAGATGTCAAATACAACTCAAAGGCATCAATACTTAAAGAATGTTCGTTTACATTCTGTGGAGGAACAAGAAATTGTGATCCCACCAAAGATGATGCTTCAAATATCAAGCAAAAAGCTTCACCAAATGATCTTGCAGTAGCCCCATGACCTTTTTTTCTCCTTAGGCTCATTGGCTTGCTTTCTTTGGGATGTATAGAAACAACATCTAGCTCTCTTTTGGTTTGATTTCCTAGTTAGGGTAAGCACACCTCCTATTCTTATACCAGAGATAGCGGGATGCAAGAGAAAAAGCTGCAGTATAGTTGGAGAGAATGTAAGTATTAATTTTCTTGTTTCAAAACCTCATTCCCAATTCTTAAAATCATCCTGATTCTTAACCCCAAATCCATTATATTTGTGTCTAATCTTAGCCATTAATCCTCAATCTCTTTTGGAACGAGGACATATAACTTTTTTTTTTAACATCTAGACCAGAAAATATTCAATATTAAATAAAGGAATCCGAGTCTATTCTTTCTGGAAGCAAACGAATTGGAAATCATTGAATTCTGATTGCTATTCCTTTATCTATGCCAGCATTGGTTAGCCATCTTGCCAAACACATACTTGTTCTGAGAACCAAATGTGAAAGTCCACTACATACTACTTTTTTAATTTTTTTTTTTTTTTTGCAGACATTTTATGGAGGAAATTTGTTTCTGATACTTTTATTTGCATTTGCTTTCTTAGAATCATTAGAATTAATTGTAAAATATGCCATTGTCATAAAGAAATTACTACATGAATGAAAACTGTTATTGCTAGTCAAATTTAGCAATCAGTATTTTATTTTGTATAATTATTTATTATAGCTATAAACATCTTCCATATTTGTAATACAAGAGGTCTATAAATTGAACTACTCTTTCAACTACAAATATAAAAGGGAATTCCTTCAAACTTTACTTTTAGATAGAGTTTTTGTTTTCATAATTTTTGTTGTGAGCTAGGAACAACATGCCTCATCTTAGACAACATATTTATTGCTTGCAATTTGATTTGCACAAAATTAAGTTGTTGGCTTGTTGTTGAGTTTCAACAAACTTAATTATCAAGTTCACTCATACTTCTTTTGTGCTAGACTTGAATTTTGAGCCCATAGTTTGGGTGCCTATCTAGACTTGATAGTTTAGTGTTTCTAAGATAGGCACAAGGATCAATACCTAATGTCACAAAGCCTTGCAAAGGTTCTAATTGCTAAGCTACCAATATAAATGCAATGCCATAAGAATAGGTGAATTTTAATATGTTTTCATATTTACTCAAATAATTTTTGACATACCATGAGGCAAAATTTGCTTAAAAGCAATTTACTCTTGACATTTGATGTGTGATTCAAAAGTTGACAAGATGTTTATGTTTAATATTACACTCAAATTTATTAAAGCTCATTTCAAAAAGTTTGTATATTTTAAAGATTTAAGGAATTATATCATTTAATAGATATGTTAAAGCTATTTATTTAGTTTCTTATAAAGTCATAATTACTTAGAAAATACTAATCACTTTATCATTAAGTTATTGATTAAAATTTAAATGAACTTAAATGGGCTAAAAGGGTACCAATAATCTTATAAGAGTTTATTCATCTAAACCTATATCACTTTATTTAAGATGGAATTTAATATAATAGGTTCATAAAACTAATTGAAGATTTAACTCATTTGATATTCTTAATAATAGATCTAGCCTCTCACATGTAACAACTTTTATTATCAAGAAGCAACATTAGCTTATGTCTTTGGTATTTGACATTGCTTCCACCTTTTCAAACCTTTCACTCTAGCACTTGGTAGGATTCAGGAGGTTTCAACAGACAAAAAAGCCCGAATTCTTTCCCTTCTACCCTTAAGCTTTTTCCTGCCAATGGGCAAGACTCCTTAACTCCATGTGAACTATAACAGGAATCTAAGGAATTTAGTTGGTAAAATGACTGCAAATCCTTCTAAAGCCCAAGCTGAGATAGACAGGCTTTTGTTGGATTGGACTCGATTCTGTTCATAAGCATGGGATAAGCGATTGTCTCGAGGATAGTTGTCAAAAGGACTCCAAACCTGGTATGTTTAGCTTGTGTTCATCCGAATCGGGTTTGCTTCAACCGGTTTGGACCCTTTGCTAATACCAAGTTCTATGCTTGTCTTCATTGTTGCATCTGTAACTATATAACCAGACTACATTTAGTATACATCAAACAGAGTAATTATATAACCAGAGCAGTTCTGAACTCTTCCACAAACATCATAGGTTAGGAAGTAACCACAATTACTTCCTCAAGGTTTTTTTGATAATTATTTTGAGAAATCTTGTTCTGCATGTTTGCCAAGCCATCTTTCGACATTCTTTCCACTTTATCTATGTTGCCATCTTTTTTGTAGGTTTTGCTATATGCCTCCATTTAATGGAAGCTGTGAAGCTCGTGAGCAGAAAATGGCGGCTGGAGTGGTGACTGTGGCTGCCAACTTGTGTCAACATGACTCCGGCATGTCGGAAAGTCAATTTGAACATGCTTCACATGAGAACGATGAATGTGATTTCGACTCACCTGCAAACAATTCTTGTAGAAGAACAGGTGAAGATAAACGGGAAGATGTGGCCAAGAAAAACAACAGGAATCAGCAAGTGACCAAAACTGTTGGTAAGCTGAAGTCTTCTGTTGGGAATGTAGAGTTGAAGACTAAGAGCAAAGTGAATTTCAAGAAGAAAGTAAACTCGAAGAAGAAGGGGTAAGAAGCTTCAAGTGAATGGAACAGTTTTAGCTGTTAACTACCAAGTGAGACTACAAAAGTGTTGCGTTTCTTGCTTGGTTAAAAGTTTTGCTGATCTTAGAGTCAGGTGATCTTTGTGGGTTGTGTTGTTTTTGTACAAATTGATGATATTAGTTGCAGAAAATTAGGAATATACAATGATGTGAATATATTATGATGATTTAGCCATTCTCTGTTATGGAAAGTTTATGCTACTCTTTGTAAGAAAGCTTTGTAATTTCTGTTGTTTTGTGTGATTTGAAAGCTTGGCATGAAGAAAAATAGATGTTTCTTTACCCTAATTCTGCATGCCAATTGATGTGTTTGGCATACCTTTGTTACTTCATGTAGGATAAATTGAAGCTGTTTAGAATCCCCTTGGTGGGGTTCTCTTGCCTCACTAGACAAGTCAATTAGATTAGTCCTTTGCTTAGCTTGTCTCAATTTTCACCTTTAATCCCTGTTGAGAGTGAATTCATTTGTCATAGAAGATTGGCCTGAGCACTGTCTTCCATTCCCAAGTTGACAAATGTTGTCGAATCGAAGTTCGTATGGCTCATTGGCTATCTTTGAGCTCAGCAATCAACCCAATGTCTAGAGTAATGTCCATACTAGCCTTTCATCCATGACTACAAATTTTTGGGTTTAGGCATTGTCTTGGATCATCTATAGGCAAGAAATCTCATTGTCAATTAAGCTAGTTGATAGTTGTTTTACCAACCTTTTTATGAAAGATCCTCAAATGAGAAAGGGAAGAAGTAAAACTTCTTCATCATGTGCTCTCTATTTCTAAATCTTTTGCCCACTTTCTTCGAAGTTGTTTGGGTTCTATTTTTTTTTTTACTAGTCTCATGCCCGTCGAGAGTTTCTTATAGTTAAGCAACAAAATACGTCCATATTTACACAAAAAAAAGTTGTGGAACACTAATGATCGTTGTTTGCACCAATTATGATACTTTAGATGACTATTATTTTAATCTTATTATTTTCTCTTTGTTAACAAGGATTTATGTAGTCACTCTTTAAGGTTAGATTTTTCTTGCTTTCACTTGGGTTATGCAAACCTTGATTGTTCTTCTCTTGTACATGGATCATGTGCTCATTGTTGTACCATTGGTCTATATATCATTAGTTTGATAACAATAAAATTATTTTTTTAAAATTTTATTAATTATTTTTCTTTAAATGTTTTAAATTATGTATTCAAGATTATAATGAAAATTAATTGAAAAGCTTAGTTTTGATTGAAAGGACAAATTGATTATGTTTTTTGAGAATGTAATCAACACAGTATAAAATTTGAGCAAAAAAGAAAACATTTTTTGAGTTTTCTTTACTTTATAATGTAAAACCTATAACAATCTTCTTGAGGAATTAAAACAACTATAAGGTTTTGAATACGTGAAAGCCTTTCAAACCACTTTCTCACTCATAAATTATGGCATACATTCAAAAAAAATATTTTCACTTATAAATATGCCTTAATAAAGATAAAAAAATATATGTTTACATTAACAAAATCTATTCAAAATACTTAGAAAAATTTTAAATATAAGCATAAATTATCATATTTTATGATACTATGTATTTATCATATAGTCTGATTAGTTTATAAAATAAAATATAAATTGGTAATAAGACAGCCTACTTATGCATAATGTAGGACTTCCAACTAATCATGCTATACGATCATTTAAATCATATAGTACAATTTGATTTGTAGTACCAATGCTCTTCAAGTGATTTGTGAGAAAATTTTCTAAGTAATATAATACAAACATGTTTGTACAACACGATAAATATAGTCCTATAGTATGATCATCTTCACACTTGGGAAAGTTAGAAAAGATAAATCTAAAAAATTTCATAGAGCATGCAGTACAATCATGTCTTGTGAGTGATGAAGTATGGAATGAATAGAACTAAAGAAATATGTACAATATGATATACACTAATCATATAATACAATCCATTGTGGGAACTAAGAATACTAAAGAAGATATTGATTGAATGGTTTTGATTTACTTTACAATTAGTTCTATTACTAATATTATATAATATAGTTTTCATGTTGGATAATATGATTTATATAGTTTATATGAGTAATTGCTAATTTGATTAAATTTTTTGAATTAACAATATAGCTATTAAGAGCCATTGAGGGTTATGTAGAACCACAGGAGAGCTTTTTAAAACCTATATAAAATGGTTCAAAAATAGTAAATAGGCTAATGAATATTCGCATATCATTTAAAAGAAATTATTGTTAAAGTTTGTATTAGATTATAAGGATTTAATCAAGAGAGTTGGGCTTAAGTGAAAGAATATTCTTTACATCACTTCAACAACCTTTTTTTATCAAGTTTGAGTATTGTGATAAGTTGATAATCTCTTATATATTATTTCAATATATTTTAGTATGTCTCTTAATATTTGTATTGGGTTATAAAATTTTTTATCTTTAAGCTTTTATATTGTTTTATTTATCTTATTATTGGGACTTTTACTTTTTTGTTGATTTTTTAGCTAGACATTTTGGATCCCTTAGCCTAATATTGTTGGCTCTTTTGGGCTAATATTATAGGTTATTTTGGCCTTGTGCTTTGTAGGTCTTTTGGCCTATTATGAAGGTATTCTATACACTGATTATTTTGCAAAAAATAGTTATTAGAGTAAACCTGATTATTAAATTGAGGATGAATATAGATTCGAGTTTAGATAAAATCATTTAAAAATATTTTTGTTTACTTAATTATATACCTTATATAAAGAGTTTTTAAATTAACAATAGTTTCTAAAATAAGATTTATAAGAGAAATTAAGAATTCTAAAAAAAATTATTTGCATTATTTTTTGATTTATTAGATTTAGGATTTTTATAATTTACCCTTTTCTTTTGTATATATCTAGTGCTTCCATATACATATAGACCACATGAACATATGCATGACAAGGACCATCATTGATTTTACTAGGCTTTTGAGTTTGGTTACAAACTTCTTGCAATATGTACTCAAAATCGTTTGGTAGCCATATAATTAATGCTCAATAGTATAAAGAGAGCTTAGTGTAAAGAGGATCAATCTGAATACAAATTAAAGCCTCACATCAATCATGATAGGCATGTCAATAAAGCTAAAAACCTAGAAAAATAGTGACTACTTAAAAACAAAGATTTCAATGTTACCATTCATTTATTAGGTTCTATTTACAAACCAAGATTTAAACATAATCTTTAAAAACAAATCTTTTCAAAATTCATATTTTAAAAAAAATTTATCAAAAATATTTTTTATATAATTTAACACTTATTTTCTAAATTTTTTTTAAACTTGTTTTGAAACTCACAAACTATATAACTACACAAACTTAATCCTTCTCACAATATCTACAAGATCATAAATTGTTTGTCATATCAGTAAAACCACTAATTGGGAAGTTAGATTGTTCGATGGAATCCACGACAACAGACAAAGCTATATAACTAAAACAACACACATAAACCTCAGTTCACTTAGCTCATATCAAACAAGGGCTAAGTGAGGTATTAAATACATATAATAATATTTTATATGATCAAAATTGGAAATTTACTTTAGCTCTAAAGATGGTCAAGATTTCATTATTTTCATACACAAAGTACGAAAAGAAAGATAAGATGTTTTAAATAAGTGAATCGAAGTGTTAGAGATCCCACACTTATTTAAGGGGTTGTGTGATTAAATGATACTATGATGTTATGTGATGTTATTTGAATTTGGTTTGGTGATTGCATGAAAAATGTTATTAAAGACCAAATTGAAAAGTTACGTTTTCAAACTTCTTTTTAAAGGGTGACTATTATTTGGTGATGATCATTAAAAAGAAAATTGATGGTTAAATTAATAGTTAGTTTAGTCTTGAACTTATTAAACTTGGTGGTACGTTAACAAAATGATAATTATTTTTAATTTTTTGAACTTTTCTTTTGAAATAGTATTAAGAAAAGTTTCCTTGCATAAATTATAATTTGAACTTTTGTTCTCAAGTATTTGTACCTCTATTAAGAAAATCCTATTTCTATCACATATATGAGGACATCAAAACTAGTAGAAACTAATATTGTCCTTTTCCAACCTCTTAACATATGTGCATCTTCATCATTGCCATTGTCCAATATTTCTTGAACTTCATCAGTTTGCTTAATTTCATTATTCTTTGACAGCCTCATTCAGGTTTGCCAAGGACGGCTTGGTCGAGACAACTGGCCATCTTCAATCAAGCTATATAAACAAGCCCAAACTCTTCCCAAAATTGGTTGTTATGCGTTATTATTTAGAGTACTTCACTCATCCTTTTCAGTTGTTCAATAGTTACCTTTCTAAATCTCTAAAACCTAAAGTATTCAATGTTCTAATAAATGCTCCAAAATCAATATGAACACATTGCTCATCAAGGTATCCCTAAATTGCCACTTAATAAATCCATTTTTTCAATTATCTTTGCCCTTATATTAAACCCATTTTCATTTAAAAAATGACCAACTTGCCTTTAGGTAGTACATATATAGAGAAGCTAGTTGCATGCTCCTATTTTTTCTATGCTCACTAGTTGCTTGGGTTTTGTTGTTTTACCATAGTCTCATGCTCGTCAAAAAATAGTGGAACTCTAGAATGATCATGGTTTGCCACCAATTATAATACTTTACATCACTACTATTTTAATCTTATTATTCTCTTTTTTCTCTTTGTTAACAAGAATTTATATAGTCTTTTTTTAAGATTAGATTTTTCTTTCTCACTTCTTTGGGTTATGCAAATCTTGATTGTTCTTCTCTTGTACACAAAGCATGTTCTCATTTTTGTAAGAGATAATGGAATCCTATTGTTTGTCATTTATGGTTTATGCTTTTGAGAGTTTTTCATGTTGACAATTATTTATTTATTTTCTCTCTATCATAATCTCCTAAATGTGGAAAAGGTTGACCACTAGATGCTCCATTAGTCAAGTAGATTATGTCTACCACAAGGATATTTGCAATCTCTCTAACGAGATGGTGAACCAAATGATGCTCCCAATCGAGTTCATCAATTTGCTTTGCCAAGGTCGACAAAGCCCATCTATTATCTACTACCAAGCTATGGTGGAGATCTTGTTCAACATGTTTTAGTCATCCTTTAATTGATTGAGCCTCAAGCGACCTCTATGGTCAACATCCATGTGAGAATGCCATCAAGAAAATCCAACATGACTTAACATGGTAGCCATTGTTATGCATCATTGTGATCTTCATCATGTTCTTATTGTTGTCATGAAGACAATCATGCCTCATCCAACATGCCTTATCAAAAGAATAATTATCATCAATAACCCAAAACCCATGAATAAGTTTTTTACTTCTTGATTAGTAAACAATCAATGAATTCTTCTGTTACAAATAAAACTACTTGTTTGAACCTCTTGTCTTGAAGAAAAGCAAGGCTAAAGTTTCCTCCATTCAAGTGTAAGACAGCTTAAAGCTTACAATTTCCTTTCCTAAGTGTAAGACAAACCAAATAAATCTACCTTTCCTGTTTAATTCTACATCTGAGGTCCCAAAGGCATCTTCATCAATGGATAATAAGCTGCAGAAGCACCTGCCGAAAAGGGTGACCCAGAGTCAGCTTCTCCTTCCTCCTTCGGCACACCCTTCGGCACCACCAAGCCGACAGTACTGCCCTGTCGATGCATCGGCACATAGGCAGGAGGAGGGGGCAGAACCGGCACTTTCAAGGAGGTCATGTGACCTAAACCAGCCATGGCAATGTGCTGTGACAGGCCTTGCTGAGCCATTGCAAAGGAGAAGTTGTGGCCTCCAACTCCCATTTGCTGATGCCCAGCATGATAGCCAAAGCAGCCAAGCGGCGCGTGGACGTCGAACCTCGTGAAGGAGTCGGGAATTCTTGGAGGCTCGACCCTCCGTGGGAGAAGACAGGACGGAGGGGTGGCAGCACCGATAACACAGGATGTCGCGGAAGAGCTTGTTGTCTGTCCACCGCCGGTTCTCGCAGCCGGAACTTCGTGGTTATGCTTTCCTTCGTAGGTCGTGATAACCGACTTGAGGTCATGAGAAGCCCGCTCGACATGCTTCCTAACTGTGCACCCGGGGTTGGTGCATTTGTAGTAACTCCTGCAAAAAGAAGCTATTTTGGTGGGTTCTTCTTCTTAAACATGGTTTCAAAACAACCATAGCCATACTTCTTCTCTTTGAAGGAACATAGAAGCAGCTTCGTCTTAGATACAAACCTTGGATTTGGATTCCCTTTAACCACCTTCTGCCCATACTTACGCCACCGATATCCGTCGTCGAGAATATCGATCTCACTCGTGGTCTGGACAACAACTCTTGGCTCGCGAACTGCTCTCGAGGCTGCACTCATTTCAAGTGCGCAAGCATCTAACTTCCTGAACCAAAAAGGTTAGATGGCAAGCAAGGAACATGGAGCTTTACAAATGGCTATAGAGACAACCTTCTTTTTGATTCGGTCTCATCTCCATCTCCATCAACACCCAAAGACACACTTCCATGGGTCGCCTGTTCGTCTTCTTCTACTTCTTCGTTGGACAATGTGGATGAACCATCCACACCGCCTTGAGCCTGCAAAGGACTAAATTGATCACATTGTTCGATAACAGTTGAAGAAGATTGGTTGGCTTCAAGGCCATCATTTTTCCAATCATAACCAGCTCCGTTGTGCTCCAAGTCATCGATTTGCATCTCGTTCGCAAGGTGCGAAGACGGGAAGGCGGATCTGCGGTTTGAAGGAGGCTTGAGATGATTGTGAACTCCTTTGTAAATTATCTCCGTGATGTGACCCTCGTGAGAGCGCTCGACCTTCTTCTTCACCTGACAATTGGGCTGCGTACATTTGTAGTAGCTTCGCGGGTACTCGCTCCCCTTCACCTGTTTCTGGCCATACTTGCGCCAGTTATATCCATCCTCAGATGGCGCGCCAAGAGAAGCAGAGCTTGGCTCGTCTTTCAAATCTGCTGCTTCTCCTTCTTGGAGGTCATCCATCGGTGGCGAGCAAACCATACCAACATGAGCATTTGACATGCCTTTTTCTTGCAATGCATCACCAGAGTCGACCTTTTTAGCAGAAGGTTTAGGAAACTCCTCTTGACAGTTAAGTTGATGAGGGTAATGGAAACATGTCCCTTGGGTTGATAAAGATTGTGGATGATTACTACCCAAAGCTGCCTGCAAATAATGTGATCAGAAAATAGGGCAACCTCTGCTTATAATATAGAATTGAAGAGACAAACTTAACAAAGCTTTTCAAACTTTTCATGTGGAAATGATTGCTTGGGCATGTTCAAAAATCAGTCAAGTTCTAAACAACAAACCCTAGATAAATTGGATAAGGCAGAAGCATGCCAAACAAGGGAAAACAAATCACAAGTTGAAATAAAGCAACTCTATATCTAGGAACAAATGACAGCACAGTAACTTGGTTTATTAAGATATAGTAGAGTAGATCGGGATGAAAGGTACCTAAGGGCAAACAATGAGACTTGCCCAAAAAGGAAAACCAGGCAAAACACTGGTAAGCAAGAAATGTTAACGCAGGGAATATAATCTCCATCAAGCTTCACTCTCATGACAAGCAACAACCTTTACACACAGCTATCCAGGCCAAAATAGAAACCCTAGAGCAATTGATATCCATTGAAAAGAGAGCTTAGTGAGGAAGAAGGGCTGTAATTCATAGACTTTGTGGTCTTGTTGGAATCTTTCTAAACTACTATTCAAGCCAAGGATAAGTGAATGAGGCAATGTGCCATTACTGTGACCAACCAAATCTAAATTAAGTGATTCTGATGAAAACAACAGGCTGCTTAAAATGATTTTGGTATGATAAAGTCATTTTTGTGTTAAGTAAAATAGAAGGATTTTGTAATAATGTGTATAAAAATAATAGATTTTTATGTAAGATGTTCTAATGGCAAGAAGCACTTCTTGAATTGTTTAATCCATATATATATTAAATGTTGTTTATAAAAAAAACATCATTTTACATTAATTTAATAAATCATCTATCTTAATTCTACATAGAAGAATCAAATCATGACACTTCTGAGGGAAGTGATTAATAGGTCATTTAAGATGAGCCTTTAACATAACCTGGGATTGGACAATTTAGGCGAATTATGCTTGGACAAGTTAGGTAATAAGATCTAGCAAGATGATAGCCAAGTCAGTCAAAGGGTTCAATAATAAACTAAAGGAACAATGGTAAAATAAGATGAGTCAAAAAGTAAAGTTGTTTGAAAAGGATAAAGTAGTAAACAACAAAAAAAGAGGTTCAATAAGTCTTGTTGAAGAAAAGGGCTAGTCTATCCTAAACAACGGAGCTAATGGGCATTCCAAGTTGGACCAAAGGAGACAACGAAACAAAACATTGGAAAGTCTAGTCAAGAGAAGATTCTTAGCCAAGAGCTTCACCAAAAGCAACCAATCCTAGCAAGTTAACCTGATTGAGATTATGCTCAAGATTTATTGTCCAAGGAGCTTAAGAAGAGATAAGGAGAGGAATTAGCACAGTGGAGTAGTCAAGACGAAAGATGCACAAGAGCAAATGATATAATACATCAAGTACATCCAATAGAACCTAGGATGTACGAGATTCATGCAAAGTAGGTTCAATAGAATATAAGATGCAGAACATTTAATTTCATCATAGGTCGTGTACTAGATCACAAGGGACCAAAAGAGTCAGAATATGAGCTTTATTAAGTTTATTTGTGTTATTAAATAATAATAGGTCATTTATGAGACATAGAATTGTTCCTTTTTTTGTTTCAACAAATATGCTAATTTCATCATAGGTCTTCTTGTATTTCACATAAATGTTTACGATAGGATGAAAAAAACCTAAACAAAAAAGGTTTTGTGATATACATGTGCACAAGAAATTCTCCCCACAAAGCATAACTTAGCTTTTGTCCTTTCCAGATCACAATATAAAATCATCCCATCTTTTGCCATCATCTCCATTATCATCGTTCTCCACTTCTTTGACTGTCATTGATGACCTTAATGCCATAATTGTCAACCAAGTCTCACAAAACACTACCTTGACATGCATCAATGCAATAGCTATTGCAGAAACCTCTCCCCTCATCTAGGACTCAACCCCATCCATGTGGACCTCCCACTCAACCAGATGCACCCACGCAACCTCTTAATCACCCGCTTAGCATCTGCATAGCACTGCACTCAAACAACCATTCCTCACACATTTAAACACCCACCCATTCCACTCGCAAATCTATGCAAAGATGATCATGCACATTTGCACTCATTTGTATGTCAATCCATACAACAAAGTGCACATACACACTTGCACGACCACACACGCATCTTACTAAAGGAATATTAACCAAACTGTACCAGCTTTCGCACCTGCGTGCACTTGCACTAACATGTCACTACACCTTACAAAAAGAATAGTGCCATGTAATAGGAACAGTGATGGATTCACTCATACAAACCTCCATAATACTTTGGTATTTGAGTTGAATTTTACTCCTACACATCTCCATTAAGTGGGGGCACCTCCATCAAGCAGGATGCCTCTAACACCTTGCAAAAAGAAGAATAACCCAACAGCACTAGTCTTCACACCTACACACATCTCCCTCAAATGTCCCAACAAAAGGAATAATGCCCTTCAATAGGAACAATGACATTCACTCTTACGCACCTCCATCACTCTTTAGTATTTGAGCCAAATTTCTACTCTTGCACATCTCCATCAACATTTGGTACCAAAGCAAGTTCATCTCTACACATTCTCTATCACTCTTTTGGTATCAAAGCTATGTTTCACATTCCAAATATTGCGACAACTCAATTTCCAAACTAGGATTAAAAAACTAGAGGATTCCCACATCAGAAGGGAACTCTTAGTTTAAAGGGACCAAGTTAGATGCTAAAGGGAGTAAAACTCAATAGAATTATTGAAATGAGATAATCTTATGAACAACCTAATTGTTTATCATTTCTTAACATGACTTCAATTTTTTGTATGTAGACTAATATATAAATGTTTAGTTCCAACTCCCACAAATAATATGTAGTTAACTTAATTTATTACAACTAATCAACCATAACTAATTAAACCTATCTTTAACCCTAAGTAACAAATAAGAGAGTGATCCAAATATTTATATTTCAACCCAATTACAATTAAAACTGTACATTTATGATCTTAATTTTTTTATGATAAGCACTATTGAAATTATTATGTAGGTAAAATTTTAAATTATTTAATTTAGCTTGATTTTACACCTTTTGATAAAAAAGCATAATTTTTACATGAATTGTTTTGTCTATTAAACATTATTTAATTAATTTAACTTTATATTTTTTAAAAAATAAATTTTATTTTAATATTAATTATTAAATCTTGCCTACAATTAAAAGAATAGTTCTCATCTTAGAATTACATAATGCCACCAACATAGAATCCAATAAAGAACTTAAAGACCATTAAGATTGATATGGACATACCATACATGCAATAGAGAATTCATCTTATAGGTTGGATGCGATTGCCACACTAAATGGTTTGGTTGCTCAATTTAGGGAAATTATAGCTTATAATATTACAAACCTAACCCCAAATCCCCTTGTTAAACCCCTAAGAGAAGATCATCATGCTCCTAAAAAACATTGGGGGTTGAATGTGAGACCTTAACATCCTAAGAATGGTAGGGACAAGGAATTGAAGATCCATAATAAAGTTAAAATTGAAGCATCAACATATAATGGTGTATATAACCCCAATAAAATTTTTTTTTTATGACATAAATCTAAGATTTATTTGATTGGTATAGATTTAATGATTATTAAATGATTAACTTGCCATAAGAAAATTGATAAGTCATACAAATATATTTTGGACCAATACCCTAATAAAAAAATATAGGTTAGATAAAAAAAAGCCCTTTTTAGAAGAAATGAAGAAAATATTGAAAAAAAAAGTACTCTTTTAAATATCATAACAAGAGATTATATAAACAGTTATATATATCGTGACATAGGAATTCTATCGATAGTGATAGAATATTTTAATACTTTTGAGAATTTAATGGCTAAGATAGATTTTATTAATGTAGATAAATAGTTAACCAAAATTTATTTGGAGACTTAAATTGGAAATTAGAAAGGAGGTTGAGTTATTAGATCCTCAAACACATTATAAAGTAACTTGGTTGAGTTTGTGGCGAGGCTCAAGAAGGCAATACCTATGCACATTAAGTTTAAAGTACCAATGTTATCTATTAGGGCACCCAAGGATGTCGCTAAGCTTTATTTGCCTTCTTATAGCACTCAAACTATTAAGGTACATTTAGAAATAACTTCTGAAACCAAATTGAGCACTATTATAGATGTAGACAGCATGATCATAAGAAACACTAGTGCAAGGTTGTCTTAAATCTTGAGCAATAAAGTTTAGGTATACCAAATTATGAGGAAATGGAGAAAGAAGATATTGTCCTTATTGATAAGAAATTGAGTGAAGAAGATGATATAAACATGGGTATCATGCAATGGCCATCCATGTTTAGGAAAGAAACTAAGGAATGGAGGGCAAAAAAAATACTTGTAGCATGTTTTTGATTTGTTATGAAAATAAATTGAGGTTAGTTATAGATGGTGAGAGTACAATTGATGTCTATAGACACACTCAAAAGAACAAACCTCAAATACTTATAAGCCATCCAATTAAATTCATACAATAAGGTCAAGTTTATAGTAAAAGCTTCTTTTGAGTCGTGATGCAAAAATACTTTAATAAGATGTAATTCCATAAATTAATTAGTTATCTAGTTTGGGAGAAATAATTTCAAAAGCTTAAGGTATTAAGGTTTCATATGTTACTTAGCCAAAGTATCTTAATAGAGAGTTGCCAAATAAAAGTTCAAATAAGATCCAATATACCCTTATATAAATAACTAATAAACCAAAATTTTAAACTTTTAATGACCATATTATTTGTATATTAAGATTCTAATATTATACTTAATCTACAATATCGAACTAAACATAATCTCACTTGTACCTAATAAATCTTCCTCTCAAATAAGCAATGCATCCACATTTGTGTGTTATTTTCAACCAATCAAGTCGAACGCTAAGTGAAAATAAAAAAAGTCAATGTGATCGACAATGCCATCTAAATTGTGTGTATATTATAAAAATTGATGGATGGACAAACAACAACAGTCATGCATTGATCACTCAAATGAAACCTATTCGATTTTACGAAATCTTATGAATAATAATCAAATATTATGTATGCTAAGAACTACTCAGTCACGTCAAGTTACCATAAGAGTTTCTCAAAATTCTACTCAATAATGATAGAAAATGCCAAAAACAAATGAACGTTACCAACTGCATGACTCATTGGATCTCAAATAAATCATCAACTGTCTTTGTTAAGAGAGCTTGCACCTAATTGAGGCCCACTTTAGACCAAATATAGTCTTACGTGGATATCCAAAAACCCAAAACTTAAGTCTATGAACAAAAATCACATTTAGTTGTATATTAAGATTATGATATCATACTCAACTTATAATATAAGGCTAAATCTAATTCACTCACAATCAAGACACTAAATGTAACCTAAAAAGATCAAATAAAACATTTTGTACTTTAGATGGTGAGATCATCTTTTATTATATATGAAGACTTTGTGTTGGTGTGCATTCCTTGGCTGATTTTAGATGGTGATATCATCTTTTTATTATATATCAAGACTTTGTGTTGGTGTGCATTCCATGGTTGATTTTGCTTGTATCCCCTTACATCTACAATCTTAATTATAGAATTTGTAACATTATTCTCAACTTATAATATAAAGAAAAATTTAATTCATTTATACTCAACATTGTTGATGTAACCTTCAGATCAAATAAAATGTCTTGTGCTTTAGATGGCGATATCATCTTTTACTATATATTAGGATTTGATGTTGGTGTGCAATCCTTAGCTGATTTTAGCTTGTATCCCCAGAATTCACACTACTAAAAAACCATTATCCAACAAGGGTTTAACTCATTTATGTCCAACATCAACAGTTTTATGGACCAAAATATCTAATATTGGCATTGATTGCCAGCTCTATTAATAAAAGTTAAAAGCTAGGATATAAGCAAATCCACAAAAGTATAACAGCAATGCTAGTTATCCATTTGCCTCATGAACCACAAATTAACATTAACAGAATTTACAAAAAGAAATTTCCTAAAGAGCCACTCTACATTTATGCTTTTGGAATCTGGTCCATATATCCTGGACCAAATGATCATTCATGCCATTTATTAGTTAATACTTGATGTTGAAAAACTGCAGGAAATAAATGAAACACACATTGTAGAAGGGAAATAATAATCAGACATTTCTTGCATAGTACCTTCTTCTCTGCATTTGGGAAAAGTGGAAAAGGTAGCTTAAATGCAAATGATGGAAGATCAATGTCTTCTAATGGGCTGTCTTTAGTCTTATTACTAACAACTGTGTCTGCAACATTGCTGAATTCAAAAGAGGGGGCATTGACCGTAGTTGGCAATTGCTCAACCTAGAAAATCAACAAGTGCCTGTTTAGGTGTAAGACTTGAAAAAAAAAAGGTTGATCGATTAATTTGCTTAATTAATTTCATTGTTGTCCAAAATGATATTTTATGAGTCAGAGATTATAATAGTTTTGAGTAATATTGCAGGTGCAAAAGAAAGCTAATTTCACACAAAGAACACAAATTCATTAAAACACTAGAAATTGCAAAATTTACAGAAGAAGATATGGAAACACCATAAAGAAGAATACCATCTGAGTCTTTTATTGGATCAAACTTAACGTATCAATGTGCAAATCATCAATAAATTTGTAGGATATACCAAAAGGCATGAATTTACAAAGGCCCCTTAATGCAGATATTATGTGCAATCTGTAAACATAATACCAATTCTATATAAGTTAATCACTGTTTGCTCTATAGAGTTGCATTTCTTGATATAAGTTAATCACTGTTTGCTCTATAGAGTTGCATTTCTTGATATAAGAATCATGACATACCAAGGGATTTGAAAGAAACATTGGTGAATCCAGTAGTATTGCTGGGCTCAGACCAGGAGGGATTGTAAGTAAAGGGGAATGAACATTTGTGGTTGGTGAAGAAAAGCTGGTTGCTGTACTTATCTGAGATGTATCAACGGTTAGATTACCAAACCCAGCCCTTCCAGCAATTCTGTCAGCCAATCGACCACGATAGCTCGACTTGGGAAAATCAAAGGGGTTCAATCCAATCGACAGCTCTTTGGGAACTTCATTTCCAGATTGCCAATCTGGTTTAGAAGCATTTGCAACAATTCCTAGCTCTTCCGACTCTTGCAGATGTGCCAAACTAGTTCTCTGCAATGCATTGTCCTGAATTGATCTAAAACCATGGCTTTCACCTATCAAATCCCGAAAAAGGGTTTTTGGCATGCGATTTGAAGGCAACCAGTCCTCAGTTCCCAAGGCATTATCTTCCATTCCAATTATAACAAATTTGAAATCTTCTTCAACGAGTCTGGAAGAAGAAGAAACCATTGTTTAAACACAAATAGATCAATGGTGGAACCAGTAAAAAAAATTATAAAGAAATAACCTCAAAAAATAGCTTCGTCTGTTGAAGATATTGGGGTCGAGTGAGGCAGGCCAAGTCTCATCTCCCCGGAAATTCTACAAAGAACAACCCTAAGAACAAAAAATCCGCCAAAAGACAGGAAATTTGAAAGCCAAAATAAGCAAATTCTCGCCAAACATAACAAATCCACAGGAACACAGCAGTCCCTCACACACTACACTCACAAACCCTCTTCTGAAAAACAATGGAGCTAAATTCCCAAATCCCTCGAGAAAGAGGGATGGGGCAGCAACAAATAGAGGAAAAAACAGATAAATAAGCAGAAAATAGCATAAAAAGGAAGCAAAGAAAACGATTCTTGCCTAAAATTACGGAAGCGCAGCAATAGGGCATTGGCTAAAAAAAGGGATGGCCATAACCTTCCAACGAACTCACTGCAGAGAATACCCAGAAATAGCTCATTACTTCGATATTGAAGCAAAAGGGAAACAAACCCACATAAGCGGAGATATCAAAACTGCCAACTTTCTCATTTGCAGCATCTTGTCCAAGTAAAACAATTGGTTTAAGCAGATCAAACGGGGGACAAAACAAAAGCACGAAAGGTAAACATTACACAAAAATAAAGTAAAAAAAAAAAAACAGTTCACATCAAAGTTGGTACTCACTAATGCTTTGGCTTGTCGTAGCACAAATGTAGCCGGAATAAAGTAAAAGAGCTTCTTTTGTACTTCATCGTTCTTTTTAGGTTTTAGCCTGCTCACTGAAGAGAAGAACAGTGGACTGGTGCCCGAGATTGGGAAAGCATACAAAGGAAGACAAAATGCAGGAATTGGCAGCTTTTTGTTCTATTTCTTTTTGGAAAATGTGATGCTTTTGAAGTATCAATTAAAAATGGTTTGTCTTAACAAATTTATTTGATGTTCTTGTAATGATTTGGAATATCAATATTATTTTTTCATCACGTATGAGATTATGTATAATTTATTTGTTTATTTGACGTTCTTATTTATTTATTTATTATTTTTATATTTAATCACAGAAGAGTAAAAGATATAATTGTTAATTTCTAATCATTTTTTTTCATCGATACATTTTAAACAATCAATAAATAAAATAAAAATTAATTGCAAATATTTTTTTTGTTTATTGATTATTTAAAATGCTTTGCTTAAAAATTATTGTCATTGTTGAATCGGTTTTTTTTTTGCTAAATAATAGTGAGGTTAAAAAGTATGATTGAAATAGAGAGATATAAGATAATTGTGATTAGTGTTTGATTTTGTAAATAAAATAAATGTATAAAGATAAAAATATTTTTAATATTTCTAAAAAGATAAATTACAATAAATATAATGGTTGAAGGATAAAAGATAAAATAATATTTGGAGTTTTTAAAATAATTTTTTAATATCATGATTTACTACTATCTTTTAGTATAAACTTAGCTTTTGTTTAAATAAAATTTGATTGATGGACTTCTATATTATCTAAGAGAGTGATCCATAAAACTTGAAAGAAGGAGATTCTCTTCATTAACATAATTTGTATACTCAAATTTTTATATTTTTTTCAACATTCTATTTTTTTTACTTTGTTTATAATAATAATAATAATAATAATAATAATAATAATAATAATAATAATAATAATAATAATAAATTTTAAAACTTAAGTATTAGAATCTTTTAATTAAAAAGAAAAAAACTCTTAGAGAAAGAAGAAAAAAAGAGAAGAGAAGAAAGTGATGTTGAAAATAAACCTATTTTTAGGGATTAAAAGGAGAAAAGAAAAATGACATTCTATTGGGAGTTAAACAGAAAAGAACAAACCCCCATTATCAGGGGTTGGACAAATAAAAAGTATATATGATGTTAATCAAAATTTTCATCAAAATCTCTAATTATATTTCTAAAAAAATCACATGTTTAAATAATATATCATAACATTCAAATTTAAAACTAGTAATTTTGTTACTAAAAAAACTAATCATATTCCAAATAATCATAAAATTCAAATTAAAAAAATGATCAAATATGAAATAGCTTATAATAAATTAAAATAAAAATTCAAATAGACAAAAATATTCTAATGAATTTAAATTCAAATTTAAATCAATTTAAAATATATTTTCATAAAAATAAAATAAGCAAAAAAATATATTTTTGTCTTACATAGAAAAACCTAAAAATATATCCCTTATACCAATTATTGTTGCCTCTTCTAAAATACTAATCATATTCTTATTTTTTAAACTTATTCTTCCCAAAATCTTATTCTCATATATTTTTCCATCTTTCCCTTACAAATTATCATCAAGTTATATTCAATGATGTTTACCAATTCTATCATTGCTTGTTGTCTCGATCACTCACAATCACTATTAGTTACAAATTCTCCACCACCAACACAAAACTTTTTTCAATTGTCGCATTCCCTAATTCCTCACTTCTATATCCTTGTCACTATCCCAAGTCCTCCCATTGTTGCCTCCATCTAAAAATGTTTAAAAAGTCTTCTTAGATTTTTCTAAACTAATTGTGAATCCTAAATTATATTATTTCTAAATTTGACATACTAGGTTGTCTGTTTTTTATGATTATTCACTAAAC
Organism: Vanilla planifolia; assembly: GCA_023846275.1. NCBI lineage: Eukaryota > Viridiplantae > Streptophyta > Magnoliopsida > Asparagales > Orchidaceae > Vanilla > Vanilla planifolia. The sequence continues at coordinate 59,572,161 of CM043865.1, forward strand.
TTCAACCACTTTTATATCATTCCTATTGCACCTCAACTTGGTCTTTCACAAGCTTGGTGCCACATTACTTAATTTTTCTACTTTTAATATGGTTTCAAAAATCAATGTTTTACAAAAGCATGGTAAAAGCATTTCAAACCCTTTTCTTAATTCACATTGAAAATTATTTTTAAAGACATTACAAAAGTGATATAAAAATATTACCATTTCAAAATAACACTTGAAGTAATCTTTTAAATAATCTTTCTCATTATTTTAAACCAAATTTCTTATATTGCAACCAAAATTGTAATTGAATAGGTATTAAGTTATGCTCTACTACATCAAGTCCATACTAGTGAAATAAAAAAGTTATCATAATAGTTTATACAAAGTAATCAAAATGTAAACAACTGTTAGCTAACATAGTCCATAAATTATGGTCTTAATATTCATCTGGAATCCCATATTGTGTATCATATTAACCTAACATGTTAGGCCATAAAGCAAGTTAAGCTAATTGTTGCTAGTTTAACAATAAAAATTATGCAATATAAATATAAAATAAACATATTTGGGTTATGCTGCATATTGGCTCTATATTAAATAATAAGGATATCAATTATAAAAGATGTATTATCTTTTTTTTTAAATTCCTTTAGAATCTCATTCTTTTATTTTAAAAAAAATTATGAATTTTATTTAACTTATTTTTACATGTCATTTCTCATTTCTTTTTTCACTTTAAGTTGGAATTAGGGCTAGTTTTTTCTAATATTTATCAATTTAAATTGGGCACATTCAAAACATATTACTTTAAATAGTCCTAACAAAATATTTGTTAGCATTACTTTTGAAGGCATCTTATTTTGGATAACAAGCCTACTTCTAAAACTATATTAATTTGAATACCAAGTTAGCTTATTGAAATAATTATTTGTTTTTTCAAATTTTAAATTCATGTCCAACCCTTGTCACCAATTTTTCTTCTTACTCTATCATTTATGTTTGTTCTTTTTGTTTCTAATTGAGTTAATGAGCAATGAAATTAAACATTTCATTTAAACCAATAACATCAATATAACATGCTCACAAAATATAACTATCATAGCAATATAACACCAATCACCGTCAATTTTTTTCATATTGCAAATCTTTTTTAGCATAGTCTCTCATTTCAATAATATAACAAGCATATACATCATGGTATAAAGCTTGTTAATCTCTTTTCCATATATAATGGTCTCCGCATCAAATCTCAAAATATGCAATTTGCTCTCCTTTTCTTCTCTTCCCAGGTTTTATAGTACATCTATAATATTGCTACAATAATCTCCAATTTTTGTTATCTATTCATGCTCGATTCTTCATTGATCCCTACTAGCAATTCAACAACACCTCTTTACTCTCCTCTTCTTTTCTCTAAGTTCTCAAACAATGAATATTCCTTAAAATTTTGTATAATTAAGTCTCAATCCCTTTTTATATTGAATAAGGCCTTCGCCCCAATAAAATTTTATAACTTTCTAAATCTATATAATATGTTTCATATGAATGAGTGATATGATAGACTACTTATACAATATGATAAAACTAAACGAGAAAAGAAAAAAAAAACTCAAGAAAACCATAAAAAACTGTTAATATTATATGATAGCATAAGAATGAACCATGTCTACTTAAGATAAATAAATCGAGATGGATTATATGATACTTTTAAATCTAACATATATTATGATGACTTAATCAAACAATCCAATACTTTAATGAGTCAAATGGTTTGAGTAAGCTATGAGAGAGTTACACAGGAATGTGCAATATGATAATAGAATGGATAATAGTATAAGAAGAGTGATGATCGGATGATCCTTTACATTGGAAAGAACTCTAGATCAATTGTACAATATGACAAGATGGATTATATGGTACCATAACTGTGGAAGAAATATAATATTAACAAATTATCATAGTATTGAACTAAGGGAGAACATATTATATGATATTCATGAAATATAGTATAATAATATAAAAAAGGGATAAGAGAAGTATGAAATATATAAGATATTTGTGAATTATTTTTGGGGTGATATTAGTAAAGATAATATAATATATAAGAGCTTATAGAATGGGTAATTAGAGAAACACAAAATGTTTATAATAGGGTTAATATTTTTTCAAGATTCAAGTTGACAAAAATATAAGATATTTTTACAAAAATAAATGAAATAAAAAAATGGAGATGAAGATGAAGAAAAAGGAACTATAGAAATGCTTGATGAGAGAAGTTCAAACAATACGTAAAGATGCATGCAACAATTTAAAATGAAGTAATGCATGGAGAATGTTATAAGGATTTTTTAATTTTTTTACTAATTTATGTTGCCATAATAATATTAAAATTCTTAAACTTATAGAATACATGATTAAACAAAATGACATCTAAAGACCAAAACAACTATAAGGAAGAATTAAATAATTCCAACAATAAAAAGACTATTACTACATAAAGAGGAGGTGATTGTAATGAAAGAGAGAGGATTTTAGGGATACAATCAAGAATGAAAGCACTCAATAAACAAGAAAGAAGCTCAAATGCTCATTAAGCCAATAGACTAATGAAATAATTCTTGAAACTACAACTACCACACCTCAAAGATAATGTGAATTCATTTTGAGCTGAAGATTACTTAAAGAGAATAAAAATGTTATTTGATAATATAGCTTGTAGTGATCATTCAAAAGTGTCATTAATAGTTTTGGTACTGACGATTATGATATAGTATTGATAGAGAGGCCAAAGAGGGATATTATTTAGTGATAAGCAGACTCTAAGAAACCATGGTGAGAGTTTCATCATGTATTTTTGGATTTGTATATTTTTTAATCTACCAAAAAATGTGAGATGATCTATCAAGATTATATTAACTGAACCTTATAATAAATGAGTAAAAGAAAATATTTTTGAAGTTTATAAGGTATGATCTAAAGATGGTACATGTGAAAAAATAGAGATGTTATATTTTATAAAAAGGAATAAGAGATGGTATAAAAAAATGTGCTAACACTAATGGACTTCAAATCTTATAAAAATTAATGGAAGCTATAAGGAGAATGAAACATGATCTTATAATAACAAAAACAAAAAAGGCAACAAAAAAGAAGAAACAAAATTTCATAATGAGGCAACAAAACCAACAATACATGAGATCTAACATCAAGGAATGACTAAGGGAAAACTTTTCAATGCCAAACTTGTGAGATATTTCATAGAGAAAAATGTAAGAAAAAAGGGAATTAAATACTTTAGTTGTGAAAATCTAGACCATTACACTAAAGAATGTCCTACAGAGCAAAGGAAATTAGATGGAAGAGAATTGCTATAAGGGGGACCTTAAGAGACAAACATTAACAAAAATAATATGCAAAAGAACCAAGCTTACATGTAATCATAGGTAACTCAATCTCATATATATGCAATTAGTCAACATAGAGCTCCAAAGTTCCTAGATATTATCAAAAGTATTTTAAAGTTTCTTGATAAAATTATGGTAATTTTGTTCAACTATAGAGTATCTCATTGGTTTGTGTATGCTTAAATACATGATAGCCAATTAAAGAAAATTTAAAAAAATTCTTTGTTAGTTACTTGACTAATTGACAAATCAATCATTATATATCAATATATTCTTAAGGATATGGTCATTACTAAAATACCATTATATTTAAACTAATATTAATTAATATTATGGTCTTTGATATAATTTTGGAGGATGGATCAAAGTTATTTTAACTCAATGAAGGAAGAAAAAGTATTGCTCATATTAATAATGAAGCCTGAGAAATTACTACAAAAGGGATGTGAGTGCTATTTAATTTTTATATAATGAAAGAAAACTTGAGACTTTATAAAAATTGCTATTGATGTGTAAATAATTAGTTTTTCTTGAAGGTTTATAGATTTACTTCTAGATCAAACATTATAAATGGTATTACAAAGATTAAAGAAATAACAATTATATGTTAAGTTCTCTAAAATGTAACTTTTAGCTAAGAAATGTCTCATTATTAGGACATGACATCAATGCTAAAGGTGTGGTAGTGGATACTCAAAAGGTGGCAACCAAAATAGATTGACAAAAACCTACTAATGTCATTAAAATTGAAGTTTTTTGAGATTACCTGAATATTTTGGAGGTTTGTCAAAGGGTTCTCTTAAATTGCTATACCTTTGACAAAGTTTACACAAAAAGGCTATTCTATTTATTTGGAATCAAAAGTGTAAAGATAATTTTCGAACATTAAACAGAAGTTGTCATTAACAATAGCCTTACAAGTAATTAATGAAAAATTTCAAATATATATGAATACATTATTTCAAGAATTAAGGGTAATATTAATGCAACATAGGAAGACCATAACTTATGCTTTTAGACAACTCAAATCTTATTAAAAGAATTATCTTATCTATGATCTGATATTAATAGTTATTATATTTGTCTTAAACTTTTGAAGATATTACTTGTTTAGCGTGAAAACTTAGACTTAGATCATCAAAGTTTAAAATATATGTTTACATAAAAATAACTCAATTTGATACAACAACTTCCATTAGAATTAATAAAAGACTATATTATAGAAATCATATATCATTTAAGAAAGAGCCAATGTAGTGACAAACACTTTAGCTAGTTGTAAAAAGTTTAAATTACTATAGCCTTGCATTAGAAGAGGCAAGATTATGTATTGGAATGATTATGCTACCCTTTAATGCAATATCAGTGGCTCATAATGAAGTTTTCATGAAGTTACAATATTAATTTAACGACTAAAAGATTTCAAAGAAATTTGGGACAAAGATGAGGAAGTCCAAAGATCAAAGCCAAACTTCTTAAAGGGTAATAAACAAATTTTTATTTCAATTAAGATAATAAGCTTATATATTATAAGAATATAATATGCATCCTTAATCAATAGGAAACATGACATACATTATTATGAGAAGTACATGAGATGAGATACTTAATACATCCATGCATGACTAAGATGTATCTAGATATGAAAGAAAATTTTGGTGGTAAGGAATGAAAAAAGATATATAAAAATATTTAAATAAATAACCCATTTACAAATAAATCAAGAGTGAGAGTTAAAGATGTAGTGGAACCTTACAACCTCTTTTAATACTAAAATAAAATTAGAAAAGAATTTTTGTGACTTCATAGTTGGTTTACCTAAAACCAACTAAGAAAATATGTCATATGAGTTATAGTTGATAAACTAATAAAACTGACACATTTCTTACTAATTAAAATGAACTATACAATAAAAAAATTAAGATAACTCTAGATTAAGTAAATAATGAGATTATATGAAGTATTAAAGACAATAGTTTTAGATATGGATTCTAAGTTTAAATTGAAGTTTTGAAAGAAAGTACAGGAAGCATTTAGCGCTTGATTAAAATTTCATGTAACTTTTCATCCATATATAGATCAACAAATTGAAAGAATGATTAAAATATTAGAAGATGTGTTAAAATTATGTGTGTTGGACTTTAAAAAGCTTAAGATTTATATATTATATTAATTTAATTTACCTGTCATAATAGTTATCAATTTAGTATCAATATGTCACTATTTGAAGTACTATATAAAAGAAAGTGTCAATCACCAATGTGTCAGGATGACAGAAATAGATAAGTACTAATTGGGTTTGATATCATTTTAGAAACCATAAACAAAATAAAAATAAAAAAAAAATATTAAAGGCTCGAGATCACTAAAAGAAGTATTGTGACTCTAAACATAGAAATATTAAATTTCAAGAAGGAGATAAAGTATTCAGTAAAGTAAGCTTCATAAAAGGAGTCACAAGATTTAAACAAGGAGGAAAGCTTATGCAATATATTAGTCCATTCTAAATTATTAGAAAGATAGAAGTAACATATAAAGTAGTGTTACAAATGAAATTGTCACTAAGGAAATATGTCGATGATCCATCACATGTGCTAAATTTGGACTCAAATTTGTTAGAACTACAACTATACCTAACATATAAAGAGAAATAGGTGAATATTTTGACAAACAAAGTTGAGGATCATGAACAAAGAAATGTTAATGTTCAAAGAACTATGGACCAATCAAATAGAGAGAGGCTACATGTGAGTTTGAGCATGGCATGAAATAAAATGATCATTATTGTACCCTTTGTCATGACATTACTTGTTTGATGACAACAAAATTATTATGTTAGTTTTTTTAATATTGTTTTAGTATCTTTTAGGTCATGTATCTCAAGATCTTATAGGTTATATATATGAAGCTCTTACAGGATTAATTTATTAAAGAGTTTTAACTAAATATCTCATGGAGTAAACCAAAAGTGTAGTAATCTAAAGCAGAGATAATGCCCATGCAATAACTGTAGCTTAAATGGCATATTAAAGAGTCATTGATCAAACTTTCGATGAAGTAGCTAATCATAAAAAATTCATCTCTAAAACATTAAATAATTTGATTATTTATTCTATCATTTGTTTATATATAACATAATTAGATTATATAATACTATTAGTTCATTTACATGATCATTAATTTCTTATGAACTATAATTTTAGTACTTATAAAAATATTTTATTTATTTTAATAGCTATGAAAATACTTTAAAAATAAAAAATTAATATTTAGAAGATAGTTTAAAAAAAGAGAAAAAACAAAAATTAACCTAAGCATCCGCACATCCCCAAGCCCAATAGAGCTCGAGCCAAGTGGACCGAACTGCTAGGTAATAGGCCTTAGGGAGCCACAGGTTAAGAAACATGGTGAACTAAGTCAGGTCAGGCTTGAGCCTTGATTAAATCAGGTTAGGTAATAACTCCTGAATTGACTTAGGAGTAATGAGTCAAGATAGACTTGTGAATTATTAAGTAATAGATCGGTTCAGGTCAAGCATATATATATATATATATCCACACGAACGAGTGCGTGTGGTTTTTTTAAAAAATTTAAAAACTTGCTCAAGTTATTAGATTAAAGAAAAAATGAAGAAAGAAGTGCTACTAGAGAAATCCTTAAAATGGAGCTAAGAAATCAAAAGGGTATCCTTGCAACAGAATTGAAAAATTAAGAAAGTATTGTAGCATAGACAGATAAAATAATATTCATTATAAGGTGAGAATATTATTATTATAGTTAGACTTGAGCGGTGTTGTTTTTTATGCTTGTATTAATATTTTAATATTTAATTTAACATAAGACTTTCTTATGTTTGAGCTAGAATATTATTATTATAGTTATTTTCATGTTAATTTACAATATATTATAGAAAAATGCAAATTTATGATAGTTGTTATTAAAGTGAAAAGATAACAAATCTAAAAGAAAAAAGAAAAGAATAAAGTGTCAAAATAAAAGATGCTAAAGCAAATATATGATTTTAAATGTGAAATGATAAATAATTGTCCAAATGACAATTACATTATGGAAGGACATGTTCTATATATGTGCAAAAATAGCCATTCATTAAAGCTATTTTACTAGAAATGATAAGTTCTAGAAAAACATATACAAATCTGTTATGAAAAGAGTTTTTTTTCTAAAAAATTCAAAGATAAATAAAATAATAAAAATATAAGAAAAAGAATTAAGATAACTAACATAAAAATTGACATTTTATGGCTATTACTTATCACATGTTTGTTTATGTTATTTGTATGAGATTATCAAAATATGATACATGACCTAAACATTGCTTATTTTTTATATATTACACGATTTTACCATTAAGACAACGACAATTAGCTTAGCTTGTTTATGACTTAATAATTTTAGTTCAAAATGAGATATAACATGAGATTTTAAGAGAGTGGTAAGAGTGATAACATGACTTTTGGCTTGATAATTTGTTCTTATATTAACATGCTACTTAAATCATTGTATAACTAGTTTTATTTTATTAGAGATAAACTTGTAATATTTTATTTCATTGCAATTGTATAAATAATGTAATTTTTAAAAAATATGATAAGTTTTATTTAAAATTTTTTCGATGTGATTTCAAACTATAAAAGTTTTAAATTGTTTTTGCTGGGTTTTAAAAATAATTTTCAATTTTTGAGATTGTAAATAATTTTGAAATTATTTTGTTTTATTTATTAAAAAGTGTGTTTTCAATGCTGAAGGAAAAGCAAAAAAAGATGACGTGACATCAATCCCTAAAGGAAGGAGTCCTTATTTGAGTAGTGCCTAAATAATTCTTTCTAAGAAGGTGGCACCATAATAAGTTCTTTTATTATGTTTAATATGATATCTCTTAGGAAAAGTCTCATAACTCGTAATAACTAACATATAAACTACTTAAACATATAAAAGAAAACTAATTGCTTAATAGTTACATATTTTTTAAGCTTATTATATAAATTAAAATGCATTAAAAATCAATTATATTTATAAATCTATCTTCTAAAAGCAAAAAAACTATAAAAAAATCCTATATAAACATGCACCTCATAATGTAGTCTTTCCTATATTAGATATGATATGTCATTAGCACTTATGCAAAGCTTGATATGCATAAGTTTGTGATCATGCAAAGTGACGTCATATATGATAAATTTATCTCTTATGTTGCTAACATTTTGGATAGGGTTTAACAAGTACAATTCTAGAGATATATGGAGATGTATTATCAATCATGATTGATTTATAACATACTTAGAATAAGAAATATATGACTATATGATATGATATATTGGTTGAACTTATGTTATGCAAGATTATGATATAATATATTTATATGAGATATGTTATATTATAAAGTTGAGATAATGATTATATAATGAAAATAAAGCCCTTAACATGAAAGCTAATTAATCATGAATAAATATTGAATATGAAAAATGTTATATAATGAGAAAATTATATTAAAAAATCAAATGATATATATATATATATATATATATATATATATATATATATATATATATATATATATATATATATATATATATATATATATATATATATATATATCACTTGCATGTATTTTACATAATTGTATATTATTTCTCTTTTTTTATATAGTTGTTACCATATGTTATTATTTATTTTTTATTGGATATATTATTATTATGATTTTAAAATTTAAATATTATTTTATTAATATATCAATCTTTTTATTGAATTTTTAAAATATTATTCATTATTTATATCACATGTTATATAATTAATTTACATGAAGATGAAAATCAAAATAATGTTGAAGATGATATGATATGATGAAAGTTTTATTTATATAAGATAATAAATTTTATTATTTAATATTTATAAATTATATTTATGTTTATATTATTTTTATATAAGATTATATATGAGGTATATGTACACACACACACACACACATAGATATATATATATATATATATATATATATATATATATATATATATATATATATATATATATATATATATATATATATATATATATATATATATATATATATATATATATATATATATATATATATATATATATATATATATATATATATATATATATAGACGAAGATGACAACATTAGAAGAGTTTAGGTTAATAGAAATTGTGAAAGATGAGAATTTTGTAACAGAAGAGTTTTGTGAGCTATTTATTGTTGACTATTAGTGTCTTACAGCTATTGTAATATTTTTTTTGTTTGCTTTTGCATATGATTAATGATTAGTACAATTGTTAATTGATTAAAAACTTTACTAATCAGAATCTCATATAGTTGATTATCAATTTTTTGCTTATTTTATTGTCAATTGGAAGGGAAGAATAATTTAGGTATTATATTTAATTTTTACTTACCAAAATGTTGATATAAAAAATTATCAATTTTTTGTAGTTACTAAATCAAATAGATTAATATTTATGATTTAATTTCTTATATATAAATGATGCAAGAATAGATGAAATAACGATAAAAGATGTATCATAGAAAACCTACTAAATAGAGAAATATCATGTTGGTAACATACTTGAATATCTTTATTATTTTGTTGTTAATGTATGAGTGAATTAAATATATTTCTTAACTACAATAAAGAAATTCACTTTAAAGGAATAATAATAATATTATTCTTTATCTACTTCTTTGGATACTTGTTAAAAAGAAATAAAAAAATTGACTTAAGGGTAACAATAATCAATATTTTTGTCGTTGCCTTTGCTCTCACTTTCATAATCTTCAACCATAGGATGTCATTTCTTTAAATCCAAAAAAGTGTCTTTATTGTTTGAGATTAGTGACTGATTGACTTTTCAAACAAAGAGAAAAATAACTACTTGATTGATCGATGATTGTTGAGATTTACAACTTTAAAAATTCTATAATAAAGATGATTAATTCAAATTCAAATGTTATAAAATCTGAATGATCAATTCATGTCTCTGACTAATAATTATTGACTATTGATATAATTAGCATAATTAATGACCATAAAGGTTACATATTTGTACGGTATTGTAAGAGCTAATTTAGTAATAAAAATTATTAATTTTGATTTATGTCTATTAATCTCATCTTTTATCATAGAGTTTGCTCTATGTTTTGTCTTTTGTAATATAATCCCTTACTTCTAGAATCAAGCATACGTAGACAATTAAGTCAATATATTATTTAAGATCAACTTTAATATATTATATTTTTGAAGCATTACAAAATTAGAGTTCGTTGCACCTTTCACCCTTCCAACAATAAAGTGTATTTGGTTTTTGAAAGCTACTTAAAATTTTGTGCAAATCACATTAAGATTTATAAAAATCTAATTAGAGTAAACTGAATTTTATTTTATATTATAAACAAATTAAAATTATTATAATAATTTTTCTTATAAAATTCAACACAAAATTATTGATTTTTATTGATTTTTTCTAGTAAAAAAAAATGCAAATATAGATTTATAAAATATTTTTCATAAACAATTAGAAAGGATTTCTCTTGATATTTAAAAGAAAATTCAAATTAGAATGTACAACTCTAAAATATGCTTATGAAGATAATTTTAAATTTTATTTTTAATTTTTTTAAAATCCTAATTAATCATTTTTTATCAATTTTTTTTTTACTTTTTTCTAAACATTTTGTTTCAAAATGTGTGTTTCAAATTTTTTATTTGTCGAACTCACAAGCAATAGACAAACGGCGCCCTAAGCCGTTAGACTGAAAGAAAACTGGGACGCCTTTGAATTCCCACCAAAATCCAGCGAACCACGGCCCGGGCGGCGGCGGACGACCACCCGGGAGTCAACATACGCACAGCTCCCCCGGCTTCTGGAAGAAGAAACCAGCGGAGAAACATGAGGCGCGAAAAAGGATTGGGGTAGTCTCACCGCGGTTAACGTATCGCTCCCACCATCACCAAAAGCATATGCTTCGAAATGGACTACTTAGCCCCCCCATAGATCAAAGAAAACGACGCCAACAGAAGCAGGTATCGTACGAGGAAGAGAAAGAGGAACAGGAAGCGCGATTCTGTTAAGAGAAGAGAGATGGAGTTGTACGACGGAGTTCCGCGAGAGCTATCGGCTCTGCAGAAGAAGAGAACGCTGTACCAACCCGAGCTGCCTCCGTCTCTCCAGGTTTGCTCCTTGATTTGACCTCAAAAGCTATTGGTTCTTCTCTCTCCATCGGCTGATTCAGAGAAAAACCTAATAGGCCCGAATAAAATTCCCTCTGCTCTTTCTGGTGCTACTAAGCGTGGCTTAGGATCATTCTTTTAAGCATTAGTGGTAGATTTTGAGGGATTTGCTCTCTATTTAACCTTGTTGTTTCTGTTTTAATTGTAGCTCTTTGATTTATGTTTGGTTAAATCATGCTTCAACAGGGAACTAGTGTGAGGGCCGTGTTTGGCGATACAACAACAGCTGTAGACATGTATAGTTCCAGTCTCATTAAGGAGGCTTTTCCTCTTACACATGGACAGCGTTTGGCTCACTTCTTGTGTGAAGCTGAAGCACTTCCTTCGTCGCAATTGATTCGAGAAAGCTCGGTGATTAGGTTTTCTATTCTTGATTTCTTTCCTCCCATTCTTTTAAGATAAGTTGCTTTTGGTTTATATAATTCACATTATAGTACCTAGGTGAGAGCACATAACGAGATTATGTTTGTTTTTTTGATATAATTTGCTTGTTATTTTTCCAGAGGATTCACGTGAAACAAGCAGTGAAGCACTTGCTTTTCATGCGACAAACACTGCCAACAACTAGAAAAATATAGAAGAAGAATAAAAATGTATATATTATAATGTAAATTTTAAAATTTTTTTTTCCGTTCTTCAAGCATCTTATTTCCTATGCAATCATGAATATTGAAATTCATTAGATGATTAGATGTTTTCCTAATAATTAATAATTTATAAGGTTTTGTTGCAATTTAGTTTTTACCTCGTATACAATATATGCTAAAAATTGTAAATTATGCCATGATAATTTAATATAAGGAAATCAATGCAATGGTTCATGTTGACCTGGCATGGCTTATTTTGGTAGGACAAAATTTAAAGTTAATATGAATTTTAGGTTGCACTTTTTGAATGAGAACTTTGAAAGTTTGTGTTCATTTGTTTGACTTTGAGGTGTTCATTTCATATCCATTCAATTTTTCAATAAGAACAATGTAGGGTAAAGTTTTTTGTTCATCAATATTCTCGTTCCACATGGCATGTCATGAGCAATTAGGCATAATGACTGCTAGCCTTGCATTATTTCAAAGGTTTCAAAATCCATTGAAGTCTTTGGGATGGCTTTTTCAAGTTGGTTTTGTAGACCAAAGTTAAATCATATTCTGGCAAGTAGCTCTACCATTTCTTTTCCCTTTTTGCAATTATAGAATGCCATGATTATCGAAAGTATGAGCTCTGTGATATCATTCAAGCTAAGGAAGAATAATTAATAACTTTCAGCAATTGCTTTAAGGTGTTCTTATGTAGGTCAACAAATGCAACTATTGGATGGTAAGGACTACTCTCCATTGGGTTTTCTACATTAAGTTGCTCCATTACAGGTTAGTCATCACCTGTCATAGTTATTGACATAAATGATGGAAATTGCTTATGAATTAATCCAAGTATAGGATGCACTTGATCTAGTTATGGCCTTTTCTCGGGTTAAACAAATGGATTCTTGTTGGTAGTCAGGATGTAAGGAAAACATTATTAGTTGTTGACTACTGAGTAGGTTCCAAGGTCCATTGTTTCATAGCAATAACCAAGGTAGGATGAACAATGTTCTTTTTAACCTAGTTAAAGAGCGAGTTTTGGTGACAATCAAACAAAGAAGGTTCTATGCTCAGCCCCATCTCAAGAATGGAAGCCCAAGTGACTAGAACAGGTATTATAGTTATCACTAGGATATTGGGGACATCATCATTGGGTTTTGTGCCTTTAGTTTGCCTCGTTGATGTGCTTGTCATGGATAATTACTTGCAAGAGTATAACTTTTGCACGCTCGATCACCTTTGAAGTGGGCCATGTTAAGGCTAGCAACAAAAACCCAATAGGGTTTAGTGCTTCCATCTAGGTTTTGGTCAGTAGGTTATAGTCTAGTCATCTTTAATGGTAATAGAAAGTAAATTAGGCCCCTCAATGAGGGGCAATGCAATAGTAAAAGGAGTAACTATATATGTGATAATTATAACAACTTGTAGTGTAGAGACCTTGCCTTGGTTGGACGAGTCATTCAAGCAAGCCTTCTTACTTCTAACTTCTTATCACAACCAATCTAGACTACTTTGATTACGATAGCTTTGTTTATTCCTTAACAAGTTGTGTAGGCAAATATCACCTCCATATGTATGATCAATACCATCTTAAATGGGTCTAGTGAAGCATTTTTCATTCACACCTTGCTAGTTCTTGGTTAGTTTGGTTAGAAGCATTGGCCTATGGTTAAAGGACTTTGTTCTAAACACCTTAAACCCTAGAGATCTCATGTTATATACTAAACTCCACGATATGCCCTCATTACAACTTTCATGTTTTTTGCTTTTTAATGCACATGGGAAGTTCTATTGTTCCATTATTCTTTTTGTGTTTAGGCATCATTAAAAAGAGACTTCTCCTCCAATATGATACCTCCTTGGCTTCTTTGTTGAGAATTAAACCTTAGGAGTCATTGATCTTTTTTGGCTCAAAGGAAAGGTAATGATCAAGAGGCATGGTATGAAGATTTCAACAAAGCACATGTTAGCTTAGGACAATGCAATAATTGATTGGCTATCATTGGACCTCTTCCATTCCCATGTTTCTTCATTTCATGTTTCCCTAAAGAACATAACAAGCATTAAGGTGGTGATAATTTGTTTCATGTATCACCAATCTTTTCTACTTGATAATACATATAATAACAAATGATCAGATTAAATTATAGTATAATTATAATGTAGATGACATAAAAGTAACACATAGGCAAAGATGAAAATATTTTAAAATTATTTTAAAACCAAATTTTTATGAAATAAATGCTATAATTAAATTATTACATGCATCTTTGTTAAGATAGAATCTTTGTGTTAGCATGTTAGATATAATATCAAAAAATATATGATATAATATTTTTTTTAAAAAAAATCTCTTTTATAATCACTTATTAAACTTACATGTTATTTTAATCACCCTCTCTTTATGTATTTGGCATGACTTATAACAAATGTGAGTGAAAAAATGATTTTATAAAGCTTAGTAGATAAATTTTTATTTTTAATAATATTTTAGTATAAAATAATAATAATAATAAGTAATAATAAAAATATAACATCACAATAATACTCATAATTAAACAAATGACAAATAGATAACATGTTTTGTATCATGTGTATACAAATGAATAGTTTTTATCATTGATAATATTTTTTCAGTCATATTTTAATTATTCTCTTTTTTATTATTTTCATATGTTTTTCATATTTTTAATTTTAAAAATTTAATTTTTTTCTAAATAATCATTTTTTATTTGTATATTATCTTATCTCATTTTCATTTGGTAGCTGATTATCTCATATCTAAATCTTTACTCATAAACATATAATAATTGATCAGCTGTATTAATTATATCATAACCTGAATACATCAAGTCTTACATGAATTATTAATGACATATGAGGATATCTCAATCATACCATCTTCACATACTGATTCTATACAAAGTATTACTGGTAATGAAGAGTGAAACCTCTAATTCTAACTCATAACATGGTTTATAATTAGTTCTTATCAAGTCGTACATTATGTGTTAAGGACCAATCAAATATTATGGTAAATATGAGATATTATCTTATGAAGTCATATTCATTTATTTATTTTTTGTAACATGATATCTAAGTCATATATCATGTTGTAATATAATATTATCATAAATATTATGCATATGGGGCTCATATAGCTTACCATTGTAAGAATAGTTGCTCCACAAAAAAGTGTGAATTATGTTAATATCAATCATCATGTATATATTGAAACTTAATGTTGTTTGCATAAAAGATAATTTTTAAAATCTTTTAATTAATTTTGAAAAAAGTTGTATAAGAGTTGCAATAAAATAAATAAATAATGATATTTAGGTGATTTGGCACAAATATAAGCCTATGTCTACCTTTAGCCACGAAAGAGCATGCTTTCTTACAATATTTTTGTTAAAAGCTGAGTAGACAAAAGCTCTTATAAATAGATTCTCAAGAATCCAAATATAGCCTAAAAGAGCTACCAAAACAAATGGCTCACAAGAGTAGAAAATACAAAGTAATTTTAGCACAACAATGGCATTACGTAAATCTACACTTTCACAACTTGTGCTTGTATAATAATCCTATAACCAATGCTTATGATAGGTGGCATACTATAAAATGTATGAAATGAGATTAACACTTTTACAATAGAGAAATCAATGTTATTTGAAAAGTGAAGCTATTGTAGAGAAGGTTTCACAATGATTTGGATTGTTGTAACACAATAAACGTGCTAAATGTTAACAATGTGATCTTAATATTGAAAATTTGAGCATGAGATTTTTCTCTTAAGGTTTATGGAGGTATTTATAGGCAAGGAATGTTTACAAGACAGCTTAAGGTAACTCCAATAATCAAGCAACAACTAATTTTTGATTTCCAATGAGATTATCTAGTCATTAGATGTTTTATTCTTTTTTACATATTGTACGTTTGATACGAACATACAAAATGTTATTCATGAAATGAATTGTATGCATTGTATGTTAATAAATAACAGATTATACACAAGTTACATGTTTTTACTAACAATATATGATCATTATCTAAAAACTTTATATATATTATATGTTAATCATTAACATATCTACGCAAGTATTGGGATAAAGTTTAGTGAAAGTATATTTTTAAAGATGAACTAAATGATGTATCATACTTTAGTCTTGGATTGTATGTTTTTTAGTACATCGTTTGTTGCTTAAGTGCTTTCCCAATTGAACTTATACATATTGTATGTTACTTGTTAACATATTGTATGATATGTTTGTATTCATAATACTTGATCAAGCATACGCTTTGCTTGTCTTCATGCTAAGACAAAAGAAATAAACGTGTTGTATGCAAATAATATTGTACCTGACATAATTCCTTGACGTGAAGACTTTTGACAAAGACAATAGTATGTATCTTACGTTGGTGATGAACGTATTTTATGCAAAATTTGACTTAACAAAAATTATTCCTTACATTAAGTATCGTACAATCCATAGAGGTTAATGTAGAGTATTTTGATCATATGTATTGTATGTTCTGTCCTAACATATTATATATTTAGCACATTTTTTAGTATGATTTAAAAAAGAAGTCTTCTTAAGAACTTATACATAATTAGGGATTAAATGATGAAGATAATTATAAAGTTATTTATTCTTAAAACCATATGAATGCTAGGGTTGAAATTTTGCATTTAATATGTTTTGTAAATGATCTTAGTGTCACATGCATAAGTTTTGATAATCTAACTCACTAAAGTAGTATAAAATTTGTCCAAGATGATTATCACACCATCAAGAGCAAAGTGTTATCCATGGTTCCAAGAATGTAAAATTCTCTGGTTTTAATTAGCTCATATGGTGAAGAGTATTGTTAAAACATATTTTTTTCACTTTATCTTCTAATATTTGAGGAAACAATCTTCAAGTAACACGTTATTAAATTTTGATATATGATTTTATTATTGTTAAAAATTTCTATATAAGGCAATACAACAATTTTTTTTGTGATAATGATAAAACCAGTACTATGATTATATGCTAAAATGTGATAATATAAGCAAATGATTATAACAAATGTATGATAAATATGAAATTTATGCAATGAATGATGTGTATAACAATTACTTTCCCTAGATCTACTCTTTCCCTTAATGGTAGCATATACAATAACTTCTTCCTCTTTTTGTTATCACTTAAAACATAGTTTATTCAAAGGGATTGACAATACCTAATGACATACTAATTTTAGCAAGTGTTTCTAATCATAATGGTCTAGTAAGATATCAATCAGCTATGCATTTGAAGGGACAAAAATCAAGAAAATTATCTTAAGGTTTATCTATTCTCAAATGAAATTATATCTGATGTTTATATGCTTAATTTGAGACTGCTGAATTGGGTTTCTTGTTAAGCATATGCCATTGGCAGCATTACAATAAATTAGTGTTTCTTCTCAATAAATGTCATAGTTTTCCAATTGTTGTCTAATTTTTAATAATCATGAACTTTGGCATTATTCATAAATGCTTTTCAATCATTGACGTTATTTAAAAGTCAATTGTTAAATGATTAATATAGATGGAAAAACACAAATAAATTCAATTTTAAATTTTGTTAAAACAAATGGATATTAAAAGCAAGTTTTCTTAAGAACTTCTACATAGTTAAGGATTAAATGATGATCATAATTCCTAAGTTATTTATTCTTAAAAACATATGAATGCTAAGAATTGAAATTGTGTGTGCAATATGTTTTATAAATAATCCTAAGTGTCACATGTAATTGTGCCAATGTTTTGGCAATCTAACTTACTAAAGTAGTATAAAACATGCCTAAGATGGTTGCTACACTATCAAGGGCAAAATTCTATCAATGGTTCCAACAATGTGAAATCCTTTAACCTTGATAAGTTCTTATAGTGAAAAGCATTTGCTAAGACATCTTTTCTTCACATCAACTCTTACCATCCAAGAAAGCAATATTCAAATGACACATTAATAAATTTTGATATATATTTTTATTATCATCAAACATCCACATGTGACTATGGGATTAATAATCTTTCTTTTTTTATGATACCAAAAATTATTATTACAAATATATGTGATTATGTGATAATATAACAAATAATTATATAATGTGTGCTAAAAGTGGCAGTAAAAAGTAGCATTCACATGGATTAGCTCATGTGTTGTCGGTGAAAAGGTGGCATCCATGTGCCTGAGTTCAACTCCTTTTGTGGGCTCGAACCTTAAGAGAGTGTGTGTGCTTCTCTTTAAGGTGCTTTATGCTTGCTCTTCTAGGTTGTGATGAATGCATTATAAGGCCAGGGTAAATATCATTCTTATCAGCAATCGCTTTCAGGAAAATTAATAGCACATGAGGTTCTGTAAGTGGTATTAGAATTGTGGTCATGGGTTTGAGCCCTTGATGTGGCACTAGCTGAGGATTGTTAGCATGAAAAAATGGCATTCACATGAATCCACCTGTGTGTCGTTAATGCAAAAGTGCTGTTCACATGGTCGCACGTCCAGTTCTTCTTCCCATTAGAGTAATTTTCATATGAAGCCAATTTTTGTGGCTGTTTGGCCCCTTGAGACTACTCCATAAGGCCCATGCTACTTTGTCTTAGCCTTCTTGAAAACCAAATGAAACTTTTGAGAACATTTTGAAGTCACACCTTTGAAGCCAATCATATTGAATTGCTCACCCTCAAATCCATCCTCCACAAGACTACCTACTTTCGTATGTTTGTCTAAAGAATCCAAACAATCTCAAGGCATGTACTTGAGGCTCCAGTACTCCTTAATAGTGCCTCTTAAATTCAAAACTCTAAGACATCTTTCATCACATATTTGATCTCTATATCATGAATAACCATTGTGGTTTTATTTTAGAAGATTGATAAGAGATTTACCTTTGTTAGGAGGTCAACTTGAGAATTCACAACAGGTCTTAAGGCTTATCATGGGAACCTTGAGAGAAGGAAAGCATGAAACACCAAGGGCACTAGCCTTCATGGAGGAAATACTAACTATTCGAGAGGTTAGTACCATCCAGGAGATCAATGCAAAGTAACAAGGCATTGAGCATCAAAAGGGAGCAATAAGCTACAAGGACCATCGATAGTTCTCTAGAGCCTTCTTTGAACCTTCTTTTAACACTCAAAAAACTTCTCTCAATTTCCTAAGAGAAGAACCAAGGAAGATTAGATGATACAACAAAATTTTAGGCTTCAAGCATCATTCTTGAGTACATTTTTCATTTTGAGAAAAATATGCTAGGGTCATTTGAATATTAAATGAAGGCCTTGAGTATACGGGGGAGTTGGTGAATGTTCCTTTAAACATGTTCGAAAGAAATCGACTAAGAGATATTGCATAGGATAAAGTTGACCGTTTTCCAGTTTTGAAGATTTGAAGAAACCAATAGTTATGAGATTTACAATATAAAATCCATTAGAAGTGAATTATGTTAGATAGAGATTGGACTTGGGAGATATTTATCCTATTAAATTAGGTTGTAAACCCTAGGAAAATAAGTCAAAGAAACATTCGTATTTTGCATCTCTTTTTACTCATTCTATATATCCATTCTACTCTTGGTTTGAGATGCAAAATTTCATAACAAAACATGTATCTTGATTGCAAATAAGGGCAATACAGTTCAGATGGATCATTTGGTATTAGAGAGATCTTTTTGAATATATTAGACATATATTAGACAGAAAGAAGTCAATTATCTCTGCACTCATTAGAAGAAAAGCAATTCATAGAAACCCAATCTATGACACACGACCAAATGTTCAGACATTCGTTGGAGCAATAGATGACATAGCTAACCTAAGTATCCATACTTTATTGTAGACTATGATGAAGAAATAATATGCTATGATATTGACAATATCGAAAGATCAATTTTGAGAGGGAGTTTTCCTACAAGATCATACCAATCCAAAGGGACATCGTCTAAATTTGATAATAGATGATGAAGAAGAAGAAAATGATGTTGACTTGGTTCCATGCCAATTTAAAGGATAATAGAAGCTCTATAAGGTTGAAGCAAGATTTACCAACATACAATGGAGAAGTAGATGCTTAGAAATTGGATACATAGATTGACTAGTTTGAGAGTTAGTCTATTTGTAAGGCTATTTTTTGAGTGAGAAAGTCTCATTCACTAATTTGAAACTCATGAGTCATGTATTGACTTGATGAAATGCCTTTTTACAAAAGCATGTGAACTAGGTGGTCTTATGAAGCAAGTTTAAGACGATGATACATAAAGAATTCTACATGTAGGTTACATCGATGAGAGATAATATAAATAGCACAATCTACTACATTGTCAGTGGTAGACATGGCAGGTGTATACTTTAAAGTTTTGTTGATAATTCGTCAACTTAGAATACCCAAAGATGATGTAAGACAAGAACAAAGCTAAAGGATGACAATAATGCTAGCAACCTTGAAACGAATTAGCCTCAAGCTCCTCTAAATAAGGCTTGTGTCAATATCTTAACTATTTTTAGATGCAAAGGCTTATCGACGACAAGTGTTGGAGTCTACACCTAAAATTGCATTTGCTAAGGAATAATAGAGATTAAGGCAAGCAAGTGATGGCTGCTATTATATATTAGAGTTAGGCCCTCAAGACAATGTAGATTGCTGATTTCGATCTCTCTTTGATGGTGAAAGCAACAAAGTATAATTAAATTTAAGAGGCATAAAGGGTGATGGAGGAGTGATAGGAGAATCTTGCAATTGGACCTTGATTTGGCTTCAGTATATTGATTGCCTCAAAACATTTGACCAAGTACTTTGTTTCTCCATCTTGTAAATAAAATTGGTGGCCTCAATTGGTTACAATAAATATATATATTTTTTATATGACAGGTTATGTTAAGCATTTTTATGCAAAATAAAATCAAAATCAATAAAAAACTTACATCCACATGTTAATAAGGGAATTATTATGCTTTATAGAAGAGCTAAAATTAGGGACAAGAAAATTTGTAAAGATAACATAAATTTAAGTGGTTCTTTTTTTATGATTCAATTCAAATTCAAGAGGAATTGATTCAAGTTAATTAAGTTCAGAAGTTTTAAAAAGCTCAAGTTCATATAAAAGATATTTATCAATTTTTATTTAGGTGATATCACTAATAAAATAAAAACTTAATAGGTATTAATATGTTGATTACTTAAAATGTTAGTAATTACTTGGTAAAGATACTAAGTACTCACTAAACTTAGTCAAATTTGTCCAAACATAAAATCATGCTAATACATATCAATTACATTATATTTAATATTTTTTGAATAGTTTTTATAGTAGATAATAAAATATGTGTGACTCCAACTTGAATGTCATTATTAAAAATAATTGAATAAGATTTAAGATGTAAAATGAGATTAATTTTTGAAAACTTAATAAAATTAGATATTATCAAATCAATCATACAAGCATAATGAAATCGTACGTCTCCTAATGAACTTTTAATATGAGTCAAATAAAGAAGTTTTAAACCACTCTTATGTAGAAATCTAAAAAAATATGAAATAACATAATTCATAGATGAGATATGCGATTTTATAATCCTTTTATAACTATGAGTATGTTGAAATTCTATGTCATTATGATATAATTAATGATATGAAAATTTTTGTCATGAAATTCAATGATCAATAAATTTTAGTAATAATAAATCTTTATAGAATAACAATAAGATTGGTATGGATTTAACAAATTAATTTTAAAAACATAAAATAAATCTAATCTTTCAATAATATACCTCATGTTACAAAATAAGCTTTGAACAACTCGAATCTTTTGCAGTGTTTAGGACATTATGAAATAAATATGCTTGAAACAGCTCAAATGGGCATGGTAGTTAGGACACCACTAAGTAAACTAAATAATTTAGATTGTTGTTTTGTTTCGGATATTGTGAAATTGGCTCTAAACAATTTAAATTGTTGTTAGGACATTCGAAATTAGCATAGAATAGCTTTGTTCATTGCATGGTTAGGACATTGGTGGAGAATGACTAGAATTGAAATCAAATATCTAGATCTTCGATTTCAGGAAGAGCATCTTCTCCCGATCAATACACAACACATATCACTATTTTATCAGTTAGGTTGCCTATCACTCTTGCTATCTCCAATCAGCTTCCACTTTAGAACACTTTAGAACTTACGAGAGGTTACACTCCTAGAAGCGTTTGAGACTTTGTTCTCAAAGATGGAAATGATCCAATGGATGGATGCCATAAACCAAAGTAGGAGTGACTCCACTTACATATTAGGACCATGGCTTATAATTGAGCATCCAATGTAAATAAGTCACATGTATAATAATTAATAGAAGTCTTTCTTCTACCATCAAGCATGTAATTGCCCATTCAATCTCCTCGAAGCACAATGGGAGTTGTTTGCTCTTATTTACCCAACTATAGTAGAAGCTATCAGGATTCATGGTTGCATTCAAAATGCATGATCTATTTAATCTCAGCACAACCATTGGCATTGATATCACATTTTTTGGAGAGCAATACTTAAAGGCATAATTTGAGCTATACAAATGAACAAACAATTGTACACTAAGATTACAACTCCTTGAACATTTTATGCAGGATAATTTGTATGGTGATATCAAGTTTTATGCTTTTGAAGGGCATTGCTGATTACTAATTTTTGGTACAAGAAAAATTCTAACAATGCTGCAGCATTCTACCAAATAAATCGGCATGCTTTTCCTTTGCACTTCGTCATGGTTCTCATTTTTTTTTTTCATGCAGATCTTGTACTGGTCAATGTGAATTAACCGTGCAAAAATACTCTGCAGGGTTGGTGTAGTTTTTTGTGGGAGACAGGCTCCTGGAGGACATAATGTTATTTGGGGACTCCACGATGCCATCAGATCCCACAACCCTGACAGCGTTTTGCTTGGATTTGTTGGTAATTTTCTTTTATAGATAGTTAATATGTGCCTAATTGGTGGTTAATTTTTTTTTTTTTTTTTTTTTGGTTTAGACAACAACTTGTATATGGTAACAGCTGCACAATTTTTATCTATACTGCGGTTATAGAGTAGTTCAAAATGAGTATGAATGTGATAGTGTTGAATTACTAATGTAGTGAATCATAAGTCAGCTGTGCGCTCCTATTTCATTGTGGATCCTTAATGTGATATAGTATTATTCTTGCAATCAACCTGAAAACTGTTCTCAAATGCACGAACAGCTGTTGTATTTATTTAAATCATTATTTTAATTTTCAATAGTCTCACATGATTTGACTATAGATCCTTGTGTGATGCAGTATTATTCTTGTAATCAATCTGAAACGGATCTCAAATGCACGAGGAGCTTTTGTATTTATTTAAATTATTATTATTCTTTTCAATAGGCTTCCATTACACATTTGTGAATCACCTCGCTCATTAGAAATCTTAAATCTTAAATAAGATATAGAAAACTTTTCTCTGGATGGTAGTATGGTTCTTCCTTGTCCAGGCCACTGATCACCCCCTGTTTTTCTAACCTTTCCTCTCTCAATCCATCCCTCACCCAGCATTTGTTGCCCAGCCACGGGATCATCTGGCTGTATTTCTCTGCGGGTCAGGCACTCATGTGAGATATCCTGTCCACTAGCAGGCAGTCTTTGTTATCAGAGTCTGTGGATAAGGAGATCCTTGCTTTGTTAATCAAACATCTCCTCTATTTCATGCAAGTCTTTATATGTTATAGATCTTGCAATCAAACTCACCACACTTGAAATTATAGATTTGGAAATGAATACTTTCAATGGATTATCTTTTGTTAATCAATATAGGCTAAGAGCTATTTTATATGTTTCAAGAAATCCTCTTAACTACCCTTAATATTCACTAGTTTTTATGGATCATTACTACTTAAGACAGCAAAAAATAACTAATTGGTTGTTCATAAATGAATCAAATCATGTGATCACATAATGAAACCGTTTGATGAATACAAACTCAAGAAAACTAAGCTCTAAAGTCATATACAAATATACAATCAGATTGCTTGATTTGGATACTTAGATTTTACCTTGAATATGACTAATACTATTATAGTTTGATATATGCTTGGATCATTCGATGTGCATCTATGTTCATTATACAATCATTTGATTAGATATGCCATCAAGATGTCCAAAGTTTGACCATACCATCTAGTATTTGATGTCATAAATTAATCTTTGAAAATATGCAATTAATATCAAATGACTATAAAAGTATAAGAAAATTTGTGCATTTAACTCATAAGTTAGTTTTAAGGTATTTCATAGCTAAAAGCTCAAAAATTTAAATAAATATGAACTATGATGATAAAATCATGAAAAGCTTTGAGCATTTATCTTTTGTCATGATTAGTAAGGCCCCAAAAATTAATTTCAAAACTTTACTTATTTTCATGATTTAGGAATTAAAGTTATTTTATAAAATTCAATTAAACTTAACCAACTTATTGATCTTAAGTACCAGGTTATTATCAAATTATTATGAAATATGAACCAATGCATAAAAGAGATAACAATCAAGATCTACATAATAAGATATACTTCAACCAGGAGTAAAATATAATTATCAAGGATGAGGTCTCCTAATGATATCAAGTCTAAAAAATGATTACTAAAGCTATTTACAAATTTGGACTAACAATTCCAAGATTTATACATGACTTGAAAGGTCAAAATCAAATTCATTTGCCTAAAAAATTTTGATGTCTTTCTACACATGACATG
Organism: Vanilla planifolia; assembly: GCA_023846275.1. Taxonomy (NCBI): domain Eukaryota; kingdom Viridiplantae; phylum Streptophyta; class Magnoliopsida; order Asparagales; family Orchidaceae; genus Vanilla; species Vanilla planifolia. The sequence goes on from CM043865.1 coordinate 59,597,170, forward strand.
AATTCCCTTGGGCAAGATGAAGTTTTACACATGTGATTCATGATTAAGCCATTGGAAATATGCACAAACATGATTAAATTAAGGTATGCAATGGAATGCTTTGGTCTTGAAATGTCTTCTTCAATCCAAGCAAACTTTAATGGTTGCTTGGCCTCTTCATTGTTTTCAAGTCTTTAAGGTTACAAGCACGCTTTGTTGCTTTTGCCAAATAGATGGATAAACTTGTACATAAGTGAAAGAACATTAGTAGATAATTGATAATTAATGTGTGTTTTATTTCCAAAATAAATATATCAATTGATGGCCTAAAAGGCTTAACACCATTTCTCTACTTCAATTTTTATCTTTTAGAATTTTACACCCTTTTCGATATTATAGTTTGTATGCTCTCTATTTCCTCTTGCTCCAAGAATTTTGGGGGGTAACTTCATTCATTTCATCTCATGCATGTGATGACTTTCTCCTTGGACCATATGTTGCATATTTTGGGTTATTCTTGCATCCAAAAAAACGTTAGCAATGCTATGAACTTATCATTCAATGTATCTCTTCAGTAGAGGTTACTTTTCATCTAACTTATTAAGCATTCTATCCTCAGACCTTTGGCTTTGGTTTCTTTTACCATGCCTCTACTTCTTCCATGATGTCTAGAGGTTTAAGCTCAACAAACTGTCCTTGCTATGACACCATTTGTTACTATGATTAGCTAAACTAAGTTTACTTCAAAAGATGAGGATCAAATCCTGTCTTCCCATAGCATAGTTGAAATGACAGTTCCAAAACTACTCACTTGTTGCCCACAGAAGTCATTTGCTCATCCTTTTAACAAGCTAATGGTGCATTGCTATCTATCGAGCTATTATTCCTATGCCAAAAAATATCAAGAAGCATTCGCAAGGTTCTCATTGGAAATAGGTAGTGGATACTAAAATTGTTGTTCTCCAAGGTCAATACATGAGATTCGCACTCCAATTTATATTGTTGATTATTTTCATATTGTAATGCCAGTATTCAGATTGGATTCTACTTAGATTATTTTATATGTTGCCATCAATTAAGGCTATACAATAGTTCAGATGGATGTGAGTAATTCTTTTATTTATGAATCTCCATTAAACTTCATACATGACTCAAATGTTAGGTCATGTAACTCACGAGAAGACTAAAATATGTAAATTTAGAAAAACTTTCTACAAACTCAAAGTCCAAAAACAAAATTTGACAAACTTTGTGATGTCTTACTTGAAATTGACATGCATAACAAAGCCATTGTTCTATTTTTGTTAAACACATAACAATTTAAATCCATCATCTCTACTGTCTCAGCTGACGATAGTTTTTTTTTTCTGAAGGTGATAAAAATAAATTGCTTTTCCAACCTCTAATTAGAACCAACTATTTTGTTGACAGACATGTGTAACTTTTCTAGCCACTAATTAAAACTATCCGGTCAAACAAATGCTCTCTCTGCTGCTGAGTTTTGCAGATTTTTTTTTTCAAGTTATCATATCAAGATGTACATTCACTTTATCTTTCAGGAAATGGTGTCTTCCTTATATAATGATATTACTTGGGCCAACATGGTTCTTGTTCTGTTATTGCAGGTGGGACTGAAGGCTTATTTGCACAGAAAACAATCGAAATCACAGACGAAGTACTGTCTGCTTACAAAAATCAAGGTCCTGAAAGCCTCTTTACTCTTTAAAAATTTTGGTCTTCAGTCACTTTTCTTGTAATTGACTTATTTCCTGTTATGAAGAATTCATACTTCTAATACAAGCCGGCATTTTAATGTTCCTGAAGGTGGATATGATTTGCTTGGTCGTACTCTAGATCAATTAAGAACAACTAAACAACTCATGGATACATGGGCTACATGTGAAGCATTGAAGTTGGATGGCTTAGTAATCATTGGAGGTAGTTATATTTTTAATACTTAGCCAGCCTGCTTGAAAGCCGATTTTCAAATTCAATTTTCAAAACCTTTTTTTCAAGTTCCATTTTTTTCAAAACATTTCAACAAATCTTTATTTCTTATCACTTAAAACTCTTTCAAAAACTACTTTTCAAACCTCTTTATTAAACTCACAAGTTGCATACAAACAAATGCTTACATTATTGCCATACCAATGCATATATCACAATCTCTTTCTTTTCTTCTCCAGGAGTTACTTCCAACAATGATGCTGCTCATTTGGCAGAGTTCTTTTCAAAGATTAAATGTTCAACAAAGGTAATGCTTTGCTGCATGTTTACATAATTTGTAAGCATAACTGTTACTGTGGCTTTTAAGAGAAGTATATTTTATTTTAATAAGCTTAAAATGGCAGGTTGTTGGTGTACCAGTTACTATAAATGGTGATCTTAAGAACCATTTTGTGGAGACTAATGTTGGCTTCGATACCGTTTGCAGGGTAAAAGTTGAATAAACTACCTAAGATAACAGATTCCACTTGCTTCAGAGATCTATTGAAATAATATAATCCCATCTTTATTTCATTACACTTTATGGAATTATAGCAGTCACTTCTTATGTTTGTAATCATATTTCTATTACTTAGATACATAGAATTGTAGGATATTGTTTAATTTGTTTATTTTCTTGTTCATTCATGTTTTTTGTTTCCTATATTCAGGTTAATTCTCAGCTTATAGGCAATATCTGCTTAGATGCCCTTTCTGCAGAGAAGGTAATATATGCTTCATGCGAATTAGTTAAAAAGATATATGCTATTTGAAAAGTAATTGTAATTGTATGTTTTAACCAAAAGAAGGATAAAGAAATAACTGCACGGAAAGTGATCAATTATATTTATTTGTTAGGGAAATCAGCTATGTAAGGTTCCATTAAGTTAGGCATGAAAAACCATTTTCTATTTTTTATTAAGGTCAATAGCAGTTTATATATTATACCATCAACAAACTATGTGATGAAGTTACATTCCCTATCTAAGAAGGCACAAAAAATCATATGGGAGAGACATTTTTTATCCCAAGGGAAATTAAAAATGTAGCTGCTTCGAGTCAAAGTTATCCATATGGTTATTAGAATGAAATATATTTTACACATTCACTTTCGAGAAGGAATACAAAAGTTTGACAAACAGTGAAAGAAGATGCTCCGGAGAGGCATAGGGGTACTAGTCAACCAAGACATGATCCATTGCACTTGAATAGTTGCCCTAGATGATATTACCAACAACTTGAACGACGCCAAGGGCAAGGATATCAACTATAAGATCTACGAGTATTGTAGCGTTAACAAGAGAAATGACGAGTTGTTCATAAGGAATAGTCAAGAGATGACGAGTAATCTCAAAAAATAATTATATAGCCGACCAAGCCATCGAGCCCACTAACCTATCAGAGTTCATGATGATCTAACATGGAGAGAGTGAAATCCATCGATAAAAGGTGCGGTGACTTACACTAAAGGTGGCAAGTATGATCCTATGTTCTTATGTCGAGGTGAATTACAAGAGAGCCAAAGGAAGACAGAGCACATGATAGAGCCAACAACCATTGCAAGGGAGAAGAGAAAAGCTTTCCATGGGTTATGGCATTGTATGCCATCTAAATGTGGTGGACGACAATAATAAAGAAAGGCATTACTACCTTAGGATTCTTAATCACAACAATAGAAAGACTCCAAGAAATCTTAGGATGGGATAGGAACAGAGCTAAAGCCCTAAATGCACAAAGATGATGAAACATGATAGTTGTGAACTTATAGATAGTGAGGCATGGTCCAAAACATCCTTAAAGAAGCAACCATAAGGGCACTATATAGATGATGACATATTTTGATGGTGGAGACACACATAGTACACACTTTATGAACTTTTCATAGGGGAACGTGATGAAGTAGGGCTGCCCTCAAAGCTTCTAACACCATGAATACCTTATCAAATAGGTTCTAAAAATTAAAAGATCCTTATTAAAGGGCCCACTCCTCAATAAGATACTAGTCCAAATTATTCTCTAGAAAAAACTCAACTATTCAATTTACAACTACAATAAATGAGAATAGGACGAAAACAGTTCGCAAGACAATCTGGATCTCACTAACTCCATTATCCCTAGGCAACTTTGAAACCATGCATAAGATACCATGCTTAGTGTTTTAAAATTTAGGCCACTAATAAAGAGATAATTGATACATCCATCCTATGACTACTATCCACATGCAAAACACACATAGCCTTCATCATTTCAACCTTACTAAAAGCTGAAAGAAGATCCTTACTAAAAGGCCTACTCAATAAAATACCAAACCAAACTATCCTCAAGAACAAATTTTAAATATTCAATCTACAACTACAATAAATGAGAGTAGGACAAAAGCAGTTTGCATGACATTCTGGATCCCACTCGCCACTATCCTTAGGCAACTCCAAAACCACGCATAGGAGATTATGTTTAGTGTCTCAAACTGTAGGCCACCGTTAAAGAGACAGCTGATACATCCATCTAATGACTTCTATCCACATGCAAAATGCGCCTATCCTTCACCATCTAAACCTTTAGATGATCCTTTAAATCCATGATTCGAACTTGTAGACCTCAAAAGTAGTGATCCTCCCCTTGCGTCTCACCCACAAACATTAGAACCACTAGCAAGATTCACTAACATCAAATCCTTCTGAACTAGACCAAGGCATTTCTGCAAAATTGAAGGTTATGCACACCAAAGTTCACAGTGCAAAAAAACTGTTTTGGAAGAAATTACGTCTGAGCCTCTCAGTGGTCTGAATGGCATCCACTGAAATGTAAGAATCAGTTATAACACAGACCATCGTGGTTGTCAACATTCTGACTGCAATGGAACTGAAGTATTTTTCCTTTATATGTCCAGTGATTCTCATACATTCAACTATTTAGCTGTGATTGAATTCACTTTTGCTTTATCTAAGTAAATCGGGCTACATTTGTCATGGCCTGGCGTTTAATTTGTAGTTTTAAGAATTGTTGTTCTTTTGTTACTATGAACCGTCAAAGTGACATTTTTACTACATTATGTTGCAGTATTATTACTTCATTCGTCTGATGGGGCACCAATCCTCTCATATTGCCGTTGAGTGTGCTCTTCAGACACATCCAAATATGGTTATTCTCTACTTTAAACTACTGAATAAATATCAAAAGACATGGTAATGGTTTCATCAAAGTAGACATTGGTTTGTGATTATTTCTAGGTCTTCCTTGGTGAGGAGGTAGAAACGTCTGGACCTACTCTTCAGAACATTATAAAAGAAATCAGTGATGGAGTTCAAGCCAGAGCAGAACAAGGTTGAGTGCTGGCATTACTTTTACCTTTATATAATAACATTCAATTTTCTAAGTTAGGATCACTACCTTCGAGACTTCATGCCCTGTTTTTATGCAATTTTCTAACTTGAGAATTGTTGACGAGGCAGGAAAATACCATGGAGTTATCCTCATCCCTGAGGGACTAGTTGAAAGTGTTCCAGAATTGAATGCACTCCTCCAGGTTAGCATGATTTAAAGCAACCTATTCATTTCTCCATCCATAAGTTCTTCTTTTCCTTTATTTTTTTTCCTGTATCTTCCATTTGATGGTGATAACCAAACTATTAATGTGATCCTTCTAGGAAATCCATAGCCTCCAAAACGAGGGAGTTACAACTGAGAATATATCTTCTCATCTTTCTGACAAGGCATCTACATTGTTTGAGAATTTACCCTCATTTATCAAAAAGCAGGTTTTATCTTCCTTCAGCTTTGATGTGGTAGAAAAATTAACCAAACACTTTTGTGAATCACTGCTCAACTAACAAACACTAGTTATGCTACCTCATAGTTTCTTCTATTTCCTGAGTCGGACAATGCAGCGCAACTCTCTCAGGTAAAAGCGCCATTACATTAGTTGCTAAAAGGTTGACCTCTGCTTTATCCTCACTTTCTTCTTGGCGCGCTTATTGGGTAAACCTACTCAGATAGAGATGGAGAAACTTTTAGCTCACTTGGTGGATCTAGAAATGAGCAAACGAATGGTGTGTACTGTTCCTAGTTTTGCTTACTCAAACCTAGTTTGATTTTCATTTTATAAAGTCCGTTTTAAATATTTCTCTTTTTCAAATTTCATTTTTAACAAACATTTCCTATCAATTTACTTATATTGACTTCTCTTATATAAATTCTTTTGAAAAATTTATTTTTAATTTTTCTTAGTTATCAAACAAAACATTAGATAGTCAATTATCCTTATAATGAACTCTGGACATTTTTTTTTTCCCAGAAAGAAGGCACGTACAAAGGCAAAAAGTTTAGTGGCATATGTCACTTTTTGGGGTTCCAAACTAGGGGAGCTTTGCCATCCCAATTCGATTGCAACTATGCTTATGTAAGTATCCTTGTAAGGAGATGATCTTTTTGGTGATCTTCGAATTCTTCAATGCTCAGTTGAAAAGCCAAACATATTCATCGATCAGGCTCTTGGCCATGTATGCTTCTACATTCTAGCTGCTGGTCTAAGTGGTTATATGGCTCATATCACAAACTCGAAGAATCCTGTGAACAAATGGAAATGTGGAGCTATTCCTATCACGGTGAGTCATCCTTGTTTGACCTCAGGTCCTTAATCAACTAGTGTTAAATTATATGCCAAATTTAGAATACATTTGGTTTTAATGAAATAAAGGGATATGAAATGGACAAGAAGATGAAAAGGAAGTTAAATATTAATGTTATTTAAATTTATTAAAAAAATTTATTGTTTAATTATATAATATTTCCTTAATATCAAGGTAATTCACTTCTATATCTTGGTTATGAGTTATTGAGTGACATTTAAGATGTTATCAAACTAAATGTTCAATCTTTATATAACATTAATATCTCATTCATAATTTTGGTCTCACAATAATAATTTAGGTTTTTTCTATTTCATTTTTCCAAATTTTTATTCAAATTAAAAAGAATAATATTTAATATAAGAATTGATTCCAATGTTTCCTCATTGTTGTTAGGCTATGATGACAGTGAACCAAGAGTTCCAATTTCCTGGTGCAACTGCAGTTGGAAAGCTTGCTCTCCATCCAGCAAAAGTTGACTTGAAAGGCAAACTCTATTTGTATGAATCTTTTTGGCACCTGGAGTGCTCAAATCTGATGGTTGAGATAGTTCATTGTCACACTATTATACTCAATTGCAGCTTATACAACCTAACGATTTAATCTTACAGGAAGCTGAAGCAAAAAGCTTCAGGTTTCCTCATGAATGACTTATACAGGAACCCAGGACCCATACAATTTGAAGGACCAGGTGTTGATGCAAAACCATACTCACTTTGTGAAGAACTGATGTGCTGAAACATACCAGATCACCAAGTCCCCAGGTCAAATTGGTCAAGGTAAGGTTTCTTGTTCAACTGTTATTTTTGGCATTAACTTGATCAACCAAATTTCATGTTCTATGTCATGATATTAATGATATGTTTTATATGATTAAAGGGTATCTATTATATAGCTTTAAATGTTGGGTTGTAAAGCAAGAACAAAAATCAAATGTGTGATTATAATCAAAAGGATGATTAAAAATAAAAACACGCAAGAGAAGATTAGTATACTATTGATTGAAGAAAAACTTGGTAAAAATTCATCAACGTAAATGAGACGTATTCAATATGTAATTGAATTCTCTGTTAAAAAATGACATGAAATAAGAATATTAGAATGTGTTTGGATAGATTGGAGATGCAATAAACCATATAACTTATCCTACTTAGTAGCACAAAAGCTTGTTATTTTAAAATAAGATGCCCTTTCAAAGTGAATAATAGCCAAAAAGAAAAAAAAACTCATATATTAATCGACATCCACAAGGCTCATAAATTCAAAGAAATTAGATCTTAAAAACAAAAATAAAGATACAACAGCAAGCAAAAGAATAGGAAAACATCATTTCCTATGTGTAGGACAATGCCTGCTTCCTTTAGAACACAGCATACTCACAAACTATCATTGTCTGCATCCCTACGCCCAACAAATTGTCTTCAGTTGTTCTTTTTTAAAGGCAAGAAAGATGATCAAATCTTGTTTTCTACAGGAAATACTTAGAGATGCTTGTTCCATAGCCAGATTTGGTACAGAAACTTTGGAGATTACTTATATTATAGATATTAAGCAATTATAGTCACAATCTTGTAATTTGAGAAGAAGAAGAAGAGGCATTTTTTATTCTGAAACACATGCATGGTAATGCAGAAAACATTATGCTTTCTAATAATAATCAGAAGGCTGCCTCCTGTCAAGGCAGATACATGTACACATAAATTGCATCAACTATTATGAAATTTTGAGTATTTTATTAAGTAAAAACGAAGAATAATGATTGTTTAAGCTTTTCCATTGCCAAAGAAAAGGTTCAACTGCTGCAATAGGGGTAAATCTCAACAAAGGTGTTAAAACAATACTGGACACCATGGCTAAAGAAGTCACCTAGCAGAAATTAACCCAGAAAGCAAATAAAACCCATATTAGAAATACTCCTGCAATTTGAATCCCTTAATTGTAAAATGAAGTCTAAGAAATTTGTTGCAAATGAGAAATAACTTGTTCAGTAGGATGACGGGTAAAACTCAGTTTCTTCTGCTAATAGGCGAACCAAACATAGGTTAGCAAAATGTTCAAAAGATCTTATTCCAGAATAAGTTTAAATGAAAAACCCATCATGACTTGCATAAATCTACAAGTCGCTAAATACATTCCAAGGGTTCTTGATTACATGAACTGGGTGAGGAATAAAGTCGTCTTCATCTAACAAGCAATCCCATCAAACACAATTGCAGCCATTGTTTGATAGAGGTAACTTGGAAGCATATAAATTAATCCCAATTACCCCACAAATAACCAAAGTCCCACCTAGTCCAATCCTATCCTACATCACACCCATCATCCAAAATAATTCAACCCTAATCAAATGTTATGCGAGCTCCTCTTATTTCCATTATTGCTTGCCCTTGCCTTCTTCGCCAATCTCACTTGTGCTTGTCTTCTCAACTTCTCTCGTTCCTATTGCTATCTCACTCATTCCTCTCGTCAACACCTCTCATGGTCCATTCGTTGACTTCTCTAATTTGCCCCGACTAATTCAAATGGAGGCGCAAAGTCATTGCACCAATCCACCTCCTCCTCAGAATACGGGATGAAGGATTCACGTTACCAACAAGGTCAATCTGTTGATCTAAGTGAGCACTAGAAAAAAGTAACATCTAATGCTTTGGAAGATGAAGTACTCGAGTCAACAGTACAGGCATGAGAGCCCATATTCAAAGAGTGTCGAAGGAGAAACAGGTGGATTTGTAGTCTGCAAGAACAACAACACTCCACGGCAGTGAGGAAAAAAGGCGGACATTCATCATGGGATGCGAGAGTAAAAAACAAGGGGCATCGATGAAATAACTAACAGCCATAGAGTCACAAGCTTTCGAAATTGAAACATCATTAAAATCAGAGATTATTAAGCGAATTTAGAGAAGTTACCGGTCTTCAAAGCGCCGGATTGGCCATAGATCCGGGGCACGGGCTGTTGCTTCGGCCGCCGAAGAATGCCGCAAATGAACAAAGAGCACAATCAGTTAATCACGCAAGGCACGGAATAGACAAGGGAGAAGGTCCCACGTCCAGCAGCGAAAGACGTGAGGTCGCCGGCCGGCAAGAGCACCACCGAAACTCTATGGAGAAAATCGGCGCCGCGCTTTGAAAGCCCTCCTGTCCGATCGGTTCCCACTTCCCGCTCCTACCGTGCTTAGTAAGGTTTCTCGAGTGTTAAATTCAATTTTTTTATTTTTAATTTAACAAAAATTATAATATAAAAAATGTTCTTCACACATTAGCACGCCAGCTGGAGCGAGGTGTATTGTACGGCTGATGTGGCACCGCCCATCGTTGTTGCTAAAAGATTAAACAAATTTGACAAATTGTTTGTTTTGTTAAAAAACTTATGTATTTATTAAATTATTTTTTTGAAACAAAGCTTATATTTAGTTCAATTATATAACTATGCATGTTTGAGTAAAATTAAAGTACAAAAAGGTAGAGCCTAAATCATTAAAATGTCTAAAAAGCATTTTACCTATGAACAATAAATTAATTTAAGATGATTAAATTAATGTAATGAACAAAAACTATGAGTATTTGATACAACTAAATGTGAATTATTAAAAAAAAACTCCTTGTTAGTTATCTGGGGTTCAATGATAAGAAAATGCTCTATAAAAATTAATTAATTTATTTTTATTAAAGATAAGTATATGAATTACAAATCTAAATATTACAACATTTATTATTAATTTATCATTTAAATAGCACTAGAGAGGTTATCTCAAGTAAGGAGTTTAAAGAGTCTAGAAAACTTCACTTGGTATAACTTCTTTAACTAAACTTCATTGTCGTCTAATGTGTGAAGTGAATAAATTTTATATTATTGGTAAATTTTAATATAGAGGCAAAGAGAGACTATAGTAATTATTTGATTTTGATAATTGAGCTATTTCTTTGAATTATAAGGAAATATTTGTTTATCATTTTCTATTTTTCTTTATATGATAGGCTTTATTTTATTCTAATTTATTGCATGGTTTGATCATGTCTAGTACTTAGGGCTCTTACAAGGGATATATGAATTCCAAAAAATAAATCATGAGACAAATATCAATCAAACTTAATCAAATATGATAGATATAATGATTAGTAGATATCATTGGAATAGTTGTCCTAAATATATAAATAATGAATAGTACTTATAGTGCTATGGACAATGAACATGTGATTAGGGTAAAAATGGATAAAGCAAGGTTGAAGAAATTCATAAAATTATGATTAAGTAAACAATAAGGTGATATCATATAAGAGGATGTAAAGGAGCATGTGGTACACAAGAATCAAGCTAATCATAAGTTGTTCATAAGACCACATGAATGATCGTAAAAGGAGCATAAAAATAAGCAAATAATGCTTCCTTTAGGTTAACAAAACAATTTGGGTATTAATAGGATATTTGTCAATGCTTTTGTTTCTTGAGAAGCTTTTGTGCTTCCTCTAAGCGCATCTTATTTTGGATCTCTCATTATTTTATTTCTTCTGGAAAATAATTTTGAATTAAAGTTGGAAGATTATTTGAGTCTTTTTGATTTAATAAAGAAAGTAACTTAAGATCTATTTAATCTTTCTTTTGAGGTAAAATGAAATTTCCTTAATGGCTAATGGGATTTTCCTTTGTAATGATGCAATACTACATGGACAAAACCTTCTCTAAATAAAGCATAAGTGGTCTTCTTTGTAACACCCAAAATTAAAAAGTATAGAGAGTAATCATCAGATGATGTGCCAAGAAATCATTGAACAATGTGAAATTCTTAATAGGCTTTTATGTAAATATGTATATGGATAAATAGTTTCAAATTAATTATATAAAAAAATTAACTATTTTATATGTGATATCATGGTATTAAAACATTGAGACTCTTTTTAAGAGAAAAAACTCACTTTAATTAAAATGAGACAACTTAAAGGAGACAAATATTTGATACAACAAGATTGTGTTATCACAATATGATATCAAAGTAATACTTTCTATAGTCTAATATGGTTTGATGGCAAATTAAGTCTAAAATAATACCCCTATGACACTTAGATCAAAGATAGTGAAAAGTGATCAATAAATAATATCTTAAAAAGAGAAATTATCTGACATAAAATAACTCTTAATTGTCTTCTAAATAGATGGTACAAAAATGAAGCATTCCATTGACTTTGAATGAAAGATTTTGAACTTAATATGAAATATCATGGTTTTAAGATATTAAAATATCTTTTTTTTAAAAAAAAAAATCTTCTTAGATAAAGATGGTAAGATTTAAAGTACAATATTAGAAGTAGTGAGATTTATTCATCATATTTTCCTTCTCTCTTTTTCTTTTTCTCTTAAGATGTTTTCTCTTGCTCATAATTTTTCTTTTATTTTATCTATCATTGAGTCTCTCTTTCTATTCTCTCTATATTTCTCTTTCTCTCTTTTTTAAAAGAATACTACAAAAAATATAGATATACAAAACATATATCAAAATTATAGATATACATATTTAATTATCAATGCATGCTAAAAGAATATTATAATATTCAAATATACTTATATCATAATTATTTAAATTACTCATCAAATCTGTCTAACAATGATCTATTTTTTAAATATATTTACCTTTTTTATTCTATACATTAGTACTCATACTTTCTTAGGATTTCTACATTTTTTCTAATATTTATATGTTTTTTATTAAAAAAAAATTAAGATACAAAGAGATCATTCTTCTAAAATAATTTTTTTATTTTTGTATTAAAAATTAAATTTAACTTTATTATTTTATAGTATCAACAATCTTGTTAATAACTTAACAATAACACATTTAACAAACACGTAATATTTAATAAAAATTATATAAAAATAATCTTAAAGTGGTTCATTACTGGTGTTTGAATCCGCATCTTCCTGCAACAACAAGAACAATCAAATATACAATAAAGAGTGATTTGTTCTGTGATGCCTCAGTCAATAGAAAGAAACTGTCATCTCTTTAATTACAGCAGAAGTCTCCGAGAAACCCTAACCTGAAACAAAGAGCAGAAGTTAAAACTTTTTTTCTGAACAAAAGCCGTGGGTTTCCTCTGGAAGCTCAGCCGCTCAGCTTCGGCCCCACTCCAATGCCGATCCCGCCGACAAGAAACAGTGCCATTATGGATGTCTGCGCGCAGAGGAAGCATAGATGCCTTTCTTAGCAGAGCTCATGTTCACTCATTTGATACTATCAACTCTTATAGTTTCAACCGTTTTATGTTTTATTATGTTATTTAAAAATAAAATAAATATTTTTAAAAAATGATTATCCAAACCTTGATTAGAAATAAAAAATAAAAAAATAAAAAAAAATGAAATTGAATCCAACACATTTATTTTTTTTGTAGTAGAGGTACTATTTCACTAAAAAAATGCAAAAATATTTAGTTCTAATTTACAAACAAAGAAAATATAGGATTGAATTAATATAATAAATGTGTATTATGAAGTGATTAGAGGTAATGTTATAAATATCATTAGTGATGGTCTGAGTGATTTGATTATGAGATCAAGATAGAATAAAAAAATAAAAAAAAATATATCCATTATGATTCTATAAAGGTGATTGATTGATTAGCTATGCCTAAAAAATTGTTAAGAAATATAAATAAAATGTGAATAAAATGATTGGCTTAAGAAATAGGAAATTATTGTTGGCATTTATAGAAATTATTAATATAGTTAGTTGTTAATTTGAAATACTTAACTATGATTTGAGAGTTATTTTCTTGTCAACTTTTGAGAGAAAATCATAACATATTTTAAAGTAATAGTCTATTATATTATCTATAATAAAGAAGATAAAATATAATTGTTCTCTAGATAATGAATTATATAATAATATCAATTGGTATTATACATAATTATTTTAATGAAATTAGTTTTGAAGAACAAAAATATTATATGTTGAAAACGAATAATAGAAATCAATTTTAGTAAAAGATAGAGCTGTTGATCCCTAAGAGCCTAAATGACCAAGTGTAATTTTGATGACAAAAAAGAATTTAAGTTGTTTTAATGGTGATCTAATTTTTAGTCTAGTAATTGAATTTTTTTTTGTTACAATTAAGATAAATTGAAAAAAAATTATCTAAATCATATAGAAACAAGAAGAGCTTGAGAACAACATTTAAGAGATACGTAGACTACCTCAAGGAAGTTGAACACTTGATTTAGAACTCTAAGAAAAATATACATAAGTTTATGATCATGTCAAGTTGCAAGGTTTTAATAAACTTATTTAAGGAATTAAACTTTTATTTATCATTTTTACCAAAGTTATTTATAATTATACACTCACACTCATACATACATGTCTTCATCATTTAGAATAGATTTAGACATCATTATTAATTCTATCTAAAAGCTTAAATAGCTTAAGAAAAATACATAAATTAGTATTAATACTACATTTTATTTAGGTTAATCAAATAAAATTTAATTGAAAGTAAGATAAAACTAGATGCAAGAATCATGTAAAATATGTTTTAGCTAAATGGTTCATGCAATGCTTAATTTCCTATGTTCTAATGAATCTTCTCATTCATGTAATAAAGGTACTTCTTACATAGCTTTTAAATCATGAAAAATACATTCTCACATGTATTCCTAAAACCAATTAATGCATTACTAAATTCTCTTTAAATTACAAGAATAGATTTTTAAAAGGTAAATTTACAAAATATTTTAAAATCTTAGTTTTCATATTGGCCATGCACTAATCCAAAAAAAAGTTTACTACATGCATGTAGACTCGAGATTTGTTAGCTAGTTTACAGAGCACACATGGATGCAAGGTAAGGTTTGTTACATGCACTTAGAAATAAGAGCACATAGCCACCCTACCTAATATGTTAACATTAATATTAACATATCATATGTTAAGATAAATGCATGAACAAACTAGAGGACACTATGGTACATGTATGCATAGACTAAAAACAATAAAGCAAATGCATGAAGAATGTGAGAGGTAATGGCTATTTTTTGAAAATGTAACATCATCTCATTTAATTAATCTTTAATGTTCTTTCAAATAATGTTTTATGAATTGTGTGTGTGTATTTGTGTGTGTGTGTGTGTGTGTGTGTGTGTGTGTGTGTGTGTGTGTGTGTGTGTGTGTGTGTGTGTGTGTGTATATATATATATATATATATATATATTAGATTTAAAATTCAAGATTTTCTTGATTAGTGAGCACCTCAAAAATCATATTAGAATGCTAGTGGTTAAATCTCAGATTTAAACATACTATTATGAAGGTCTTGATATGAGGAGTTTATAGGTATTTATTTTGTAGTTTTAGAAGGTTATTTATATTTTTTTATGAATTATTAAAGATAAAATAATTTATCAAATAATAAATTAATCATCTTATTTAATAAGAAGATTAGCTCTATATGTGCTCCGATATTTATTTGTGGTGTTTGGAAACTTGTGAGAGAAAGTAAGAAAATAAAGGGAGAGGATTTCTAGAGAGGAAGAAGGAAAATGAGATCCAAGTGCGTCTTGTGTTGCCTTTTAAGTAGATTTTAAAAAATCATAAAGGAAAGTGGGAGAGCTCTAGGAAAATGAATGGTTCATTGTCTTGTTAGAATAACTTAGCAAAGGAAAGGTTCTTTTGTTTTCTCAAAGTTTCTCCCAATAGTTTCTCACCCTCTCCTTTCTCTCTCTCTCTCTATCTCTCAAGTTCTTTTCTTTTTTTAACCAAATTATTAACTCTAATCTTTACCTCATTTATACAAAGTTTCATAAGGCAATTGGCTAATCTTTATAGCCTAAGATTAATAGCTCTTAGCTCTTTAATTAAACTCAACTAATCCCTTTAAGTTTTCTTTCCTTTTTAAAAACTCATAACAAATATATTTAATCTTCAAAAGCTACAAATAAAATGTATATTATTTATGTTGATAAAATCTTTCCAAAAATATATTTATTTTAAAAATTTGAATTACTTTTCAAATTAGAACACTTTTAAGATGCTATGAAAATTAATATGTTATTTCAAGTAATTCCATTTTCAAAATATTAAGCTTTATTTATCAAAATATCAATATTAACATGTTATTTATATAATATATTTGTACAAAACCAAAATTTGAGGTATTACATTTTATATTTGCCATTATGATCTCTATACACAACATAATTTATTAATCCATTCTTGATGTGAGCTTAAGTAAATGATGCCTAAGCATTTTGCTTGTTTATTCTTTCCAAAAAAAAAAACAAGCAAAAATTTTGAACTAGCCTATTTATAATATGCCCCATAGCTCAAGAACATTTGCTACCTCTCATAAGAGAGGATTCACACCTATAATTTGTATTAGAAGTGGTGACCCATTCCTTACAACCCTAGTAATAGTCTACACTAAACACTCATTTGCATCAACTTTAGATGAGAGATATTAAAGATTGAGAAGTAAAGAAACCATTAAAAGTAAAATTGATCATTATGATGGTAACCCATTATGCAATCTCAAGCCAAAGCCCAAGCCAAAAATTGTTTCCTTTAATGTGTTTGACAATGAGTAAGAAGGCAAATAGAAAATCTTTTGAAATTAATGAGATTAAATAATAAATATCACATATAATTTGTTATATTTTTTGAAATGTCATAATTGATGTAAGATAGTTTTTTTTCTCTATTTTGCTTTATTTAAACTCCAAATAAATTGATTGATTTTTTTGCAAAATTTTTTGAGAAATTGATGCATACTTGGTAGCTCACAATTTTCCATTAGCATAAAATTAGCCTAAACAAGCCCACTCAATTATAGAGTTTAGGTTTGATCCTATTTTTAAATAACATTTAGCCCAATTGAACCAAACCTAACATGCCCAATGATCAATTCTAATTAGAAGAGAACATTATATAACAAAGAAATAGAGGAATTACATTACATCTTAAGAAAGTGATATTAAATTACTTCATCGAACTCCACAAGAAACCATGCTACAATGATAATACTTTAGATTAACCTCATTAGCTCACTGGGGATTAGTCTTAAGTGCACAAAAAGACACATATGACGTTATTTTCACTTCATCAACACTAATAGATATTCTTTTAGTTACAAGTTTTATCAAAAAAGATTTTATCCTTAAATTCAGTTCACTATTTTACAACACACTTATAGATCTTTAAGATTTCACACTTTCAATGAAGAAATACTTTCAAGAACCCTATAATAAGAGTTCCAACAAAAAGTGATAAATGGAGAAAATAGACAAAGAATTAAGTTCAAGTAAGTCCACTTTTCATTAAAGAAAAATATATAATCCTAAGACATTAATTTTTCAATAGAGGCTCCTTTTCTAAAAGCTATGATATTCTTATCATCTAAAAGAATAGAAGAGTTATCCTTATCAACTACACTTCACACATAAAAATATGTAACTTATTTGTTATAGATCATATAAAGTGTCTTCTTTAAATTGAGGAAAGAAAAACAATATATTTTTGTCACCACATCAATTCCACAAACTTGCAATTCATGCATTACAAAATGGCATGTGAAGGCGACATCCTTTTAGAAACATTAATTTTCTTAAACTAACCTAACCTGATTATTTATAGCTAGGCCAATCAACATCTTTGGTAGAGCCCAATTTCAATGAAAACAAAATTTTCATGATTATTTATTCAGGAGTCACTTTGTTTTCCTTGTTTAATTGCATGTTTACATACTTTGAGTAGTTGTGATCAAAGCTTTTGAATAAATATAACTACCATCTAGTCCTCTTAAGATTTTTGGATTTTAAATAATAATGCTATTTATTTGAATTATTTATCAAAACTTTCTCATATTTTTGAATATCAATAGACATTTGTTAAGCATGTTTGAAATTTTACATCACATATAGTTAGATAAATTATAATAGGTGATGCACATATAAAATGTTTGTTGATACACAGATGTCTTAACAAATATTTTGTTGGAGACTATATTATGATTCAATCAAAAGCTTTCCCAAACACTCTTTTTTCATCTCATTACTTTCTTTATCAAACCCCTTTCAACCATTGTTCATCAAGACTTCCACCATTGCACTCAACCACCTTCATTGCCAATGGTTCTTTATCACATTATCCCCTCATTGTTGGCCATCGCTTAAACTAATTATATCCTTCTACTCCTTTCTCAATCATTTTTCCACCTTTATTTCCCCTAGTTGTCAAACCTTATCGAGTTGATTTTGTAAAACTACCCAAAACTCTCCCAGAAAAACTACTTGGGAATTGTTTTTCTTGTGGATATTTAATTTTATGTGAAGAATAATAATAATGGATTGATCATTAAGGATTTTCTTATATTTGTACACATCTAACTTCCACTTTATCATTCTCTTGTGTGTTCAAGCATTATACTTCTTTTTTTTATTTTGGATTTAAAAAATTAACATAAGTAATGATAAAAATTAGCATTACACTATCTTATTTTATTGAGGGCTTAAGAAACAGATTGCAAAACAAGGGGAGAAAAACAAAGTTTAGATTACCATAATGTTAAGATGAATAAGAAAGTAGAAAGTGAGAGAGTTGCAAGAAAGATAGAACTCTTCATAAAAAAGGTGACTCTTAGAGAGCAAGTACACATTTGAGTTTTGGATCCAAATCCACGATCTCGTATATTGCCTTTTCTCCTAAACTAGACCCCTAGGGTTCTATTTATAGCTGACAATGTAAATTATATATACTGACATTATTTGACATATTTAAATATTATAATTATCATTTTGTTTGTCAGTTATAATATTCTATTGCTTGAGACAATTGTACCCTTCTTGTTGACATGGTACAATCAATTATAATTGCTAGGTAGGTGCATGATTACTATTGATATGACAATTGATTATAATTGCTAGGTGAAATTTGACAATTTGGTTGAACTAAAAGTTCACTGCATTAAAGAATAGCTTTGCAAAGGATTGGCCTTAAGAAGCTAGTCATGAGGATCTATCTTCAAGAGTTGGCCTTGATAGTTTGGTCTTAGAAGACTAGACGCTTGTCACTAATGTTTATGATGTACCTATGCTTTGAAACAATAGCTAAGATTTAATAGACAAACCTTTACATCTCACACTTGATGGCTAACATTGTATTAACTCGCATAATTTCTCATCTATATAAATATGTATATGTTGTAAACTTTGGTCAATAGAATTTTTAAAAAATTGATAATATGTTTATACTTGATCTTAAGCAAATCATATCATTCCTCAAAATTATCTCACATTGGATTTAATTTCATTCTTTGAATCTTAATTCATTTAAATGACTTTGAGATTTAAATATCACTTAAATTTTTAATTCCTTTAATATTTTATTTAATTCACATTGTGTGGCTCTAAATTGACAACCACCACTCATCCCCAAAAATAAGTTATTGTCTATCACCTCTAAAAGGAAAAGTATCATTTTCCTCCCACATGCAAGCAATAAACTCAACTTACTTCAAGCCGTTTCTACTTGTTACTCAGAAGAGACTATCTCTAACCTCAAAAGAAGAAAAGAGATCATTTCTAACAAGCCTTGTAGAGGTCCCCAGAAGCCAGCAAGGTCTGTTCCCTGTTCTGAGACTTCAAAGTACTACAGAAAAAAGCCAGCTTTTAACCATCTTCTTGGTTATCAAACGTCAAGTTTAATACGCGGTTAGTATGGCATGAGCTCGCTGTCGGTGGAAGAAGAAAAACAGAAGAGAGAGACCAATGACCCAGAAAAAAGCAAAGGTCTGTTTCCAGTTCTGAGACTTCAAACTACTACAGCAAAAAGCCAGCTTTTAACCATCTTCTTGGTTATCATACCTCAAGTTTAATAAGCGGTCGCATGAGCTTGCTGTCGGTGGAAGAAGAAAAACAGAAGAGAAAGACCAATGCCCAAGCTTTTATTAGCCACAACATTTGCCTGGAATAGAGTATTCCAGAAATATTGCCATGCTATCTCCAAGCTGGCATCACCATGCTGCAGCTAAAGACAGCGACAAAGTAGGGTTTTTCTTCAGAAAGAGGCCATGCAAACCACATGATGAGCAAAGCTTACCTAACGCTTTCCGTCTTCACAGTTAGGCTACGAGACGCAACGCGAAGCATCCAAAGCACATTCCAAGTACACAAAATAATGGCAACAAAAGCTGAGGGCTTAAGAGTTTTCTATTGAGGAACGCATGAAAAAGAAAGCACACGAGTCAATAATTTCAGCCAAAGCACAGCTCATTGCTTGGGTAGGGGACCATTCTCCTGAGACATCTTATTTACTGATTAGTATATTGCACTAATGCACACAAAGAACATAAAGAAAAGACCATATGAAAAAAACCCACCACCAGATTCCTGTTTGACTCCATTCAAGAAAGAACTTGGAAACAATTATCCCCCATGTTTTCCTAAAAAAAAATTCATGATTCGAGCCAACCACCAATAAATCAATTACCATGGTTCTTTTGAAGAGATGAAAGCCTTCATGCATACTTGAAATCATATACAATAACGATGACAACAACCGAAAGATGAAGTCAGATGAATTGATCTCAACATGTACAAAAAACAGTTTCAGGCATGATTCTACTTTTCTATATGTAAGGTTAATGCAATCTTCAATTTATCTCGCATTGACTCTGGTAAATGTTAATTGAATCCTACATATAACAATATATAAAAACATCTCCCAGCTATAAAAATTTGTCCTTAGTAGGACCAAGAGCATCAATTAAGACAATGGCCTCTCACACTCTAAGGACCCACTCACACGCCTACAGCAATTATTGCACCCATAAGGTTAAGCAATAGGCAGAGAAAGGGGCCAAATACCCCAAAGCAAAACAAATTTTATAAAATAAAGAGAATCTAATTGAGTTGATGAAGAAGAAGAGTATAACCTGATATAACAAAGAAGGTGGAGAACAAGAGAAACCACCCTCAAAAGAACAAATATATATGCAGAAGCCAACCACACTCCTACAACAAGACATGGGAGACTTGCCCATCTTTTTCATTTCCCCATTCCAGCCGTCTCATTCTTCCACAGCACTAACAAAAGAATGCCAAATTGTTTACCCGCAACGAATTTTAGCATCTCATGACATCATTTGTTTAGAAGATGCCCTATTGTTTGCTCCTCAAATCTCTTGATCTTGTCAGCCAAGAGCTTCATGTTGTCATCATAGACATATGGGATCTTTTCATGCCATGTAATGTTGCCGTTTGCCGGCATTTGCACAAATTCACGGCATGGCTCACCCAACACGTTGATGGAGTTGTGGTAGTGATAGTATCTTATCATAGACTCTGTCTTGTGTGAGGTCGGGCCGATGACATTCTCCGACATGTGCACTCCAGTTGCATAGGCATTTTTTGCTTGGATTGCATATTTTCTATCTCTCCTCACTCCAGTGATTGAATTCCTGAATACCAACTTCTCAAATCCCCATTCCCTGAGAGCAGGATTCAAAACAGAAGGAGAAGCATTAGATCTAAGCCTTTTAAACACAAGGGAGCTCTTCATTCTCTTTGTTAAATTGAATGCAGTAAGCTGTGCATAGCATTCTGCTGAAGCATTATAAAGGTTTTCTTAACTGCAGTGTAAACAGAAATCATGGCTAGAAAGAATCAAGAACACCCCAATGACAGAAGAAGATTTTTTTTTTTTGGCGGTCTACTCAGATCAGTAGCATCATCTTTTAACAGGGAAACAAAGAGTTCACAAGAATCAAAGTTCGAAGCAAAGCACTATCAATGGCATACCCTACAAAACTAAATTTCCCATCTTCTTCAGAGAGAAGCAACACACTACAGGAAAGAAATAAATGGTAACATAAGGAAGAGAGCATCTCACCTTGTGTAATCCTTGCTGGGATCCTTGACACAGAGAGAGCTTGACATTGGATTCTGCTCAATGGTGAATTGGGTATAGTTGGATAGCTCATTAAGAACCGTCTCCAATGTTCTCCCATCCGGCAGATATATGTACTCATCCACATCAAAATAGAAAGTCCAGTTCGCGGCATGCCGGAAACGGTGAAGACAGTCATTGACCACCAAGAACTGGTTATAATAGTAACCATCGTACTCTGCCTGGCCCCTGATATCCTGAACTGTGGCCCGGCCGAGCTTCACCCATGGCTCAAGCACCGCCCTCACGGCGGGACTTACCCCACCGGCATCATGGAAGACAAAATGCGATCTTGGGCCGAAAAAATGGGCATGGTAAGCCATCCACTCCCGGATTCGGCTCGCGCTGAGGTTGCCGTAGAGTGATGAACCACAGTAGAGGTAGTCGTAGTCGTAGGGAGGGCGGAAGCGGGATTCGTTGTAGGAATTGGCGGATTCTTCGAGGGCGACGAACTTTTCGTAACGGCGGGGAGAGGTGGAGTAGTATGCGTAAAGGAAGAGGCGGCCACCGGCGTTGTCGGCGTTGGGAGCGACGGGGAATGTGCAATTGACAATCACGACGGTGTAGACGCGGCCGTAGCCCCAATCGGGGAGCATCTTGTATGCCTTGGCCCTAATGGGGGAAGAAGGGTTGGAGTTGGGAACCCATTCGCACTTGAACCAGGGCTTGCCGTAAACGTGCGTGGGTTTCGAAGCGAGTCCAACGACGGCGAATGTGTTTGGTCCGCCGCGGTAAGCGCCCATCTGGACGAATAGAGCGGCGGCGCTACCGTAGGCGCGGAAGGTCCGAAGGTTGGATTCGGGGCTAGCGCGGGAGGACGAGATGGTCTGAACAGGGATGCGGCGAGAGGATGCGGAGGTGAGGGAAAGAGTCGAGAAGTTGGGAGAAGAGGAAGATGCGATTTTTTGCTGGAGAACAGACTTGGAAGAGGAGCTGGGGAGAGGGCAGGAGGAGGAAGAGAGGAGGGATTCGTAGGGTTGGAGTTGCCAAACGGCCATGACGAGGGAGAGGACAACAAGAGCAGCGACAAAGGGTTTTGCATCTAAGCAGGGGAATGACAGCGGTGAGGGGCTTGCCACCATCGTTACTCCGCCACCGCCCTCACCGTCCTTCTTCATTTACGAGATTCTCCCTTCTCTCAAATCTTCTCCTCGCTCAACTCTTCTTGCTCTATCAGCCTACTCGACACTGCCCACTACTTTACCTAACCATAAATCGGAGAATTTGAGAGTGCACTGCCTTTTTTTGTGCTTCCCGAGCAGAACTATGCACGGAGAAGGAAGGGTCGAAGAATGGAAAGCGGAAGGGACGGGGAGAATGGGAGCGGGCGAGATATTTATTACCATTGTTGTCCATAACCTGTTGTAACAAGCTGGCTGCAGAATTCTGGGAGGAAAGCGGTGGGTGCATTGGATTTCCCATTCCGAGGAATTTAAAATTTTCTTTTATTTATTACAACTTTTATTGCAACCAATTGATACTTTTATGTAAATGTTTTTTTAAAATATAATAAACTAATTAAAAAATGGCGTTTCAAAAAAATAATTTAATGTTTCTAAAATAATATTAAAAACCTAGTTTATTCTTTTATCAAAAATATCAAAAACAATTTTATTTCATAATACTAATCATTTTATTACAAATATATCAACAACAATATTTTATAAATTTACTTTTTATTGATTAACTTAATATTAAATAATAATTATCTCAAATATATTTATTTTAAATTTTTATTAATATTTTTATTATGGTAATTTTGAATTATATTTCTCAAAAACTTTCTTTATAAAATTGTATAGAAAAGGTATTTTTATGGATAAATGATGCATTTTATTTAATTTTTTTTATTATTTATTTCTTATGTATTTAAAATATATTGTAAATATTACAAATGCTTTCTATATGATGCAAGATAGGATGTGTTTAATATAATGACATGAACATCAAATTTAGTCTTTTAGAGAATAAAATCATAAAGAAAATACTCTAAAAGCATATTTGAAGGGTTTAATTCACTTATTGAGTCGAGTATGTCATTATATATATATATATATATATATATATATATATATATCATAAGTTAAGCCAAAAATAATAAGCTTTTTAGATCATTCCTTCAAGAGCCACTTTTATAAGATATGGATAGATCATCTCTTTTTTAGGATTTAGACATTGGCTTCTGTTTCGAGTAAGTTTATTTTGTGCTTAAATCAAATATTGGTCGTCAGAAATGTATGAGTCATTGATCTTATTTGATTTAAGCACAAAAAACCAAATCTATGTCATTATAGAAATCATTCAAAACATGTGATTTTATAAATAATTATAATATATAATACAACTAGAAATTATTCCTCCAAGAGTTTTCCATAGCATATACAAACAAAGTTGCTAGATTGCATTGTATCATATAACAACCATAGCATCATGAAATACATAAATGCCAATTTCAATTATTTCAACTTAGTGGTAATGCATGAGGAATTGTTTCGTACTTGTGTGTCTTCTCATGATTTTTCCAAACTATATCTTTTTTCTTTTTCTTTATCTTCATTTCTCCATACAATTTTGCAACTCTCATCAAGAATCTATTTTTTTCACTATTATTACAACTTACTCTTCCCTTGACTCTTTTAAGGAGTTTCCAAAAATTTTTTTAAGGCAATCACATGAGCCTATTTTGTTTTTTCTTCAAGCTACCTTTTTGAATATCTTGTTGATTCCTCTCCTCAAATGGCCACACACATGTCACATTATATTAGCCATCTCTCTATGGTTTTTCTATTCAACTATCGTTAGTTAGAAATTAGATTATTTCACACCCTTTGGTTTGTTGCTCGTTAGGGATTCAGGAAAAGTGGGGAAACTAGGAAATTCTCTAATCCCTATTTATATATATTTTAAATTTTTTCATTTAAATGGTTTCCAAAATTTTTGGACCAACTTTTAAAACAAACTATTCTATAAGCTCTATAAGTTATATCAATTTTATAATTTTTAAATATTATTTGGTATTTTAAACAATTTTTTCTTTAAATATGTGTGTGTGTATGCTATTTTTTTAATAAGTTTCATCTCCCATTTTATGACCAAGACATTTAAATTTCACAAAATTTTTACTATTAGATGCTTAATAAAATATATTTCAATTTTTTAAATTTCTTACCTATTTTTAGTAGCATTTTTTTTGACAAGTGTAACAAATTTTGCTAAATTAATAAGTTACCAAAATTGATAGTAGTTATTAAAATTATAACTTGATAAATTTTCTTACATTTTAAGATATTTTAATTTTTTTCTCTCTTCTTATAGACTTTAATTCACATTGTAGTTATTATATTTTGATAAATTATCCATTAAAATTTTTAAATTCTCAAAAATAATTATTCAAACAAAATCGAATTCCTTTAAGATTTTATAGATTTGTCCTTGTTAGAATTTTATCTCTAAATATCAGAACAAGTTAAGATGCTTTTTCTACATTTCTTGTTCTAGTGCCATGTGGCTCTCTCTTTGATTGATTAACCCACTGATCGTGCTTCAATTGTGCTTATATCATAATTTATTATATATATATATAGAATCCATCATATATTTTCTCAATGAATACATTATGTACACTAATCAAAGCTAATGATAAAGAAATTCTATTGTTACCATTATCAATCTTTTTAATAATTTGAAAATGACCAATGTCTAAGTTTCAATTTCCCTCTCTTTAATTGATTAACTCACAATCGTAGAAATCTTCTTATTTCTTTTTTTTAATTTCTCTTATTAGAGTCTTAATTATTTTTTTTCATAGTTTAGATTTAATTGTATTTTTATTATGCATATATCATAATCTATTATATTTATCTGATATATCAAATATTTTTTTAGTACAATGATGTGAAATATGTTGTATACTTTAGCCAAAGTCAACAATAAAATAATCTTGTAAGCAAACTCACCAATCTTGGTTTCAATTTTTCTCTTATTCAAAATATAGTAACTCTTTTCATAAGACTCATTTTTATAAAAATATAATCATCTTCTTAGAATTCTACATTCTTATTCTTTAAGTCTTATTGTATCCTCTGATGATCTTGTGCATTCTAGATTTTCTCATTAACGAGTTGTATAATTTTCTATGTTTTAAATATTTTTTTATTTTATTTGTGTTTTTTTATTCATCATATTAGCATTATGGAGATTGATATTTTGTTCAATATGCTATCTTCAAAGGAGCCATTATTATAAATGATTGGTAATTATTATTGTATAAAAGCTTAATTAGAGGTAGATGCATATCACAATTTTTTCAATATCCAATATGCATAATCTAAGCATGTATTTCAAAATTTTTATGGTTCTCTTAATATGACTATCAATCTAAAGAAGGAATGTCATGTCCAATTTTAGTTATGTTCCAAAAGCATCTTATACCTTAAGAATTATGATGAAAATTTTGAATCACAATTAGACATGATAGATTTTGGTATACTATGTCATTTGACTATTTGATCCATATTAAGTTAAACCAACTTCTATTCATGAATAACCCTAATGCATAAATTATTTCTAAGTTAAAGGATTATGTTCTCTTCATTTAAATCAAAACATTATCTTGACCCTCCAATATCATTGGTATTTAGTAATTTCTCATCCTCATATCAAATCTTTTAGAGTTCATGTAATTGATTTATTACAATTACTAAGATGTTCAAACACCCTCCAACCATGATCCTTAATTTACTATAGTTATCACCTCCACCTCATATTCACTTCTTTTGAGCAAACACATGTGAGGCCTTGATACTTAAAAAGATGTCTAGCTTTTGGCAGTTTGTTAATTATGTCCTCACATATTTGAGATAGTTACTATCATCACTTAACCCAAGTCATACAAGACCTTACAACCTTTATCATATTATAGAGAAACGTCTTTGTCTCATAAAATTCACTTGCATAAAAATACCATTAAGAGATTTTTCTTATTTCTCTTATGCTTATATATGCACTTATTTCATTTATTTCCACTTTGATGTACAGTTATTCCATCTAATTCTTTCATCTTAAATGAATATTCTTATGAAACTCATTTCAATTACAACTTTCAATAAAAGTTGCTAATTCTCACATTTGGTTATTATTCTTTGTATTCATAGTAGTTTTAAAAATTTCATCACCTTTTCTATTCGTAGTTTCAATTTTTTAATTGGACTTTATTACCTAGTCTTTATGAATTCAAAATTTATCTTTTCAACGTCTCCTAAATGGCTTACCCATTCCATTAGCATGATATCCTCGAATGTGAACATGCACATTATTTTCATTTATGTCGCATAAGTTAATAGAAAACTATAAACAATTTCATGCTACTATTATGATGAATCTGATTATTTAATCATAATATATTCTTAATTATAGAAGTGCTATGTAAGTTTAAAGTTAAAATATTACTATGTTTCAGCATACCTTGAATTATGTGCCAAGATGTCAATAATTGGATTTGAGATTTGAGTGCATCTTAAGAAGGTTCCAAAATGAAAAATTCATTAGTATGCTTGTAATTTGTGGAACTTGATTGGATTTTTTTTATGAGTTTTCTAAATGGAATAAGAAAGAAAATAATATTTGTATTTAATCCTTTTATTATTATAAAGGGATAAAATTATCCGTTCTTGGTTTTAGTTTAATTATGGTTTATCAAGGAAGAGAAGAAGAGTTTGGGGAGAGGGAGAGAAGAAGACATTGAGAAATCCTTGACTTAATTTTTTTGTTGTAACAGAAAGATTTTAAGTTGTGGAAGAGAAGGTAATTTGACAAAGAATTTGGATCTCTTTTATAAAAAAGGAATTTGGTAAGATATTCATTTATTTAGGTTCTTCCTTTTTTAGAATGCTATTGAGATATATGTTTACTATGAAGCTTTGGTTTCCATTTGGATGGGATTAAGTTAAAGATTGCTAAGCTTCAATTTTCTACCAATGTCTCGCATGCAATAAATTTTGGTTGTATGTCACATTTTACATTATTTTCACAAGAAAAACACATGATTTACAATTAATATTATCATACTATACCATTCGATTGAACTACTACGTTCTATCTTGTAAATAAGACATCATATGATGCATCCATGTTTGTGTATAATCAGCTTCAAAAATGGGTGTAAAGTGATAAGTCTTTTCATACTAATGAATGTATAATGGTGCAAAGTTTATTGTACAATGTGATAAGGGGATGAAATGATAGGATTTAATAAAATATTTAGAAGAATTCTAGGGCTTTTGTAGATGTGCATGAGAATGTTAATTTGTTAAAAATAGGTAGTTTTTAGGAATGATGAAAGAAAATAAATCTTTATGTAAAGTTGAGAATTTTGAAAGCTTGAGAATGTGATTCAAATAGTTATTGATAATTGTAATAGATATAGTGCAAAAAATAAAAGAATAAAATAAAGAAAAAGAAAACATATTAGAGTATACATCCAAGAATGATAAAGTAGGTAAACTAAATAACTATAATTTATGTAAGTTATATTATTAAATTATCTTAATTTTATAAAAAGTGTTGCGAACATACTATCTGACATAAATTCATCTATATACATTCTGACTTTAAGATAATATGTTATGTATATGTATGTATGTTTGTGTGTGTGTATTCTATAAGTATTATAACATAAAATAGGAAAAAAAATAAATAAATTAAGATATATGAAAGAAAGAATAATTGGTTAATTAAGCTTATTGATCAATAAGATTATAAAAAAATGAAATAAAAAGAATAAGATTTTCTTTATGAACTTATTTTTAAGTTGCTTAATATGATGATAAGATCACCCTTGTTATTTTTTGACACGAGATTGAGGTCCATGATAAATAAAGACCTCATCACCATGAGTACTTTGCATTAGGTAATGTAGGTGTATTTGTGACATACCTCATTCTTGTTGCATTTTGACATTAAGAAATAGAGAGCAATCTCCTTTTTTAAGTAATACTTTTTACAAATCGATGATGGAAAGAGAGATGACATTGGTAGTTTAACTAGCTATCAACGTAGGTCTATAGAAATGATTAATGCTCAAAAGATATAATATGAAGTAGGATCTATATAATGGGAATAATAATCATATAAGAAAATTAAGGAGTTAATAAAGAAATGATAAAATTAAAAAATTGTAGAAAAAAAGAATAAGAAAGCAAGAAAAGAAAAAATTATAATAAAAATATATAATGCTTATAATATAGTCTTATAGATCTTTTTGAATTCATAAAATGTTTTTCTTGTTACAACCATCTCTAATGTCTCTCTTACCAAATTGAAGAATATATGATCTCTTTTTTTGCAATGATTGATCTTCTTTGATACAATCTTTTCAAATTATCCCACACCTTCAAATATAACACTTTAAAAGGATGTTAATCTCATGTTCTTATGTGGTAGTTTGATAATAACAAAATTATATATATTTGATTATTAATGTCTTACTTTGAGTGTGTGTTCATCTAAATAATAAGATTATTTAGAAAACTAAATAGCTTAAATAAAATAAGAAAGTTTTATACAATATGATGTATGAGTGCCAAATAATATAATTATTTAGTGAACTTAATAGCCTAAACTAAACAAAGAATAGAGAGTTTCATATAGTATGATGTGTTCCACTATCCAAGTACAATCATGCCTTGATGATTCACTAAACATAGAAAGAAAAAATAGAGAATTTTGTACTATTCAATATGTGCATATCAGACGATAAGATCATTTATGAGTATTAGGTATATCGAGAGAAATAATCATTAGATAATATGATCAGTTGGATGATCATTTCAATTACTGGTATCATAACGTATGATCCATCTAATCGTATGATACAAATGGAAGTAAAAATCACACAATAGCTATCTAATCACCTCAAAAATAAATAGTGAACCATTGAGTCAATGTTGGAGTTGCGTTAAGAGGCATATTAAACAATATATTACTAAAAACCTTTAGAACATTTTATAAAAGTTTAGTGAGAATTATACATTGATTATCAAATCCATGGGACATCTTGTGCTTCAAAATTTCATTTTCTCTTCATCTTAGCATTTTAGCAAAGTGATTATAGAAGAAATTGTCCTAAAATAGTTTTCAAGTGCAACCTATCTTTGATTTGGTTCATTTAATTAGCAACATCATTTCACAAATCATTTAAATAGATTGTGCTACTTGCAAAATTGTTAAAGGTTGTAGGTTGCTTTGTAAAGCTATTATTGTTAAGCTCTTGTACTTGTTTTTCTTGTCATCTTTATGTTATATTCATTTGAGTATTTTTGGCTTTTAAGTCCTTTGGCCCTCCTATTGGTTCTTTGTAGGTTATCTTTGTAAGGGTATTCACCTATCAATCATTTGATGGAAAGTTTTTAGTAGAGTAAGTGTAATTATTGTATTAGATGTGGATGTAAATCTAAGTTTATATCAAAGCATCTAAAATGCTTGATATTATTTTTATTATAACATTTATAATACAAAGGGTTTTAAAGTAATTACAAGTTTTTTAGAAGCCATTATGCACCCCACTTTAATGGCTTGACTATTCTCACAAAACATATAACATAGAATTCCTTATGAATTTTTTTAATTATGTTTGTTCAAAGAACAAAGTCTTTGCTAACCACACCCTTAGTGATTGGTAAAACCATCCAAAATGGAATAGACTAATGTGATTCTTTTGTACTTAGAGAAATAATATCAAAAGATAACTTAATCCTCTCAAGCCAATTCTCTTCATTATAATAATCAACATTTAAAAATTATTCTACCAAATGGTTAAGCATACATAGTTCCAGTTTTATTTCCCTTATTGCATGATCCCTCTATTTTTGGGAAGGTTTTCCTAGTCTCATTCCATTATTTAGACTTATACCTCCTCATTAAATAGATTTGGCTTTCCAAATTATATTTTTGCACACTACTAAATTTTGACATGTTTCTTAGATATATATATTAAAAATAATTTTATGACACACATGATAAAATAATGAGATTAAGGACTAATTCAATTCTTCATAACATTTTTTCAATGTATTTGCATTTAATAAATCAATAAGTTTCTTGAAATTTAATTCAAATATCTTTAAATTTAGCAAATTAACCCTCTTAGTTTTTTTAAGCATGCCATACATTTTAGCTATGTATCATGCATCTAAATTGGATGTACTATATAAGAACCAGAAGTGTCATCTGTCTGATCCTGATAGATCATCGTTCTAGCCTAATAGACTATCAAATCAAACTGATATATCATGCATCAATCAAAACTTATCTTTTTTCTTTATTTCTCTCCCTTAACTTAGATAAAATATATACATCTAAGCTAATGTACTATATTAGACCTAACTTATTATAAATTAAACTTAATATATTATTTAATTCTCTATTTTTTGTTTATTTTTAGATGTTTTGCCCCACATACTATATGTGACATCTTCATAGTAATATACGAGAGAGTATAAAACTTAGATATTTTAATAATTGAAGCTAACCTTTGATCTCAATATGTGTTGTAACAAAATATTAATTTTCAAAAGTATCTTAGGAGATGTTTCATTTTGTAAGCAAGCCAGACCTTAGATTTGAGTATATATTGGATAGAAGGAGATATTGAAGTTTTACAAAAGCATTAAAACGGTCATCTTGATATTTAAGCAGCTAAGGGGATCTATTGCCTAAGTCAGATTTAACCCAAGTAATCAATTTAAGAGGAAGAAGAAGCCAATTGATAGAGCATTGTCTATTGCTGTACGAGATGCAACAAGCTTCAGGATTCAGTGAGGAAGACGAAGCTAACGGATACAAAAGCTGTAGTTGCAGTACTAAGAAGCAAGGTCAAACAAATAATTGGTATTCATGGAGGACACTTTCAGCAAGGAGCTCCTTTCAAGTGCTGTAAGATCTTGATGAAGACCTTTTCTATTGCTTCAGTTTATGATGGCATTGAAAACAATTAAAGCTTAGCTTGAAACAGCTTAAGGTGAGTTCTATTAGTTTTTGTTGATGTTTTTACTTCGACTATTATTCATGAATTTGGAAGATTGGAGTTAGGCTTTTATGATTATTAATGGTGATTTTGCTGAATTTAGAAAGGCCTCCTATGAATTTAGGTTTTATATGCAAACTCTCTATTGAAAATTCTTGTTTTTATTTTAAAAATTTAGTAAGGAATAAAGTTTGTTATTATCCATTTGAGTTTCTCAAAAGCTTTAATTAGAAGAAGGGCTTCATTAGTTAACTCTTTGAAAACTTAATAAATTGATGTACTCTTGTAGATTAAGTTATATGTGGATAACTTGAGTTGGATATGTGAAAACTCTTCTGCATTGTGAAATGTCTTTTTGTTATGAGATTTTATTGTGGTTTTGTATGTTAGAAAAATTTGGTGTTTTGCAATAAAGCAAATTGGGAAGAATGAGAAATTTGGAATATGTTGTTGATGTAACTCAAATGAGTATATTGTAATAAAACTTTGTTTGATTTTTATATGTAGGGAGAAATAAGAAACAAAAAGAGGACCAATCTTAAGAAAGCTAACTAATGAAAGAAGAGACAAAGTTAAAGAAAAGACACAAGAAAAGATATCTCAAAGCCATTCGATAATAAATAGGTTAAATTATTAGTTATTTTGAGATATTATTATGAGGTGGATTGTAATCATATATGATGTGAGCATAGTTCATGTTATGGATTGATTAAGTATGTATTCTAATATATATATATATATAATGTTTAGTCTTGAAGTAAGTTTGTAAATAATGGATTGGCATCTTAAATGTTGATTTGAGAGTTGTATGTAGATTAAGATAGATGTTTGGGAAGGTTGTAGAGACTTAGGTTGGTTTGTGAGGTAAGAGAGTCACTAATGAAAGTCATGTGAATTCATATTAAAAATTAAAGACTATAAGTTCAAATTTGAGCTAAGGATTTAGAACTTTTGTTCAATGAGTACTCAACTGATATCCTAAGATAAGTTAAAAGATTCTAATAAAGATCTTAAACAAGGATTTGACAATAACTGGATATAGATATTGATAACTGGATAGGGGAGGATTATTCTAGATAAGTTAATTAGGATTTTGTGAAACCCTAAGTTAGCTCAGATAATTATTAAGATTAAAAAAATTATAAATGATCTAGATAGTTGATTAAGTTTTGAGAAAATTCTAAGATTGTCCTTAATAATAGATTAAGGTTATTAGAATGTTTTAGATATCTTAAACAATTTATGATGAAACCATATAGAATGATGTTATATGCTAATAAGTCTATATTAATGATGATATGGATTAGAATATAACAAGCTTTAAATGATGACCTCTTAGCTAGAGTTAAGCAGGTCAAGTACATTAGATGGTAAGACTCTCATCAAATTATATGGCATGGCTAAGTGCTATCAGCATGCTCCAAATCTACAGGAGATCTTGAATTTGAAATTAATATAATGGGGAGTATTATACATTGTTTAGGGTTCCTAGAGACTTGTAAGACCAATCATGTGATTGGAAGAGACTTATTGATGGACTACTCAATCATGCACTAAGGATTTTAGGTTATCTAATTGCAATTGATTTATAAGATATTGTAGAAGACATTGGATGTGTTAAACTACCAAATACAGTACAATGTGGCTATTGAGAATTTTTAAAGCCCTGTGAGGTATCCCTTATGTGATTAAACTTCTTATAAAAGAGAGTGTCAATTTAAATGATGAGATAAGAATGCTTAACCTTATGTCATTGATCTCATATATTTTGAAAGCATTTTAGACTATTAATAGGTCACCGAGCATCTATTTTATTACATTTTATAATTATAATGTCATAGACATTTTGTGAGACCTTATTATGTGTTAGATAAGATTGTTGATTATGATTTCGTGCTTTAGATCAACTTGGGATATTTTATATGATAGCTTGATTATCTTATTCTATTGAATATGTTATTATTAACAATTTTAATAATAATATTTAAAGATCTTCTATGAACCATTTTAATCATATATTGTTTAATTATCAATATAGTTTTAATTAATATTTTGAACCATATTATAAGATAATCAAAATTTTAGTTAGAGCAAGTTTTAAGTGATTTAAATTTTTGTTCTATGTTCAAAATTTTAATCACATGAATTCTTGTATTGTTATATCAAAAGTGGTTTCAAAGTATAATAAGTGGGACATGTCTCCTTCAAACTTTAATTTCTTTTATTTTTAATAATAATAAGAAGAAAAATTATAGAGAATCATCTCCCCAACTTTCTCTCCATAATCTCACATCTACGTTTGACCATGCTAGAACGTATCCCTTATTTATAGCATCAATATGTCTTTAATACAATAGGTTAGCAATATCATATCCCCCAAAAAATTTAACTAAATTATTCATAACAAATTTTTTCTTTTTTATATCTCAATTGTGATATTAACTTTATTGACTTGATCATAAACCAATAAATTTATAATTTATTGATTATTATTAACAAAATATATACAACATCTGGGTTTTCTCACCACCTTTAGGGATACCATCAGAGAACATGGCTTGACCTTATTTTTAAGCTTACAATTTCTTCCTTCAACGTATTATCTATTTCTTAACTAAATATATCATAGCTCATCCTTTTTAATTCTTTGACTATATCATCATAGTGTGAACATATTACTACACACGAAAATATTTTTGACTGAAAAATAGACCCGAAAGCTATTTGTCGATAGTCCTGCAACCACCAAAAATACAATCAACCTTTGATATAACCTTTTTGTGACACAAAGATATAACAATTTGGATATAAGTGTGTAGTAATCATTTGATGTTTGTCTCAATGTTATCATTTAAAAAAAATATATAAATATTGAAAAGAGCTATGTTGATCACCATATTTCTCGCTCATTTATTTTTGTCGGCATAAATCACGCGAATTTAAAATTGTTTTATTTGAGAGGGAGAGATTCTCGTACTCACGCGTCGGCAATGGTGTTTTGGTAAATTTGTCAACCTTTTGTGGCTTTTTGGGGTTTTTGGTCTTCATCATGACACGTAGGCATCGGAAATTGGATTCTTTCTCTCTCTCTCTCTCTTCTTTTGAGAACGAATGGCAATGAAAACGCCTTTAAAAAGTGAGAGACAGGACGAATTTACATTTAATTAATTTTCATAAATTACACGATATTTAGTGGGAAATATGGGTATTATTTAAATTTATTAACAATATTGTAAAAATTTTATTGGATGCAAAAGAACTTATTTGAATGATTGGAGAGAGAAATTCAACAATAAAAAGAAAAGCAAATGTCACAAGGTTTTACACTATGGTCCAAGTGTCACAAATGAGTGTCATTTCAAGAATAAAAATAATCAAAGGTGTTTACTACAAATGATTAAAAAATATTTAGCTAAGTATTATTCAATTAATATTAATATTTTATAATATCATTTAGATGTTAGTGTTATTTGTTGATAAGATCAAGGTTTTCAAAAGTTTTAGTTATTTTTATGTTATTATATCAATGTATTTGTGTGGTGAGATAAAGGATAGGTAAGGTGCTTAATGATTTCTTTTTGTTAGATTATCTCAATAATAAGTATATTTTTCTGAACAATCTATTCAAAGTCCTCTTTGGCGACTTTATAGTTGTCTTAAACATTTAAGCTATTTCTAAATTTGGGTTTTGTTTTCATAAATGTGATGGCCTTTTATTCTCTATGCCTTGGTTTTCATTTTGTATGGTCAAAAAATGAAGTACTTATGAGCTATATCATTGTTTTTATAATACTCATGAATTGTTTGTACAATTTTGTCATTCTAATTGATGAATGCAAAATTAATGTGTCTTATATTGATTGCCAAGGACATTGGTTTTCAATCTTCTCCACAAGATGTCAATGAAAAAGGCCAATGTTTCAATTGTCTTTCCTAATTTTTTTATGGAATAAAAATAATTTAATGCATCATTAAATCATAGAGTGGATTTTTCAAAATTTTAACACATTATCCAAAATTTTTTTATTAATCATGAAATTTTAGAATTTGAAAGTTAACATATTGAAATTTCAAAAGTGTATTTTATTTTTAGAACAATATTTTGGTGTTTTTATTGAAGGTTTATGAGTTAATAACTTTTCAAATAGCTTTCTTAATTCAAATCTTGTTTTAACATTTGCTAAAGCTAGTTTTTGCAATTTTTAAAAGCTTATAACTCTTCAATTGTATCATAGATTTAAGTGTTCAAACACAATTTGGAAAGCAAGTTAAATTAGCTCTAAGGTTCAAAAGAGACAAAGTTTCAAAATTTGTTAAACAATAAGTAAAATTTTATATAAACAAAGCATTTAACAAAGGCTTTAACTCTAGACAATTTTTTTTAAAACAACAATTCTAACATTTTTCAAAGTTTTAGAGATAAACAATAACTGAAGGGATTTTAGAGATTTGATTATTAAAGTTTTGAAAGCCTTAAAAATCTTAATTGAAAGAAATTTAAGCCCTAAATCACATTAAATAGATGCTATGACCTAGGATAGTTGAAGGTAATGCCAAACATAGATTTCATGCAAATTTTAGGCCTCTTGAAACCTTTATAAAGACTTAAGGATTACGCACCAAAGCTTTTGGATTTGGTTAAGAATATAGAAAAGAAAATCCCACATTTGAAATATTGAAGTAAAGTGGATTATTTTAGCAGAACTTTATAATATGACTTTCAATCTTCAAGAAAAGTATTATCTTGTTAAAGGAAAAGAGTAAAGAAATCAAATCAAATAAGAAACCTATTTACTTCTAGCTTGACATCAATTAAAACATCTCAACTATATCCTCATCCATGTGCAAAAAACTTTTGCTCTTCATGTTCATCACACATAACCCTCATATGATGGAGAAGAAGGGGGTGAGCCAACTCTTTCACAAGCGTTTCACATAAATAAACATGTGTAGACATTCATTACCCTCATATGGAGTTAGATACAAGCTTTCAAAGGGGCTAGAAAGGTAAACAATGAAAGTAGCAAAAAGGTGCTTCTCACGTGACTAAAATTATAGTAAAACCACATATTTGGTAGGGACTTTTGCTTCCAATAGTTATGAGGGACTACTCATTATGTTTGAACTATTGCACAAGTTAATTGGCTTTACCCAATTTATCTAACATTGCCTAAATTATAGAATGATTTTGCATCTTACATGATTATCTCAGACAATTATATAATCATATATTACAATCTCAAAAAAATATGTATCTAGTTAAAATAACTTAACTAAAATGAACTCATAATCATTACACACACATCTCAAGATGACTTATAGTTATGAAACATTTAATATACTCACTCAAATTGTAATAAATAATAAAAGATATTTGAACTAAAACAAACAAATACAAGTATTGGAATTAGTGTAGTAGAGTAGTTTGAATGTGCTTCATCAAATCTTCCAAGCTACAAAAGCATCAATTCCAATGAGAAGCTGAAGAACACTTCATATATAAAGTCTCTCACATGCTCAACAATGTGAAACAAGTCATGATCTCTAGTCAAATTTTTACTATTTCAAACATCTAATGTTGATATGTCATTATCTATAATACTCTTTATAAAGTACATTTGGTGATAAAACATAGACAAATAATTACTTATTTAGAGTAAGGAAAACTTTAACTATAATCATAATTGACAAAAAACACCTAGTATGATTTTTAACATTATTAATAGGGAACAAACAAAAAAACATGCAGTGATAACATGCATGAAGATTAGATGGCTTATTGCAAATGATGGAGCCACTAACTCTAAAGAATATTGAAGTATTGATATCTAGTGATTGGTAGACACATCATCTATAAGATGGGTTGATGAGATAGATAATACAATGATTTATAATTTATTTAATAAGACTAACCATATATTTGTTATGGTGAAAGGAACATTTTGAACTATATAATAAACTAATCATCATTAAAATATCTAATTAAACCCATGTGATGTTATAAATGGTGGCTATGCTAGGTGTCATAAGTAAATGGTAATGGCAATAATAAAATCATTGAGTAGCCAGAAAATGTTATGTGACATTACGAAACTAACTATGCAATTGATAGTAAAAAAATAGAAGGAAACAAATTAATAAAAAGGTATAAGAGAAGATACAATGTTTATTTATGACTATTTGAAATCTATAAGAATTGTATCCTCTTAGCTTTAGAACCATTTAACTCAAGATGTAACATTTGCATCTAAATATTATTAAGTCTTAAGAATGACCTCTTTTAATTGTGATGGCAGCTTTGTTAAGACTATTACAAATATTACTTAAAGTTTATTATATAATAACTTTATCACTTTCCCCATTAGTATCATAATGGGTTAGATAGACAATAAAATCTTTCTTAATGCTATCTAATATTATTCAAAAGCCCAAAAACTCTAACTAAAATTATCAAATTCTTTTCTAAGCATAATAAGTTATCCTATGCATCAATACCACCATCATGAAGTTCAATAACAATTTTTTTTTGAGATTCTTTTCTTAGGATTGATAAAAATAACAATTTATGAAGTTTTATAGTAGGCTCATTTGGTGTACTGTTTTGAGTTTTGTTAGTGTAGTAGTAAGCATAGAATTAGGATTCTTTAGTTGAGCATTTTATTCACTACTTCTACTAGATCCTATTTTAAGGTATGATTCAAAGTCCAAAGTTAAATTATAGGTTTTTTCTAGAATAATTGAACTATTAAGGAGACTTATCATTTTGCTCATGAACTTGATGTTAATCTTGCTTTGAATCAACCTATATAACTTATTTAGCATCCTCTCATGATAAGTTCTAGGAAATTATTATGCCTTGAGAATTTCATTCATTTCTCTTTATACAAATATAAGAACATCCAAATCAACAAAAATAAAAAACCCAAGCCATATTAAGAGAACTTTAGTCTATGAAATATGATTTTTTAAAAAGGATAAAGGAGAATTTCTATGTATCTCCTAGATTTTGAACAAATTCAATTTTTAGAATTATAACATACTATATTGCAAACCTTTATTAATTATACTTTTAACATGAGAAAATATATGTCATTGATAGCTACAATTGAAGTGTTCAATCACATCATTAGATGAACCAATACCACACTGGCCTAAGAATATCACATGGTCACCATTTGATCACTATGTTGAATGATTTGATTCTTCTAATCAAACAATCTAATTCTCAATCATGAAAACACTTAGTGTAATCATTGTTTAATAGGTTAAATAAACAAGCCAAAGCATCTTTTTCAACTCTAATCATCGCATGATCAGATTTATAGCAAACAAAAAGATTTTCCTTCACAACATATTGGGCTTAATGGAACATGGTGAAACCTTTAGAGCTTCAATCCTTAGTCTTTTAGGTTGGTGAGCTATGCTGTCATGTTGAAAGGTTCATTAGTTATATGTGGATAAACTAATAAGATTTGTAGCAAAATAATATTTCATATCACTCTTTTTCTAAAAAACAATAACCTTTTTAATTTAGCATGGAACACAAACTATACTTGCATGATTCCTTAACTACATTTTGCTTGCAATAAATGGTTTTGGTGTTTTGTTAACACTTAGGCATTAGAATGATGTAGACTAATTAATTGTGATATTAACAACATTGGCTCATCAAAACAAATCAACAACCGAGCAACTTAAGTAATTATGTGTGACAATGGACCAAACTTTTTGTTTCTTTGGTTTTCAAGATTTGTGCTAATACATAAAATATGAATTAATACCAAGTTATTAAATTTTATGTATGTCTTTTGTTTGAATAAAAATTACAAAAATTAAATCATATATTTGTCATAATTTATGAGAAGAAATAATTATTTTTGAAATTAAGTTATAATTTTTAATCAATAACTTTTATAATGTGTTAAAAATGTTTAAATGAAAAATTTCTTTCTTGCCAACCATATGATGAAATGACATTAGGAAAAAATTATGAAGTAAAAATTGTGTGTTGAAATAAAAACAATTTGCTCACACTTTCCTACCAACCAAGCAAACAAGTTAAATTAGATTTTACTTATTTTTTGTTTCCTTTTAAGTAGGAATTTTCATTTCTTATTTTTTTCTTTTGATTTCTCTCAAAACTAACATGATCTAAAAGCTTATAGTTTGTATTGACAGAATTTCCTAACACAATAATGAATTGTCTAATTTTTGAAAGAAAGATTTTTACTATTTTGTGACATATAAGTTGAAATAATAAAAAAATATTATTTTTAATTTTATTTTGTGTATCTTCATTTTTTTCAAATTTAAAAAAATGGCATGTGAAAAATGAGTATGACTTCAAATCATTTAGCATAGTCTAATATTATGATAATAAAATTAATGAATCTTTTGCACTAAAAAATTCATCATCAAATGATTCTTTTGAAAACCTACTAATTGTTATGGACTCTTAGTGATTTAATTCACAAAGTTTTTGAAAGTCATTAATACCTTGGGTTTTGATTTCTACACACACATGATTTGGGCTCTATCTTTATATTAATTTGAAAAAAATATAATCATTTTTTTCCAAAATAATGATGCGTTTGACAACTAGCTTCTGACCATATGTTTTAAAAATTTGCTACTAATAATTTATTTAATTGAGAGAGCACAAGTATACAAAACCTTTTGGGGACATTGTGTCATAATCCAACCCCATTTCATATTTAATGCTTCTTCTTTATTCATTAAGATGTAGGTGAAATTGAATAAAAAAGTATTAGGGACATTTGATCTCCTCTTAAAGCATGGGCCACATTTTGGTTGAGCCGCATGAAACTATTGTCATATAAAAGCTTCACAAAAATTACCATTTGTACCCTTTAATTGGTAAGAGCTATATAGTACAAAAACATTGGCACAAAGGTATTATAAACATCTAGGGAAGAAAAATGCATAAGTTTTTGATAATTTTAGCACTTATTTATCACCATTTTAACAATAAAGTATTTTGTTTAAGTCTAATTTCATGTTCTTGTTATTGGTTGAGGAGAAGTTATAAGACCTTTAACATTAAGATACTATTGAACTACTTATTACATGATTACAAAGAAGAGGGACATTGATGACAAAGGTCACATGTTTTATTTAATTATTTGAAAATGAAAAATCATATTTTATGATTAGAGTCATTTTCTTATTTGGTTAGACATTTGAATCCATGATGTTTAAAATTTGCAATTA
Source organism: Vanilla planifolia (assembly GCA_023846275.1). Taxonomy (NCBI): domain Eukaryota; kingdom Viridiplantae; phylum Streptophyta; class Magnoliopsida; order Asparagales; family Orchidaceae; genus Vanilla; species Vanilla planifolia. The sequence goes on from CM043865.1 coordinate 59,637,945, forward strand.
TTTCAAATCATTTATGTCATCCAATGCTTTGTGCAAATTCAAGATAAATTTCATACACATGATTAAAGTCATTTTGGTATTTCGTTTTAAATATATGATAGTCTTTTAGCATGATAAAGTTGTTTTGTCCCAAGAAAATTTTGCACTTTAAGAAAGGTCTTTTAAAAATAATATTTAAGACCTTTTTATTCTAATTTAAACTCTACTTGATATGCCATTTTTGAATTTTATTTTTAAATATATATATATTTTTAAATATAGCCAAATATTTGTGTAATCATGCATTAAAATATATTTTCTAAAGTATAAAACTTAATATGAGAAAAATAAAAATGAATTTATCCTTTCATAATAATATTTGGAAAAGTTACTTTAATTTTGTATTAAAAAATGGAAATTAAATTTAATCATTTTATAATATTTATTATTTTATTAATGTTCATAACACATTTTTTCAAATATATAATATTTTAATAATTCTTAAAAATAATAAATATATTTTTTAAATTTATTTTTATTAATTAATATAATATTCAATAAAAAGTTATTAAAATAAAACAAAAAAAGGTTATCAAACTTGATATTTTATACCCTTTATTAGATTAAGCATAATTAAATGTTAAAATGCATAAATTTGTGTATAAAAAATATTTCAATAACTCTTTCAAAAACATCTCATCAAAAAAAAATTCTTTTTATAGCTTGTTTTAGAAAAACAAAATATGTTTTGATTAGCTTTGTTTTAAATAGCAACAATCCAATTATAAATGGATTCTATTTTAAGGTATAGAACTTGATAAAAATGTAAAAACTAACCTAAAGTAAATGTTGTATTGTTTGATGATAGTTGGTATCATAATTGATAGAATTATACAAGTGATAATATAGTTTACATTATAGATGGATAACACAAAATAATAAGGAGGATTAATAATGCATTAATTCATAAATACAGATATTTATAATATGAAAGCACCATTGGGTGTCAACTTTGATATAGCCTCTTAAAAAATGGGTTGATAAGAGATTGTGATTCAATGTGTCAAATAGTGAAATATGACATATTTGGATATGCTCAAAAGTGAACATAGATTAAGAGAATGACTACAAAAGTAATTTCATAATAGAAAAGTCCTAATCAATGAATTCTGAGTATGTCTTGGGAAATTTATATGAAACTTCTTAAATCCCTTTGGAGCTATTACAAGTGTATCTTCTACAAGCAAAAGATTATAGAACTAAGTTTGTAGTCTTTTCATATTTGTAGTGAAGATCTTCAAGAATGATCATTGGTTTTTTTTTCAATTTTGAATCATCTATGTAAATTTATTATCTTATTAAGAATTACTTTCCATCATAACTTTAGGTGGTTAAGCATAAGATGAATCTTTACAACTAGCTTAAGGAGTTTATCTATAATTCTCTCCATCTTAACATCTATTATTAAATTTGTCCTATCTAATACATGCTTTGCAAAATCAATAATTCTCGATTGATAGTATAATTTTTTCAAAGATAAATTTTATCCAAAAGAGGCCCAAGTCAGCCTGTAGTTTTGGATAGACACTCAATAACTCAATAACGTAAAATTATGAATAGAGGTTAAATTTAATCGTATATTATAATATTTACATTGAATTGATATACACTTAATAACGCAATAAAAAAAATCTATGAATAAATTCTACATTAATTGTATATTACAACAATTATATTCATTTGGGAATCTCATTTGTGCTCACTCAAGCATACTTAAACAACTCTATAGAACCTTTTAACACAAATAGTTATTATGCTTACTAAAAGATATTTAATGGCATAGAGCCAATATGCCATTGTACTAAACTATAAATAACAAGTAGATGGAGTCTCAATTTATTAGTAGCCTATCCTATTATAACTATCCAAGTGATATTCTATGCTTTAAAAATTATCATTTAGTTTAAGCACAAATGCAAAGTGCATAAAGTTAGCTTACCTAATAGCTATGCAACACTACCATTATTATTCAGATAAAACAAGTGCATAAGAAAAGAATATATGATAATTTGGAGACCAATTCTTTAGTCAAATTAATATTGATATAATAGTGTCATGATACTTACAATTTCTCCCAAGGTATTGTTATAAAATAGAGAATTATTTGTTTATTAAAGAAAACAAAAAAATGGATAATTTAAAAACATCTTAATTTATATCTTTTATTTATTTAATTTTTTGTGTCCCTTTGTAATGCAACATAAGCCATGGATCTTGACAACTACATGTCTAACATACCTAGGTGAGTAAAGCTAAGTCATGTGGTTGTTTGAGAATTAAGTGGTAGAAGATTGAATGAAAGCTTAAAATGCTTGAAGTCAAACTAGAAACAAGAAATGTTAAATGTCAAAGCTAATTGATTGAATAGCGAGGCTTGAGTCTACCACAACTTAGATATGAATAGATTGCTTATAAGGTTTAAATTAAACTAGTGTGACAAAAGTTGATTATTATGTTATCAAACTAAGAAACTATAACCCATATAAGCAAGATGACATAATAAAGTTGTAGTTTTAAAATTAAATTTGCATGGCATATATTTTTGGTTCATTTTTTTTCATATATATATATGTACTTCAAAAGTTATTCAATTTTTTATATGTTACATCAACTAATGTGTTTACAATTAATATAAAATTGATAGGTGGCACATTCCTATTTATTGATAATCTTTTTAAGTACATCACAAGAGCTAGAAGATGGGTAAAAGGGGTCGAGAATGGATGAGAGATGTATCATTCTATTATATACTATTAGAAAAAAAATGTCATATAATAATTATTTATAATCATATAATGGTTTATTTTCATAATTAATTTTTAAATAATATTCAATTCAATAATAATAAAGAAGAATTTGATTTATAGTTTAATATTATTTTGGACAATTAAAACAATTTAAAATCAATTTTTGGAAATTCAATGATAAATCTGTTATTAATATGTTAAAGTATGAAAAGATGATACTAAAACATGATAGGTTTGAAAATAAAAGTTAAGGATAAATAAATAATTATGTTAATTTAAATGATAATAAGATTGATATATGTTACAAAATGATGAGCAAAAATATAATCAAAAGTGAAGCAAAAAAAAAAAAAAAAAAAAAAGACAGAATACAGAAACAGATATGCTAATAGAAAATAAAGAAAATAGTAATATTTATAAATTTATGAAAAAAATGTAAATTTCAATCTAATTGTTATATATAAAAATTTATTAATAGAAAATCATAAACTTATCAAAAAAGACAAGTATATAAGTTTTTATTTTTGGTATAAACAACATAAATGTGATAATAATGTTTATAAATAATCAAATATATTTAACAATGCCATTAGGTACGCCATTATAAATCTAATAATGCATCGACGGTTACTGAAGGTATAAGGAAAGAGCTACAGTAAATATCAGTAAATCCAAAAAGAAATAATGAAATCTCCTAAATAAAAATACATCAAATATGAAATATGATCCTACTAAATCCATAAATTTATAATTATATCCAACCCAACTTGACTTAAATTATTAGCTTTGGTATAAACTTGTTACATGTCTAACCTTTTCGGTCAAAAAAATGCATCATCGTAATAAATATAAAGTTATTCTTAAAACAGGAAAAAGAAACAGATCTAAAATAAATTTAAATTTAAGATAAATTATATATATTTAAAAGTAAATAAATAGAATATTATTTAATATTTAATTGAATATTGTGTTTCAATGTGACGATTAACCATGGATGATATTTAGTGTGACATAATTAAATATGGAACTTTACAAAATAAAAGTAGTAATTAAATGAGTTGCTGAAAAAATAAATATATCAGATCGTATCAACAAATAAATCATTTAAAAAAAATAATAATAAAAAATAATTATGAGGACGAGAGGTTTTACGTGAAGAGCGTGGTGAGTATGGCTTCCCACGTGTTTACTGCATGGGGTACTAAACACATGAACTAAATAATAAAAAATAAAAAATAAAATTAAAAAACAGAGAGGAGGATCATGGCGTGGTTGTTTGCCTATGTTAGCGTTGTGGGCCTTTATCCACATTAACAATGTGGATCCTTTGCATGTGTTCATCTTTGCAAATAATCGAATAGTTTAACTCTCACAATTAGATGGTTCGATGACTATTTGGGTTTGGTTTATATAGTCATAACCATTTTGGCTTGAACTAGTTATATGAAATTTGATGCGATAACATTCACCTATTAATCAATAACTATGGTAGTCGTAGTACTTTGAGATTTCATAATTTTTCTAGTGTTTTTGTTTTGCAAGTTAAACTCTTTATCTTGGTTTCCATTTTGACTTTGGTCTTCTTGTTTCCTATTTGTTTTAGATTTTGAACTCTATAGTGACTTAAATTGATCAGTTCTATTCTTGTTGTGGATCATATCAGATAGCCTGAACTTGAAGAGATTATATATTTGGTCATCCTTTATCCCCAAATGGATTTTCATGTTGTATCACATAAGTCAGGGTCCAATCAATGTCTATCTTATCTCAAGCACCAATTATCTACTATAAATATAAATCATTGGTCTCTTGTTATCAACATATTTGGTTTTTTGTTGTTAAAATGATAACTTGTATGGGTCTAATAAGATTAGATAATTTTTAAATTAATTATTTAATAAAAAAATAGTATTAGTATCAATCAAATTAAATTTTCTATATTAATTTCTACTTTTTTTCATGATTTTTTTTATAAATTTATTTTATAATAAACAACTAATGCCTTCTAAATCATTAAATTAATGGGCAATAAGTACATATGCCCAAATCAATCATAACAACTTCAATTATGAATTGAAGTTAATAAATAGATAAAATCAAATAGAAACTATAAAGGTGATAAGTTTGATATGAATATTACAATGTCTACATATTATCAAAAGATTTATTTTTTTTAGCCCTCATTCTTTTTTGTATCATAAGTTTGATGAACATGAAATGTATATAATAAATTAGTGTTGAGTGATACAAGTTTAATAGAAAAAAATCTAAAATATTATAATCTTAAGCACACTCCACTTTTTCAAATAAATTTTAGATTTGTGAATATTTTGAAATATAATAGTGAATATAAATGATAATATAAATTATTGTTATGCACTAAATGAAAGAGTAGATAAAGGAAAAAAAGTTATAAAAAACATCTCAAAATCATCAGTTTGGCAAATTGAGAAAATATAATCTTTAATTTAAGAAAAATGAGAATGATATGAAAATATAAAAGAATGAAAAAATATTATATAGTACGTATTATTATAAAAAACATGATGTCTTCATAAAAACATATGCATAACAAGAGCATGATATAAATTATATATCAATGACATGTTTTTACTTGAGTATTTTATAGATGTTGTATATTTGTTACTATTTTTTATTACTATTGGTTATTCCTTTAGCTGTATTTTATATTAATTTATTACTTGTAGCTATTAATTTACCTATCGAGCATATGAAACTCATTAATTACTTAAATTATAGATTAGCCCTTAGAAGTGCACAAAGCTATGGAGCCAAATAACAATTAAAATTAGATTATATAAGAAAGTTCCATGGTGAGTTATATAGATTGTTTCTTACCAAAATTTGTTTAATCAAGGGAATATGTTTGGATTTTTGAGCTTTGTAATTATATGCTAATGCTTTGTTGTGGTTTATTATGTTTTATTATATTTTTTAAAAATGGTTTAAAAAAATATGTTTTATTGTCACACTTGCCTAAGTAGTTTGATAATGCCATCAATTTTACTATTTAATTTGATGTTTTTTTATCTATATGCTATTTCATGTATTATTGGGTGGAAAAAACATGTAAGGTATAAAAGAACTAACATAAAGCTTATCATCTTAGAGTAGGATGCAAATATTCAAAACCACAAAGAAGAATTACTTAGAAGATTTTGTAATGATTACAATTAAAACATTTTGAGAATAATAGTAAAAATTTTCATGAGTATGAAAAAATTGAATCCAAACTCACTATCAAATTCATTACAAGATATCATAGCAAGTGAGAATACGTTGACCTTGCAAATATCTTTTAAATATACTCGAAAAACATTGGACCTTTAAAAAAAGCTCACAAATAGAATAGGTGAAGACTAAAGAATAGGAATAGTGATAGAAGATAGCAAATGCATTATCCATGAAGACTAAAGGCATACTTTGATCTTCCATACCATCATAAGCAAAGAAGATAAATCCTATATTAATAATAAAATTTGTATTAATGCCATATCCAGTAAATTAATATGATATTGATCTTAATAGAAACTAAACATTACTTCTTGATTGAGATGGATTTTCAATTAATAAATATACTAAAATTGAAACAATAAAGGCATGGTGAAAAAAAGCATGAATAAAATGATAAAAAGAACTCCCCAAATTGAAATGGAGGTGTTGTAGAATGAAATACTTGAATATAAATGGATAATTTTTGCATGGTCTTTCAGTACTCTACTTGGAGCATTGCTTAACAACCAAGGTGAGAAAAGTCTTTATTACTAAAGCTCACACTAGAAGAATGATAACATGAATCAACTAGAAATAAAAAATCTAAAGACATAAGCAGTGCACAGGGTTATCACGAAATAAATATGTATTTAAGGTGGTAAAAGTTGAAACTCCCATAATTTAGGACTAAAGACATTTGTCTAAGGTCTTTTAGGATTTTCTTAACAATCATGGTGTCACTATAGGTGGTTCAACTAAGATTTATTTGGACAATCATGATGAAATTTTACATAATGCAACTATTGTTTCTTATGGTACCTAGCTACTTAATGGGCCTACAATGACATAATCCTCACAAACCTTCACATGATAGGTAACTTATAAGCATAGACAACAAAAACATTACAAAAATAAGTTGAAAATCAAATGGCTAATTGAGCTTATAGCTAAAGACAAAGATTCATATTAATTCAATTATTATCACTCTATTTTGATGAATAAGTGAAGTGATGTTGTTTGTTTGAAACTAATGTTGAAAGCATAATGCTAGTGAGCATGAAATATTGAATGCTAAATCAAAAGCTAAAAGTGCTTGATCGTGAACTAGAAATTAGAACTATTGAATGGTAAGTAGATTGATTGAAGCAATGAGGCCTAAGTTTGCCTCGGATTAGAACTAAATGGGTTTGGCTATAAGGTGTAGATTGAACAAGTGTGACAAAAGTTATTAACTTCTATGTTGTCATACTAAAATCTATGACCAATATAAGTAAGATCATATTATAAAATTGTAGTTTTAAAACTACATCTACATGACATATATTTATGAATCTATTGTTTTTACGTACATACATCCTTAAATGTTATCCAATATTTTTTTAATATGTTACATCATCATCAATTGTATTAGTTACTAACACAAATTTGATAATTGACTTATTCCTATTTATTGATAATCTTTTTTAGTATATTATCAAAACTAGAAAAGAGCACTGAATAAGATATTTATTTATCTTTCTATAGTGTGTTTTTAGAATGAAAATGTTATAACATAACATTTTGTAATCATGCAAATTATGTATTTGACAATTTAATTTTAAATTGTATTAAATTAAATACTAATAAAAGAGAATTTGATTTATATTTTAATTCTTTGTGGAATTTTCTTTTTTGTGTTAATTATATGAAAGAACTTAATATCAAAAAATAATTCAAATAAATCAATAAGATATAAATAAATTTAAGAAACTATATTTTGGCATGTAAACAAAATTGATTATTTTTTGAAATCCTAAGTAATAGTTTTTAGATTAATTTGATTTTTGAATCTAAGACTAGGCTAAGTTAAATTGAACCCATGATCTAATTAGAACAAAAAATTGAATTTGATATTCAAATTTATTTTAATTAGTTTATTAGCTTTGATAGATGCTTGTCATTTGTGGATCAGGTTAATGTTGATCGGATTAAGATATATCTTATATTTGATCAACAAATTTTAATCGAAAAATGTCAGGTCATCAAACGGGGTTACTAAATCTTGAGAAAGTGCTAATTAGATAATTTTTTGAATCAAGATATGTGTCATTTATAGTCGCTATTATCATATATTATTTGAATTTAAAAAAAAAATTAAATTAAGTTAATTAACAAAAATAATGAGCATTATATATTTTTTGTATTAATTCAATGATGTAAATTCATGCTTAGTTTTAAAGTCTTAAAAACTAAAGGCTAATAAAAAATTTTAAAATAATTATGAAATTATGAAACATAAATTTGTTGGTTTAAGATCATTATGAAATACTTTAGTTTATGAAAAACACTTTTAAACATAACATTTTTATATAAAAAAAAAGAGAATTATAACACTTGAAAACTGATTTAAGAAAAATATTTATGAGAATAAACATGAAACTTATTTATTAGAAGTAATTTACATAAATTAAGATCCTATTATTAAATATTTATTTGAAATTAACAAAATTTAAAGTATGGTGCAAGTAAATAAATAGAATATGATTTAATGACCAACCATGCACGATACTTGAGTGACAAAAGTCAAATATGGGGCTTTACAACATAAACTTGGTAATTAAATACGTTGTCGACATGCATGAACCACATTTCTACTCGAAATAAAGATGGTTCAGTTTCCCACATTGAACCATTTCATCGTCCTAAAGGGTGGTTATATTAAATAAATAAATAATTTAAAAAAATAATAAAAAAATTATTAAGACAAGAGATTTGGGGCGAAGACCGAGGTGAGTATGGCTTCCCACGTGTTTGCTGCATGGGGTATTAAAAAAATAAATGAAATAATAAAAAATAAACAAAAAATAAAATAATTAAATAAATAAAGGAAGGAGGATTAACGTTATGGGCCTCCATCCACGTCTACGTCGAAGATACTTTGCATGTGTTCATCTTTGCAAGTGATCGAATCATTTGATTCTTACAATTAGATGACATGATCATCATGTAGGTGTTTGTGATTATTCTAAATGATTAGGTGGTATGATCATAAGACGAAGATTTGATCAATCTTAATTATTTATCAATAGATTGGATAGGCAATCTTATATTGTAATGTCTGTATGATTAATTATAGAACGAAAACCAATTTATTAATTTTTGTGTATAGAGGAGTTGTACATGTATAACAAAGGGGAGATAATGATATATTAATCTAAGTTTGTAGAGGAATATGTATATAAAATTGAAATATTTGTTTGATTGAATAATTTATAAATGTTTTTATATGGAGACATAAATGTTTAGTCAAGGTAAACAAAATTGTTTATTCAAAGGTTTTAATTAAATAGAGATATGGGTGATAATATGGGTAGATGAAATTTAGATTTGCTTAATTCATGTTTTTCATAATGGTTGTAATTTTTTTTAGTAATAACTTATTTTAAATTGATAAAATTCATTATTGATATCATAATATGTAAATTTTGTTATTATTTGATGTATTATGCATGTTAATAGATTTGGTAATATGATTAATTAAAAACATGTTATATTGTGTTTTATATTTAGTATGAAATGTCAATTGCAAGACATTTTTGAATTATATCTTAAAAAAAGGTAAATACATGATGTTAATTGAGCATTAATTTAACATATGTTGGAATTGGTCAATAATATGAAAAATATAATTGACGATTAAAAAAATGAAATTTATAAAAATAGAGAAGAGATTATATGTATATGTTTATATGTTTTTTTGCATGGATATGATATATCTTTATATAAAATATTATGTTTTAAGCTTAAATAAAGGCTTGATTGTTTAATTGTTTGTTTGATATAAGTGATTTAGAAATTTGTATACCTAGTCTTTTAAAATGAATAAATAAGATCACATTGATAAAAAAAATAAAAACAAGTGAATGTATTTGTATGTTTATTTTTTGTGTAGATATGATATATCTTTACATAACATATTAAATTTTAAGCTTAAAATGAGGCTCTTGATTGTTTAATTATTTGTTTGGTATATGTTATTTAGACCCTACAAATGACATAACCTATTCATTACTTGTTTCGCATATATTTATTTATTACATGTTGTTTGAGGAACTTATGATGGATTGCTCAACCTAATCTTTTAACATTAATATTTCAAGTGTATTGGAGTCAAAGTTTGAGGATGGATAAGGATAAAAAATAACATGCTAATAAAAAGTGTTTTTGTAAAAGCTTTGTATATCTGGTTTTGTATTATGTATGCATATATTTATAAGAATACAATGGGTAGTTATAAAACTTTCTTGATAGATATTTTATATGTAATTTAATGTATAGATGTAGAAAAATATAACAATGTGAATGTCGTTATGTTGATATAAATTGCATAAAATATTTCTAATATATTATATGTGAAATTTGATATATATATATATATATATATATATATATATATATATATATATATATATATATATATATATATATATATATATATATATATAAGAAAATGAACAAATTACAGGAGAAGTTATATCATTTTGAAAACTATAATTTGGAGAAAATAAATTTTTAATGAGTTAAGATTGGATAATAAGGTTCTAATTATAATGTGATGAGTTGGGTAGATAATGATCTAATAATATATTTTTGTAGATGAATATGCATATAAAATTTAAATACTTGTTTAAATAAACAATTTATATCATCTTGAAAAATATAATTTAGAAAAAATAAATTCTTTAATGAGATAGGATCTAGCAATTAGATCCTAATTATAGTGTGACCAGTTGGGTTATCATACCTTGTGAGTCTTATTTGGAGCTGCTCGAGAGTTGGAGTTAGATGGGGTGAGATTGTTGTTGAATTTATTGAATTGTAGGTTTCCATCGTGTCTTATGTATTGTACTTAAGGATCAAATGTATTGTATGCTAAATCAAAATATAAAATATGTTGATTGTCCATGGACGATATTCTAGGTAATGTGCTCAAGACTAACCCTTTTCTTAGAAAAAATGGACTATACAGTCTTTTCCAAATGCACCATTTATTTAGGCCTTTGAGAGACGACATTTGTTTGTCTTAATTTTCTAAGCAAAGTGAACGTACATTAATATTTAATTTATCATAGATTTATCTTAAAAAAGGTGACTGATAGACGATTCATTTGGACTTATATATTTGGTGTCTTGTGAAAGGCATACTGTACATTGAGACAAACATGTTGTAAGTTTAGCTTCAAGCATGGGGTGTAAGATTATGAATGCTTGATCTACTTCACTAACATGTAATGCTAGAAGTGTAATAGCTCTCATTTTTACTTTGGTCAAGATTGAAGAAATCCTAGATTTAAATCAATAAGATTGTGATCAAGTCTAGTTAAAGTTGGTCAAGTTAATTTCTTAAGATATTTTATTTATACATAAAAATGTTAAATTAATGATGAACATTGGAGGGTATACTAATGGATTAAACTTGATAAAAAATATTATTTGATTATATCAAAAAGAAGAGCTCTAAGAGATGAGTGTGATGAATTATTGATGCTAACGTTCTATTTAGTCTATGTGATTAATCGATTAGTGTTTGAATTTTTTTGTCTCATTGTAAGGTCATCACTTGTTCATTTTAAATGTATATAATATCTAATTTTTATTATGATTATATAAATGATGAGACGAGGCCCTAAAAGGGAGATAATAAAGTATTGTATGTTAGGCAAACAAATGGTTCATTATGAAGAAGTTGAATAATATTTTATAATAGAATTTAAAAAATTTATAACTCTATTTAGGTGGGGTTTCAAGCAAAGAAATTATGTAGAATTGAAGAATTAAGTGGGAGACAAGTGGAACTATGATGAAGATATAAATGTATTCACACAACAAAAGAAAGATATAAAGAAAAAGAAAGATCATAAAAAAGACATCTCAAAGTCATTAAATAGTTAATTAATATAACTATAATATAAATATTATATTATTAATCCCTAGCCATTATAATTTATTTAATGATAAAAAATTCTAAATATATCTGATGAGTTTGTTTGAATAAATTTTCAGATTTCAAATAGCTGATGCTCGTACTCATGGGAGAACTTAAAGAAGAAGAGGAGTAAAGATAAAATTTTATAAAGATAACCTTGGTTAGAGTAATAAATCGTAAAGAGATATATTTTAAATTTAATTTTATAATTTTTTATTTTATTTTGATTAGAATGTTAAGCTTTATTAAAATATTTATTATAGGTTAGAAAAATTAAATTATAATTAATCATAATAGAAAAATATTTAAGTTTTTTAATATCTTTGATTTATCTTATTTTGATTATTATTTTACTTGTTGTAAAAATAAATGTTATAATGACGATCATTAATTAAGTAAAAAAATTTCAAACTTAGCATATTAACCTTTTCGATATACTAATTGCTTAGGGTCAAGAGAATGAATCTTGAACCTGTTTAATATAATAAATGGGTGAAGAAATCAATCCCAAACCTAGATTAAAGTGTGTCAAATTGATTTATCACTTTTGCATCCATAAATCGAGTATAATGCATCATTGGTAGGGTGTAGCCAATCTCAATAGGTTGACTTAGAGGATAATGCAAAGGTTAAAAAACTTTATTTCTTAATTATCTTTTGCAATGTGGGACTAAAACTCAACTTTATTTTTGCATGACATGCTTTCAAGTTGTAATAGTAACTAAAGTAATCCAATCACATAATTTTGTGATCAAGTGATTCTCATCTCATCCATCTTTTTATAATGCTTGATTATATTCTCTATTCAATCATACTATTTTTTATTTCATGGTCTATGTTTATTCTTTGAGTAAGATCTAAATATAGCCGTTTGATCATGACTCCGATATAATGGTTCTGATTTAATCTTATTGTGAAACAATATCTGTTGAAGGTCATTCATTTGATTGCATAATTTTTAGGATTGAACGTCTCAAATGTGTCTGATCGAGCATCTCATCTGTAATGATTCTTTTAGTAGTTATTTCAAGTCATTAAAAATTTTATTTAAACTATAATTTTTAATGAGCAATTACAAATGCTAGTACAAATATAATAGTTATTTGGTACATTTGGTAAGTATTTTTAACCATTAAGAAATTATATAAATAAAAGAATTCTTGAACAAAATTGATTGATGAATTTTTATGCAATCTAAAAATTTTTTTAGCCATCGAAATTAAAGCTGTTAACAGCCTATGCTCATCGTTGGTTCTATACATTGCTACAATTGTCAAATTTTTAAATTTTATTTTCTTCTTAAATTAGCTAAGTTATTAATTTTTTTTACTTATAAATGATTTAATTAAAATGCTTGTATCGTGTTAATCATTTTTATCAAGTATAGAATTTTGTCTGTATTAATTTTGATTTTTTGTTGTCGAATATTTTTCTTTTATTGTCATTTTATTTTTTTGTAAGGCTATAGTAGCATATCATTTTTGTTTTGTTATTCTAAGATTTAATCTACCTATCTTTTAGTGATAGGCTTATATTAAGTGTTTTGTTTTTACTTTATTTTTATTAGGGATAGATATAGACTTGATTTTAAGTAAAATAATATAAAAATTATTGGAGTATATTTTTAATTCTTATTGATTTTTTTATTTCATAAATTTTATACAAAATTATTATTAAAAAATTAATATTTATTAAATTAAAATTAAAATTTTAAAAAAATTATCTTTAGAGATTTTCTTAAGATTATTAAAAATTATTTTAAAATTATTTTCTTTAAATATTTTGTAAGAAAGAAAATTTTTACTCTTAATAATTCACCTCCTTTTCATTAAACTATATTTAAGTAAATAAGTTTATTATTAGTTACATTGAGATCATATTATAAGATATGATGTAAACATACTGCATAACATCAATTTATTGGGCATATATTTTAATTTGTGATATGCCACACTTGCATAAGCTATATATGTATAAGTATCATAACATATTAAATAAGAAAGATAATGAATAAAAGAGAAATATGAGCCTAATAATCATGATGATCTTTAAGATCATGAGAAATAATATAAATAAGAAAATGATAAAATTTTTCTTATGGCCTTATTCCATGACAACTAATATGATGAAATCACCTATACTATTATAGCACCATAATATAAGGCTAAGATTGATAAAGATCTCACTATCATTAATAATTCATATATGATAATTTTAGGTAAAGTTCTATATTAAAGATGAAATCAGATCTCATTTCTGTTGTTGTTAGTACTTTGATGCAAGATAATGATAAGTAAATATTCATTTTATTAATTCTTTAGCATAGATTAAAGATAGGCGAGAGAGAGAGAGAAGATTTGGTGTTTTGTTCATCTATTAATGAAGGTCTTGAGATATCATTGATATCATAGAAATATAATATGATATGAGATCTTAAGGAATAAGGATGGTCATATAATAAAGCTAGGGTCTTAATAAATACAAAAAAATGATGAATATGAAAATGAATATAAAATTTTCAAAGTATGTAATAAAGAAATGATATAAGTACTATATGATATTAATACTACTTGATGCATTTATGGATATGTAGGCATGCATAAAATTTAGCATTCATATATGTTTTAGATTCCATGAATTCTTATTATTACTCACATTACTATTTACTTTCTATATAATGTATTTTCATTCTAGTTTACCTGTTTGTAACTAATAGTTTTCATATTAAGTTTATTAAGCTTATTACTTACGTGATAAGCTAAGATGTTGATATTCATAGAGCTATAGATTTTCTAAAGAATATAAACATACTCTAAGTGAGAGAGGATGCTTAATTTTGTGTGCTATAGAGAAATTGTGTATGTGAGGAACTTGTGTTGTATCTTTATGATAAAAGATCTAAAGAATATTTTTTTGTTTTTGTAGATGTTATGACAACTTTAAGACTTGTGCATGGTTATTTATTTTAATTTTTTTTATTATTAGTGTGGATGTGGTTTTGTGATGCTTTTCATCATTTTTTTGTTTGGAAGTTGTGTCCTTTTAATACATACTCTTTGATAACCCTATATTTTGGTATTTTTTTGAGTACTTTATCAGTGTGAGAATTGTTGTGCTGGTAAGAGAAAGTTTGTAGCCATGTTCTCGAGAGCTAACTTGGCAACTTGTTTTAGCTATGGTGTTTCTATTTGAAGGATGAAAGCAAAGGGCTTGTTGGGAACTAAAGAAAAAGAGCAAAATGAGGATTGTAAAATAGTGAAGCAGCAAGTAAGTTAAGGTCATAGCTAGAAACAAGAAAAAAGTATTTTTGTAGCATGGATCTTGAGAGAACCTTAAAGAAATGAGATGATTTTTATTTATGTGAGATATTGCTTCAATACAAGTAAAATTATAGTTGAGAGCTATTTTGTGAAAGCAAATAACTATTATAGTGAAGAAAAAAAAGAGTTGATGTCATTATTTTTTAAGAAGTTTGCAAAAAATAGGGTGCTATAACAAAGGCAAAGTAAGAATAGAGTTAGGAAGAATAAGGCTGACAAAGTAAATTCTAAAACTATGAAATATTGATACAAATAAATGACTGAGAAGAACTATTGTAAAGGACTTCAAGCTTGTCTTAGCTTGCTGGCAACATGAGGAAATTCGATAAGGATAGTATTTCTTAGATTGTTATATCTGTTTTTCTTCAAGCATAAGAAGTTATACTCTATATTAAAAATTAGGAATCCTTTTGTTATTGTAAACACTAAATGTGATATAGAGAAATACCAAGGTTATGGTTTATAATTAAGTCATAAAATTATGAATGTTTTGTGCCAAATGTTTTATAAGTACAAAATGAAATGAAGAATAAAATTAAAAACTTATATTTTTGAGAATCTAGGTAGACAATATGAATTAATTATAATACAAGTAGTTGATATCTTACATTTTGTGTATTTCATAATAATACTTGGAAGATATAGCATGAAATTGAGGATAGTGCATAAATATAAATGGTGTAGTAGCTTGATATATAAAGAAGAACAACATATGGATATATGTGTGTATATATGTTAGTATAATATAAGAGAGATTTAAACAATAGATGAGAAGGAAATAAGAATCTAAAATTGGCGAAAAGTTTGATGAACCTTATACAATTTA
The DNA here is from genome assembly GCA_023846275.1 of Vanilla planifolia. NCBI lineage: Eukaryota > Viridiplantae > Streptophyta > Magnoliopsida > Asparagales > Orchidaceae > Vanilla > Vanilla planifolia. Next base: position 59,654,076 of record CM043865.1, read on the forward strand.
TTATTATGTAGTGTTATGACATAGAAAGAAAGAAATATAAAAGAATGCAGGTTTATTGAGCCTAAATTTTTTTAAAATGTTTGAATTAAAAGTCTTTCTTTATGACCTTATATGAGTCACTACTTGCTAGGTGCTAAGGTAGAGTTAATATGAGTTGGTCATGACTATTAGGTGTTAGCCAACCATGAATATAAGATGGTACCACTAGCATCATATCTCATTTTTATAGTTACTAGTTGATAGGTGTTGAGATGGAATTGATTTGAGATGGTCATGATTCCTAAGTACTTTCCAAACATGTTTAAAAATAGTTATCACTTACTAGGTGATAAGGTCAAATTGATATAAAATGGTCATAATTACTAGATGTTGTTTGATCATGAGATCTAAAGATATCTATAACGAGATGTTAGATGAGATTAGATAAGATGGGGATCTCAAAGATAAGGAACATTTAGGTAAAGTATGACCCAATATTTTAAAAATTAATAATAATATTATGAACAAAGATAAAGTATTACAGTGAGAACTATTCTTGAAACTAAAATGCCAAATAAGGGCTCTTATATGTTGGCATAAATGGTAGTGGCGTGCATATGCATTAATAAGATATTACAAAATTTCTATAATATTGTAGACATATGATTAACTTTATTCACTTCTTAGATGTCATGCATTTACTATGGTGCTTTGAATCTAGGTTACATTCTTCTTATTATATTTACTTTATTTTATTTATTTTAACTATCAATGTACCTATTGAGCTAGTTAAGCTCACTCTCCTACTTGTGTTACATGGCATCACACAAGAATTCAATGAGCAAGGGAATATATGGTGCATGAGTTAGGTCCTTGAGAGTGGGTAAAACAATTTGAATTATGAAAACATGTGTTTTTGTCTTTGGTATGATATATTTATAGTTTTATTATAAACTTTTATGGTGTTTTATGTGATGACTTTTATAGTGAATTTTTTATGTGATTTATGAAATGGTAGCGATGTATATTGAGTTTGGTTGGCTATTCTCGTTATATTCATTTGTTGTGTAAAAACTTATGATGTGATGTTATTATATGTATAGAGAAAAATTGGATAGTTTTTTAGGAGAATCTATCTATTTGATTTCCAAAGTTTAGATCTTTTCTCATTAGAATTGGATGAATAGATGATGTAAAAATGAATAAGGGATAGTCTTAATCAATATTCCTCTCCTGGTTAAGTTGTTGGTTCCTTCTAACAATATTTAAACTCTATTTTTATTAGTATTAAAGTTATTAGAGTTGAGATTAGAATGTGAATTAAGGAGAGGCATGGCAAGATAATATCAAAGTAGTTGACATCCTTCAAAGCTATTCAAAATTTTATAGAATTTATATTAATTAAGAAATGAAACCCCAAATATTGGATTAATTGCTATATTTGATGACTTGGGGATGATAATTAGATATAAAATACTTAATGTTCCAATTGTATTAGTTGGTATCGAGAAAAGAGTTGGCTTGGTAGAAAAGAGCATAAGAGATGCTATGGTTATAGAGAATTTGGTTATATGACTAGAGATGGTCCATAAGTTGGTTATGTTATGTAATTCTCTTTTTGTTATATTTGTATTATGAGGTAAAGTAAAATACCTAACGATTATCTTATTGTAAGTGTTGATGAGAAAAGAAACAAGACAAGTCATAAATTTCTCTTGATAGTGAAAAAGGAATTACTAAAACTTTATATCGATTGTATAAAGAAATTAATAGAGAGGAATTCTTTGCTAATTGTAGTACCTATAGATTAGAGAAGTTATTTAAGCTTGGAATTTTGTTATGATAAATGATTCTAAGAATATATTATGAAAATTTGATTAATGCCTTTACTTGATAGAGAAATAGAAATTAATAGTAGGTATGCAAGACTTAAAACTAATATTTAAGAATTTTGCAAAGAAAATTTGTAGAGAATGATTTGAGATTCACATATCGATAAGTTGCAATTTATTTTTCAAAATGTTTAGATAAACAAATTGGATTTAGTTGTTAGAAGTGATGATCGTTATGATCACTATTATGATGATAGGATTCATTTTTAAAAAATTTGTTATGATAATATGAAAAGGGATGACAAATAATAAATTAGGAGGGACTTGATTCTAAGTTACGTAAAAGATAGAATTGAATTGTAAAAGTAGTTGTATATTATGGAAATCTTTTGATGATATGTTAGATATCATGAAGAAGAAATGACTTGGAGGATTTTACTATTGAAATGTTAATAGAGATGAGTAGAACTGTTTTGGATGGTATACATCTTTTGTTTATACCAAAGAGATTAATTTCTAGAGCTAAATAATTATAAAAATAAAAGAGAAATAGATGATTGTGTGAAACTATATAGTTTTCTTAGGAGGAATATATGTTTGACAAATAAAGCGATTGCTTTTATGCTAGGTGTGGTTATCTAAAATCTATTGTTGAAATTGATTTAGAAATTTTATCAATGATGAAAAGTCAAAGAGATTATATGTAAAATTTTAGAGTTAAAAAATATTGTGAAAATAGCAAAAAAAGGGTTGAGCAGGTGTCTTTTCATTTGGAGGCATGATAGCATGCATCATGAGATAAAAGCAAAACTTTTTGAAAGAGGGGCAAATTAAATTTTGATTGGAAGTATAAAGACTCACTTGTGATTAAAATAATTGAAATATTTATTTGAGTTTTTACTAAGTTTCTTAATATTTTCCCAAGATTTAGTTGTTAAAAGTCTATGTTAGAGGTGCAATTCAAATTAAAATTGGCAACTAGTATCACCAATGAAGTAGTGATTATATAAAGAAAATGTTCAAGTAAACAAATGTGATTACAAAAGATGCTAGAAAAAATATGATTAAAGAGGGGATGCAATTACGGCATTATGAAACAAAGATGTAAATGTTAACCTTGGCAAATGAAAAGGTACAAATTATATGTTTGGAAATGCAGATATACTCAAATCCAATACATGTAAGGTGAAGTGTTAAGTGATTTGAATATCTATATCGCAAAGAGAGTAAGCAATGCATATCTCAAATGATAAGAAAAAAGAATGTTGCATTTATAGATAGATTGTGGTCATGTTTTCCATACAATTGAGATAAGTTTTTATTTTGAGAAGTATAATCTAGTTATTATCTAATATGAGAGAGAACTTGATGAATTATGAGTTTAAGCTTGCTAGTCTATCTAAGGTTTTCTAACCATAAGATAATATAGAGAATTATTAGATCCCATCTCATTCTAAGGAAATATTCCCCTTTTTATAATGGGATTGAGTTGAAATGTGAAATTGGGATATAAGTCTAGGTTGTTTGCCAAATCTATTCATCAAGTGATCTTAGTTAACGAATTAAATTTAGGGGATTTAAAGTGATGAAAATGTATCAATTGATGCGTGGTTACAAAATATGAAAATTTAAGATTAGACATATGACATTATAGAATCTTATTAAGGGACTCATTAAGAATGGCTTGAAATGTAGTTGTTGATGTTCTACACAGAAAAGCAAAACATCATTTGTTGTCAACTCAAATTATTGAAATATTGGTATCCTTGAAATTGATATATTGCAATTATAAAGAGAAGTTAAAAGGAATGTTCTAATGTTGCATCACTTTTTTGTCAGATTTGATTATTTTGATTCTATCAAAGAGGATTATTTACAAGACAAAGAATATTAGAACTTAATTAAAAGGTCAAGGAAGGATGGATATTTGATTTGCACTTGATCAAAATGAGGTGTTATCATTTCAAGGCAAGTATACATTATTAAGCACCGACAATTAGGATAGTTATTGAAAGAAGCCCATGCTTCTAGATATTCTATTCATATAAGTAGTAGAAAAATGTATCAAAAGCTCAAATAGAGGCATTAATAGCCTATCTTAAAGGAGATATTATAGATTTAAGTCTAAAAATGTATTATTTTCTAATAAGTGAAAAGTGAACATCAAAGCGTGAGTGATTATTTCAATCTTTTCCAATTTTTACATGAAAATAGAAGTGTTTTTCAATGGATTTTATTGTTGGCTATCTAGAACACTAGTTATATAGATATTATATAGGTAGCAATTGACTATTTAACTAAATCAACCCATTTTTTTGATATGTCTAATATGCTTCTTTAGTATAAACATTGGCCTAAATTAATTTTACTCTTTTTTATAAAAGTGTGCATAATGTTTATGAAACTTAGGTGAATTTATTACTTAAGAATTATGAAGATTTGCTAAGATTATGTATGTTTGATTTTGGAGTAGATCACGAAAGTTACATACTTTTAATTGAGTTTGTGTATTATAATAGTTATCAAGGTAGCATTAGGATGGCTCCTTATGAGGTTAGTTATGAAAAAAAATGTTAATGTTCCCTGCATTGATTCAAGGGTAGTAATTAATAAAACTAATTATTAAAGATAAAACTACTAAAAAGTGAAGTTAATTATGGAAAGAATTAAGATTGATTAAGAAAGATAAAAAAGATAATTTGATGAAAAACATAAAAAATGATAAAGTTTAAGAAGGGGAGCATGTCTTTATCATGATTAGCACTTTAAAATGGGTGTTTTGCTTTGACAGAATAAAAAAAGTAAGATCTTGACATATCAAGTTTATATAGATAACTAAAAGTGTAAGCCAAGTTACTTATAGATTGTCCTTTCCTATTTTATTAGTAGAAGTTCCCAATGATTTTCATATATGTTTTTTGAAGAAGTATGTTTTAGACCCTACACATTATTAAGTATAATTCAAAAGAATTGCAGATTTGGCTAGATATAGCCTAATTGGTGCATCCCATTAAGAAAACATTTCAATTTTAAAACTACTAAAGGTTACAAAATCAATAAAAATTTCAATTTTAAGCATTTTACATAATTTTTAACCACATTTTGTACTAATGAACTTATGAAACTGGTGTGATGTCAGTAGATATGTGTTTGTGAGCTAATATTAGATATTTTTACATCCTCCTCCTTAGGTGGAAGAGGGCTTAGCTCAGTGGTATTAGGATGATAGGTACAGTAATGCTCTAATAGGTATATCATGATATGGTTTAGGTCATCATAGATAAACCAAGAGTTCTTGATCAGAGATTTGTCTTTTTAATAAATTAAAAATTTCTTAAGTTCATAAGCTTTGGTTAGAATTATCTCATGATCTAAAAGTTTCTCTATATTATCTTTATTTATTCTCAAGACAAATGTAGTGGTATGAATAGATTCACTCAATATGAGATAATCACACTCAAATGACTCACTAGATATTAGATGTGGTGCTATGTAAGAGACTAAATCCTAAATATTAAATGTTACACTAATCCCATACTTTTTTAGTAAATCCTACATATACGTAATAGTTTTGAGTTTTTGAATAATCCAAAAATATCTAGCTTCATGTACTTGTAATTTCTTACATGCTTTGAGAGCGAACTATTCTAACCTAACTCTAATTATAATATAGTCTCCTTAATAAAACTTCTTAGCATTTCTTTGAGCATCTATTGGTTTCTTATATCTTTTGTTTAATTAATTTTTTCATATGTTATTTTATAAGAGACAAAAAAATAGAGTCAAAATCCTAAAAGTTCATTAGTCAAGGAATAAGATCAAGAGGAGACCTTGCTTTATTGTTATTATAAATTTAGAAGGGAGTTAGATTAATACTATGATTCATAAAATTATTATATGCAAATTTGGCTCATAGTAATAGTTGATCCTAAAGCTTAGATTAGTCTCTTATCTCACTATGAAAAAGATTTCTTAAACTATGATTTACTACTTTTATTAGTCCATCTATTTGTAGGTTTAAGTTAAAAAAATTAGATTAATTCTTAGTAAATGTTATAAGATCTTCCAAAAATAACTTGTAAATTTTACTTCTGAGTTGGATATTGTAGTCATCCCACATGTTTTTTTAGGGTCGATGCTATAGATGTTGGTGCCCTTTTAATTGTCTTGTAATTGTGGGTTTATAAGAGTGAATGCAATCATAAAAATTTTTCATGGTTTCTAATTCTTATTTAGCTTCCTCATATGACATGATGTTTTTTTCTTATTCTAACTCTTCTTGTTTATTTTCATTTTTTAAGTTCATAATAATGGATCTCTTTAGATAGTTAATAGCTACATATCCTTTTTCATGACACTAAAAATAAGTTATTCTAGATTAGGTTAGTTAGCTTGAAGAAGAGTATGAAGAAGTGGATGGTAATGTGAGTTTGTTAGCTTTAGAAATTATGGCCGATGAGGTAAACGAAGTGCATGTATGAATGGGATGAGAATGGTGGATGAGGCCTTTAGAGGGTCTGGCTCGTCATTTCTTTTAAAATAGGAAATTTTACTTTTTTCACATTTCTAGCTATGCGTTAGGCTTTCTCTAAGATAGTAACATTTCTCAAGTTAAGCTAAGCTCATATGTATTTCTTTAAACTTTTCCTAAAATGGGAGTGTATTACTTGCTTGGGTTCATCTATATCATATTTAAATTTATAATCTTCAAACTTGTTAATGTACCTCTCAACGGATCAACCACATTAAAAAAACTATCATTTATCTAACATTTTGGCACCATAGGTTATTGGAACAAACCTATTATATAACATAATCTTAATTTAAGGTTTCTCTAAGTTTGAAGTACTTCTTTATCATTATTAGTATACTATCACTCTAAGTTTCTAAAGAACCTACAGACAATACCAATGAGTTTAGTCTAAATAAATTGATATTTTTTACTTAATCATTTGGTACAAATCAAAATAATCATCCATAAAAGTTTACCAGTCATGTAATCTTTAGGATCATAACTACTATCAAAAGTTAAGAAATTTAATTTCATATTAGAGATATGTTCTCTATCTTGATGTCTTTGAGATCTTTTCTCCTCACTAAAAATATCTAGATCATTATTTTGGTCTAACTCATTTGAAGGATTATTTTTTTTATGGTATGATTTTTCTATAGATATCTTAGTTGGGATTTATGAGAAGAATCATCATGTCTTCTATGTTTCTTATGTCACCTAAGATTTTCTTCTTCTAAATCTTTAGGTGTGATACTTCTTCTATTATCCCTTCCTTTTTTAGATTTGGTTTATGTTATTAGTTTAAGAAGATTTGTATAACCATCTGGGTGAGTTGGGTTATTGATTGGGTTGTGTTTAGCATGAGATCTTGAATTAAATATCTATGATTTTGAATAAATTCTTAACTTTGATTTGCTATTTGATAAGACTTACCAAATCTTGTGGTCATTTAAATGTTTGTTACATAAGGAGATATCAAGAAAAAAATAATTTGAGATATGTTTTATTTTGATAAAAAAATTATGAAAGCAAAGTAATCATAGCTCTAGACCATCCAAGGTAAGATGAGATGTGCTACCAAAAAATTGGCAAGTGATAAGGGTCCTGTTTTTGCTAAACCATCTTCTAAACAAAGCCAAGTAATCTCAAAAAGAGATGGTGAGAGTCATATCACTATTTTTTTATAACATCTTAAGATAAAATTTATCCAAAATCAGTTAAGAGTTTTTATTAGAACACTTAGTAAGAAAATAATTTTTAATAGAAAATAATATTCTCTAAAACTAAAGTTGATGTAGAGTAGAAAATCATATTCTCTAAATCAAAGTTGAATACATTAAATAAAAAAATGTTTTAGTAGAAAATTATTTTCTCTAATACCAAAGTTGATATATGATAGATTTAGATTTCTATTAGAGATTAAATTGGGACCTACAAAACTAGAGATGCTCAAAACTTATTAGATAATATGAAAAGATATAGTACATTAGTTAGGGTTAGGTGATGTGTGTGCTATTTTAGAATTTTTCAAAGATTGATATTCTAAAACTAAATGTGAATTATTAAGTTGAATAAGTGACAACACTTTAGATATTAAGAATAAAATTCTTCAAAATTGTTTTATCACATCTAATTTTATACATACAAAATAAAGAGTTCAAAATAAACTTTGTATAGAGTATTTTAATAAAAAAGTAACTCCAATTTTAGGTTACTATCTAGAAAATAAAAATTATTAAAATGACACATTTGTTTTTGTGATAATAACTTGTAGTTCTATAGACATTAGCATTTGGAGCACTAAAAAGCAAAAAAAGCCACTTTGTGGTGATTTGAGTTAGTAGGAAGTGTGTGGGTTTTGACAGAAGTAAGAATTTGTTTGGATATCAACTCCCGATGAAAGGTCACTCTTCGTCGATCTTTATCTCTCACATGGGATGAAGTTGACAACTCTCTTAGTGGAAGGTCTCTCACCTTTTATCCTTGTCTCTCATAGGAGAAGTTTAAATCTCTTTAACTAGTACACACTTTACTCACAAAGATGAAAGTACATAAATAAAATAAAATTTTATTCCATCATTTTATCTATTTATAGTCTAGCGAGCATCTCTATTTATAGAGATCTTAAAGGTACAATAATAATTAGATAACCTATAACTACAAAAAAATTTGAAAATATCAAATGACACATTTTGAAATTCTAAAGACATTTTAGATTTCCAAAATTCAACACAAATTCTAAACAAACTTTGAATAAAAATTAGCTTAAAAAACTCTAAAATTAATTAAATTAAGTAGTTCTCAAACTAATTATGCATTACAAGTGGTGAAAATAGCGAGGAGAGAAACAAAGGGAGACGAAATTGTTGAATGCGATTAGTGTGGCATAAGTAGAGGTCTTTACTCATCTAGTTTGGGTTTTGGGTAGGCGCGGGTCTGGCAGAAGAGTGCGGATAGGTAAGGACAGGGGGTTGCCATTGGTCAACGTGGGTTGAAGTTGATCGAGCCGATCATCACTAGTAATTTTTAAGCACAAGTTGAGCAGAGCAAACCATTTCCTAAATTAATTTGAGTCATGCAAGTGTGTAGGTCGGTTCAGGCAAAAACAATAATAGTGACTGTTGACTGCAACAGTGATGACGACATATGGTGACAAAAGGTAGAAAGTGATGAAACCAATAAGTCAATTTTAAGCATTTTTAAATAATTTTTAACCAAATTTTATACTAATGGAGTTATAAAACTAGTGTGATGCCAACAGATGTGTGTTTGTGAGCTAAGTGAGAGACTCCTACGTCAATATCCCTAGTTTTAACGTAAGAAAAAAAAAGTATGCACAGAGAGGAAAATAAAGAAAAATGAAAAGGATAGAGTATGTATCCTCATCCGTCTCAGTGAATTTGAGGTATGTATGAATACCTATCAAATAGATTAGTGACACATGTCAGGAACCAGATTTGAACTGGTGACACGAGGATAGAGTCAAGGAAGAAATCTGCTTTACTATTACTTAGACTTTCAGTACTAATTCTATGCTGATATAAGTCGATCATTACATTGTACCTTATCCTCTCTAGGTACTTTGCTAAGTATAAGTATAGCACTCAAAACTCTCACTTCAGTGATTTTCCCGGGAAGTAGCTTATAAAGCATATATAGCATAGTATATTCAAGCCTACGGGGGGCCCCCTCTGGATCAAAAGAATCAAACGATCACGTCTATAGGTTACCCTTCAAACTAGAGAATGGATATCGATCATTCCATGTTTGCGAGTGAGAAGAAAAAGGAGGGCCTTTACCAATCCTTTCGTGAAGAGATCGGCAATTGATCTTCCCTTCTAATGGTTGGTGTTCTGATGATTTTTGCACTAACGATGAACAAATGGAATACGAATGACGGGTTTTCCTGATGAGATTCTGGAGACGTGCTATAGTTCAGTTTCCACACCAGAAGATAGAGCCGCTGTGTAGGGGAATCCTATCTCTTACAAAAGAAAAGAAGAATCCCCTTTCCTTTGACTTTCTAGAATGAAAAGGACCTCGCTACTCGCATGTCGATTACTTGACGTGGCTCGCTTTACCACGTAGCCGAGTCCTCATCAATCTGTTGACAGCTACTAGCTAAGATTCTCGGCTTAGAACCAATGCCTTTCTCCCTAATCCCTAATTCCTAATCCCTAATCCCTAATCCCAACTCTCCATTTAGCTGACCTAATAGTTCTAAAGATGCATGATCTAAAAGATATTCAAAGAAAGTATTATGAAAACAATACGATGGTTTTTTATCATCAAACAAGTGGTATAAAGACAAGGGGTATAATAAACCTCTTTAGTTTTAGATGATCTTATACACAAAGTATTATGATCCTGTATGATGTCCAAATCTCTAATGATTTATTTAACCATTTCACTATTACTCTTTATGTTAGTATCCTTATTTTTTAAATAAATGAATTATGTACATGATGTCACGAATAAATAACAAGTAAATAAGACGTCAAACAACCAATACAATAAGTAAATAACATATGAATAAGATGTTAGATAACTAATATCATAAATGAAATATTATATAAATAAAATATCAGATAACCAAATGCTAAGCATGCTAACATGTGAAAAAGATATCATATAACCATGTCATGTAAGAATATAAAAAGAATCCTTAAAAAATATAACTAAAATCATTTAAAATCATGATAACTTATTGTTGTATTTGCTTTACATTTACCAAGTCTTCTTCTAGAAAATCTCTAAATTAATAATGCCAATAATAAAGTAAAAGAAATGATAATTGACATATGAAAATATTTGAAATAAGAAATAAATGATATTTTAATTTACTAATATTTTTATATCATATTATTAAATTTATCTACCTAAATTTGAGAAATAATTTTTTAATCTAATCTCTCTATTCTTTTAGTTTTTTATAGTGTCATATATACACAAATTATTACATAATATTTGTCATAATAAATAATTACCTAATAATTTTTATATTTAACTAAACTTGATTTTGTGTCAATTATCTTATTGAATTATTAATAGTTATTTTCATAAGTTTTCTTAGATGCCTTTAACTCCCACCTTATCTTTTTCTCACTTTTACCATTTTTTATATTTTTTATTTTAATATTATTATATTTTATTATTGTTTTTTCTTATTTTTATTTCTTTTATTTTATTTTTTTTGTTTATTTTCTTATATTTTATATTTTCTCATCTTTTTATTTAACTTTATTTATTTAATTTTATTATTTTTTATTTTTTTATATTTTCTCATAATTAATTAATTCTTATTTACTATTTATGTATTGGGTTCTATCTCCTCCACTTAAACCTATCAACAAACTAGGTGTTAGTTTTGATCTTATTTTTGGCTCTTCTCTCTCCTCTATCTCTCATGTATAGATTTGAGACCCAAACCAAACCTCAAACCTAGAATGGGTTTTGCAACCTGATAACACCCCAATGACCTCACTTTAACCTTATTTGACATCATTTTGATTCTTAAGTTGTATGTTATACCTGATTTATTAATTTTACACACACACACACACATACACTCTCTCTCTCTCTTGTTTCTTCAATATCTCGTCACCTATCTTTGGCTCCTTCAATGAACCTACATGTGACTATGTCCCTCATCAGTCAAATCTAATACATCTTGCTACACTAGCTATCCTTTTTTCAATAGAAATATGATAGTAACATGAGATGGGCTGAGAGCTTACCTTAGTAGTGAGAATTTTCCAAGACTCACAACTTGGTGAAGAAAATGATACCTTACTCCACTCATCGAACACAATCCTTCAGCAAACTCGAGCTTCACATAGTAATTGACTCCTTACTAGAGCTATTTATGTGAATTACTTTCTGTTTCTTTGCCTTCATTCTGTCATCATGTCAAACATGTAATATCATTTAACAACTCCAGACCACTAATATTATGCTCATTTATCATTCTTGTCCTTACTATCAAAAAGAACTATTCTTTGCATGCAATACACGTTTGATTTTCATTAGCAAGTGAAGACTTTTCATCATTTGTTTTTTTTAATGACTTTGTACTCATCTTATTTTATTATAATTAAACTTTTATTTGTTACGTAATTGAATTACTTATATCAACACATCTCGAGGCCATTATTTATAATGATTACTCACTAATTTTATTATAATCTAAAATTTATAAGTTCATTATCTTTAGAATAATTAAATACAAAAAAGAAATATTTTTTAAATTTTTTAAAAAGACATTATTGATATAAAATATTAGTTTGACAATAATTCAAACATTAATAAAACCATAAAAGTTATTAAAATGAAGTTCATTGAGATAATATTTCATGACTATTATCTAAAATTTGAAAATAAATAAAAAATTAATACATTAATTTTTCAAATAAAAATTTTTAAGTGGTTGATAAAAACGCTGAGGAAAAAAGCATTTAAAAATATAATAAATCTTCATAAATTGTTATTTAATTAATCACTAATAAAATTAATTTAATAAAATACCCTCATATTGATATTTTATTTTGTGGTTCTGTTTAACATTCAAGATTGGAGTCAGTGTAAACCAATAAAGGCCGTCGAGATCAGTGTCTCACAAACTGGTCACCAAGTAGCCCAACTCAAGGGAGATTTGTCCATCGACGTGGCACTTATGGAATTCACATATACGACGTTAGTTACAGATCAGATTTTTTAAGCTTATCTGGTAAACTGAGTTGGCAATTCAATTATGTAACAAATAAAAGTTTAATCATAATAAAATAAAATGAATACAAAGTTATTAAAACAAACCAAAGACTCTCATTTATACAAAAAAAAAAAAAAAAAAAAAAAAAAAGAAATGATGAAAAATCTTCACTTGTTTTTGAAATTCAAACAATATGTGTGGTCATGAGTCATATAAATGATATTACAAAAATTTTATTATAAGGATCGCTTCAATGAAATGTAAGATAAATGTATCACATTTTAGTGAATATTGTAATTTCTTTTTGATCAATCATTGACACATTTGAAGGAAAGACAAAATATCGATGGTGACTTATGCTTGGAACTAGGATGATGTGTGCTGGTGGGGTAATAAATTTCAAATTTTAGATCAACAAGCAAGATCAAGTCTCATTTACATGTGTTACATATTTTTTTTAAATAAGAAAATATATGATACTAATAACAGAAAATATGTATAAAACGACAACAATGTGTATAAAATTAATATATTAGCAATTGTTCTTTATATGGTATGATTACATAATTTCATCATTTTGATATGTTTGCTATCTTGTTGTTAGTACTTTTGACATTGGTTTTATCATATACAATTGTCAATTATTTGTTTTCTTTTAAAGTTTTTTATTATGAAATGTATTACATATGAAAATTGAAGTCTTTAAAAGGATATGTTAAAAAGGTATTTCTATTTTAAAAAAACTTTTGAAATAATATTTTATGTGTGAAAAGAATTAGTTGTAAAAGTTATTGAATATTTTTTTTTATTTTCTCATGTTAAGTAAGATAAAACTTCTTATGTAAACATTTTATCAAACTAAGTCATAAAATAAAACAAGAAACTTAAATATTTGTACATCAATTATAACCTGTTCTTAATAAAGTTAACTTTTACATAATCATTGATTTAAATGTAAAATAGATATATGCCATTTCTTTGTAAATAAGTATTTAAACACTTTGATGTACTATGGATACCACTTCTAATACACAAATTCCTAACACTCCAACTCTATTATGGTGATGGTACATTTTTTAAATATTATGTAATTTGGCATATGCAATGTTTTCCATTGTTAGAGGAGATATTTTCTTAGATTTTTTTTTTGAAATTTGATAGAATTATATGTATTTTCTTAGTGTTTAATGTGTGGATGGCTAAGATGACACACATTATTTTGTGATTAATTTGAGTATACAAACTTCTCAAAGCAACATTATATGAGTTTGAATAAGTGATACAAATTATTTCTTTTAAACATGAGCAAAGATAAAAATGCATATCTTCTCTCTTAACAAAAAGTTCATCATCTTCCTTTGCCAATTCATCCATTTGTTACTCTATGCTATCATTGTACTTATGGTGAGAGTAGTGAAAAGCATTTCATTTTTGGCCATAAAGGTTCATTGAGAAGATCAACTTGAAGAATCGCTACTAAAGAAAGTAAGGATTAGAAACGTTGAACAAATTCTTACTATTGAAATTGAATTGGCATTTCTCTTCTTGAAATAAAAGAGGAACAAATTGTAGCGCATTCAAAATTTCTCTCCTAAGAGACTCAGCTAAAGAATTACTAATGAGCATTTCTATTCTAACTCAAATTCTTTTGACAAAATGGAGAATAAGAGGATAAGAAAACGAGATGCACAAGAGAGTTTTATCATCAACCTCCAAAGAAGAAGGATTTTTGAGTGATGAAAGATATAATGTAATTGATAAGAAAGAGTTGAAGGAGATAGAGAACTTATTAATATGATTTTGCTTGTAAAAGGTAGTTTGATTGTTGTTAACAAAAGATCAAACTCTTTATAGGCAACACTTGAAGAATTTTTCTCATATTTTTCATGTTAGTGAAAACTTTTCCAAGATTTGAAGGTCCACTCACATTATCAACAAATCTAGTAAAAATATCCTTAATGTATGCTCCATCAACTATATGAAAAGGCTTATAAACATGCATGAGCAAACTTGACTCTTCTACTTGGCTAGTTTTTGTATATGTGACCTTAAGCTTTACCCTTACTTCATGGGCAATCTTAAGATTTTTGAAACTATTAAATTATGTGGCCAAGAGACCACAACAAAGGTTATTCAAAGTCTTCACATCAAATTGAACTTATACATTTCATATGGCTTGCATTCACTTAATAACTTCTTAATAAACTCAATAAAAAGAAAGTTAATAGTATTTTTAATAACATTTAACAAATAAATGTTTATTGACTAAAGAAAATTTTGTTTTCTATTTTTTTAATAAATAAATAAATAATAATATTTTTATAATGGCATGTTCTTCAACCATTGTATGAGGTATTAATAGAATCCTTTTTAGGAGAGATAGTCTCTAGAAACAAACTTGTTGTGATACTATTGCTAGAAAATAAGAGTACTTAATGTCTATATAAGAAGGGTGAACAGTAAAATCATAATTTCAAACAATAACAAATAACATAAGAGAAATATTTTGGGATTCTTAATTACACTCATAGATATTATTTTAAAACATTTATTTACCTTTGAATCTTTTGTGTGAGGTATGCGATAAAGTAAATGACAAAAGTATTTTATGTGATTTAGTCTAAACCCAAATCTACATCTACCCCAATTCTAATAATTAGACTTATTCTAATAATTGCTTATTACCAAATGATTGGTAGCCAAATACCTCAATATAAAGCAAAAAGATCCTACAATACCAACACAAAAGCGCTTATAACATAGAGTCAAAGGACTTTACAATGATGACTAAAAGATCATTAAAATAATGAAGATAAAGCCCTAACAATTATATAAGATATATAATGTAAAGCTCTCAAATACAAGGTGTTACAATCCACAATATAAATCAAGAGTTACACTAAAAACTTGATAAAATAATAGAGGTTAAATTTTAATTATGTGATGATCTTTAAATTTAACCTTTTCTAAAAGATTTTTAATTTATCATTGGTCATTTATTAATGCTTGGAGGCCTTATAAAGAGATTTATGATGATTTTCAATGACTCAATTCACCCTTAGTGACTCTTTAAAGGTTAATTTAGAGTTCTTAATATATGGTTAAATTAGGATTTGCATAAAATAAACTAGTTAAGCTACACAATTAGAGTATCAAAGTGTATGTTAGTTACAAATTTATAATATTTGCACAATATGATTAATAAAGTCTATTATATCAAATTCTTTATCTAACTCTTAGCATTAAAGATGTGACCTAAATTGCTAAGCATTCTTTATGATAAAAATGACCATACTATAAAAAAGTGTTGATATTTCGCATGTTAGTTAGTAGTTTGAGTATTTAATTTATTTTATATTGAATGTTCTATATGATACAAATAATTGTACCATATAGACCTCTCATGTTACTTATTACACTATCCATCAGATACTATTATGCCTAATTAAATTATTTTATTAATACAACTATATATTTTTAATATTAATTAAGATATATTTATGGATAGATTTAATGCTTGTCATATCTAACCTTTATGATGGAAAGAGGGTTTGAAAAGCATTTAGCTGTCTCACTCAAAACCTAATCTTTTTTCTAGTGTCTCAAGTATATTATCTTAGGTTTTCACATTCTAAAGCAAGTAAAAACCTCTACAAATATCTTTTCCAAATGTGCTCATGTTTCATACTTGATGCCAATTAGCTTTTTGAGTCAAGTCCAAACCTTTTAATTGATTCAGCTATTCACTCTTGAGATACATGATCTAAAATAAATAAAAAATATATTAATATAAAAAAATAAATTTTTTATCATAAAAAAGTGTTACGTAAATCAAATATATTCATATTGAAGTGAAAATAAATTTAAGAGCCATCAGAATAATAAATCGTTATGCTTAAGTAAGAAATAATTAAAATGAAGGCAATAATGATGTATGGCATATTGATATGTCCGTGAGGTATTCTTAGCCCAAGCCCTTGATAGCATACCTTCTTTTTGAGTGCAAAAGTAATAGTTGAAGTGTGCAAATGGTAAGGAACTAAGAAAGAAGTAGAAGATAAAATGGCTTTTGTCATAAGAAGGTTGAGTTTTCTAAAGAAGTTTAATTTTAAAAAATTTTGAATTACTTCATTCATCATTCACACTCTTTTATAAAGATATTTAGATATAATTGTTTATTATAAAATATATAATATTTTAATTTCTAATATGAATCATGTGATTTTGATAAAAATATAAAACATTTCATAAATTTTGCACCTTAAGATACCTAACTGCTAATGCTTAATGCTCAACACACCCTCTGTAGCACCTTGTTCATGTATGTAGGTACTATTCGTATGCACAGACAACCTTTTGCATGCTTATTAACTGCAACGACACTATAGGTTCATCTACTACACAAATGAACCACATCCTTGGTTAGTGATTGATGCATGTGCATGTGAATGATCCTGTAATGTTGCAACCCAAGCACTCACAGGCATTGAACATGATATGCCTTCTATTGTGTGTTCCTATGCCTTCATGCATGGTTCCTGATTAATGTATTATAATACACTCTTTGGAGTCCATATAATGAACTATTAGGCAAAGGCAAATGTGTATATGTGGTTTTTGTTACCATTTACTGCTATGATGATTTTCACCATTTTGTCTTCTCTCTTGATTATGTTTCACAATTTTATAATCAATGAGCCTGGAATTGAGCTCATGATCACATATCAAATATCAATTTAGTGTTATAAGAGTTGTTTATTTGCACATTGGATAGATTCTAAGCTAAACATCACTAGTACTTAAGATGCTAATTAACCATAAAATGAATAAGGAAACTAAATGTCTTTAAAGAAATATTTCACCTTAATATATTATTTTTGATGCATGTAGGAATCTCCTTGACCTATTGTTTCCCTCACTTCAAAGAATGATATAAAAAATGGGATGATAAACAACTAGAGGAATAAGAATGATTGTGTACAACATGTCTTCTTTAAGTAGCCATTAAAATCCTATATATGTTGAGCAAACTCTAAAAATTAAGAAAAAAACATAAGATCACTTTATTGAGTCTTAGTAAGATGTAACACAACAACAATAGTACTTAATGTATTCATAACTCATTATTTTCATGCATTTGATGAAAGGAATTTGGCAATCCATAAGGGAGAATGAATTGTGTTTTTAAGTTTTCTTATAAAATAGCACTTAAAAGTCTGCAAACCCATGATTAAACTTAGCAATATTAGATTTAGAATAAAACTTTAATAATCAAAACTTTAAGCAAAATTCATGTTGAATATACAAAGACAAAACAATTTAACTAATAGCTTTGATATTTGAAAAACTTTCTTAGGCTTTTAAAAATATTTTATTACTTATTGAGAATAAAGTAGAGATATGTAAATGTAAGTAAAGAAGTACACCAATATTTTAACTAATTTTGATAAAATATTTGCTTAAATCCATCCCTTTATGACCCAACTAGCATTTTATTAAACCACTACCTTTTACGTAACTAGTGGGTAGGCCACAATCCTCATAACACTTTGATCAACCTAATCAATAACAACAACTCAATTGATCTCTCTTAACTACAAGCCACACATGATCACACATAAGCCAATTCTTTGAAGTAATCATTGTAGCTAAAACAACAAGATACACAGCTCTTTAAAACAATTTATATAAATGCATATACTTTAATCCTTGAAGTAATGTGGCACAAAAACTAACTATAATAGATGAGATATTACCAAAGATCAATAAATTATGAGTAATATGAATTTGAGCCTAAATGATGTTACAAATGGAACTTCAAAGCTTCAATCATAAATAGATGTAAAGATCTTATCAATCATTCAAATTGGTTAAGATATTACAATTGAAATTATCCATCATTTTATTCTTAAAAAGTTTTATTTACATTATCATAAGGTTTAGAACACGTTAAAGTAGGTACAACTACTAGATTTGACTTTCAGAAAGTGATTGAACTAGTTTGATGACTTATTATGTTAGTACGTCAAAGGTATTGTATCAAAATGATAAGAAAATGCTTAGGTTGTCACAAACAATCTATTGATATGACTATCATTATTTGACTTAAAAATAACTTATCATAAAAGTTTGAGATGATTCTTGTAATGTACAACCCTAATTGATAATGTAACACATGAGTTCATGAATATAATTTATCAAAGTTTATGTATAAATTTTATATAAATTGTATATATATTATGATAAATTGCTACCATATGATGTTTATTCTCTCCAAAATCTAAGCTCTTATGAAAAAATTGTATGATATGAATACATAAAAATGAGTGTTTATATGATCATGTGTTATTTAGTTTAATTAGACTTAAGAATATAGTTCTACACATACAATGAACTTATCATAGTAATATGACAAAAATGTAATCATTTGTATTCTAAATCTTTTGACTAACTATGAATAATATAAGACATATGTAATAACTACTCTTGTATGTTGAAGAACATCAATTATATCACTTCACTTAATAAAATGATATGAGTATTATATGAAATGGAAGCAACTTATTTTTCTAAGTTATTATTTTTGAGTTAAGCCAAAACGTACATCTATGATACTTTACTTTGTAAAATATGATATAAAATTTGTAACTGAAGCTTAGTAATCATATAAGTAATGTAATTGTACGAAGAAAGATGAATACTCATATGATCTAGTAAAAACTTAACTCTTAGAGAATGAAATTTCAAACTTCAATTATAATTGTAAGCCATAATCTAGACCGTAAGAGTATGATACTGGGCAACGTACTATAAACCATTAGGTAGTTAATAACGTAACATAGTTTAAACAAGTTTTAAACTTGATTTTATTATCTTGAGATCTGAGTTGAACCTAGAACAACATGTAATGACGTCACTGATGCCATAATGTAGTTTTTAGGATTTAAATCACACAGATATAAATTAACAAGAAAGTGCATAAGTGATACTGCAATGCAATGCAATTCTAATTGTATCGCTTAAGTATAGAGGAAAGGTTAGCCATTGCTAACGATAAAAATGTTGAAACTATAAGTATCCAAGTGGTTTAGTTGAGCCACAAGAAGTAAACCTCGATGGTTACAAGATTTGAAGAATTAGCTATGCATATTTGAGCAAAGATATCCTAACTTTGTTTCACTCTTTTGTTCATATACCTTGCTCCTTACTTTCAATTTCTAAATTCTTTAATTAATCCTACATGCTCACAATACTTATCAAGATATTAATCAACTAAAGTTTGGTTTTGTGATCATCAAATTCATGGATATAATAATCTCTTACTTGATAATTACGAAACCTATTTTAAAACTAAGATTTTATAATAGGAAACTTAGCAAAATAAATTAGATAACAATAAACTTAGTAGTAAGAAGTATGCAATAATAAAAACAAGCTTCATTCCTAATTCTCTTTGCATCAAGGTAGTTAATAAGAGTAACTAATAACAAGATATTAATGATAATAAGTTGATATTACAAGATCTAGAACAACAAAAAAACATAATTTTAATACATAGGTTAAAATAATTAGCAATAAGATTGAAATACAACTGAAATAAGACTCCTTATTATGTGAACTCTAACATAATAAATATAATTTTAGTAATCAATCTCCACTTGAAATACCTTAATTCTAGGAGTAAAGGTTTCTCTCCCTTTTTGTAATCACTTAAGGGTATCATTCATCATAGAAAATTACATTTATTACTAATAACCATTCAATTTCTTTAATAGTTAAGCAATAAAACACACAAACATATACAAAATGAGCAAGAGTACCATCCTGTTAATGATTATAATGAAGATTCAATATTGCGCTCTTTGCCAATGAAAATTAATCTTCTAATTTATTGAATCGTGCATCCATGTAAGATCTAGTGAATTAATCTTGGAGAGCAATGTGTCATAAGATGCACTTTGACTTGAAGCTTTAGTAAAGCATGTCGATGGTTAATGTATTTTAAGATGAATAGTTACGTCAATTGAAGGCTATGGACCCTAATATGTTTAAATGTGATTCTTCAAAGTTCTACATTTGCTTCATGTTTCAAGCCTTTATTGCTCTTGCAATGTTGTCCAATTACTTTGATGCTCAACATATGTCTTAATTGAAGTGCATCCTTTATTCAAATTTTATAAAAATAGAATATAACTGGATCACCTTTGTTGTATTCTAGTTTAACATTCAGGCTTTGGAACATTAATTCCATCGTTCTAACTATGATCAAAGGCATCCATATTAGCCCTTGATCTAAAGTATTCTTCATCAAGTATATAATTGGAAAATGCCTAAGCCTTTCTTGGATGTATTTTCTTGAGTCCTAGATCTTGTTTGCATGGTGATAAAGTTTATATTGATGACAATGTAAAGTAGTTTATATCAAATACCAATCAATCTAGATGCTTATCATCCAACTTATATGCAAAACTATGAGTTTACAAAAATTACCAAATGCATGATAGAGAAAAAAAATCTAATAGTTAATATAAGGACTTGAGAAGATGAAGTGAATCTATTATAAAATAGGCTCTTAAATCAAATTAATTAAATTTAGAGCCAATTATACAAGTTATCAATACTAAACTCCTTTTGAGATGTTTTATCTTTTGTTTGCCATGCTCTTATTAACGTTTAAGAAAGTTTTACCTGACAACTATATTTATCAATGACATTTGTGCTTGTAAAAACTCTTATTTTTATAACTATACCTTTCAATTAGATAAAATTTATGTAAGAGAATAACAACCTTCAATCCTTGACCAAGATGGAAAAAAATCATAAATTCAAGTCAAGAAGATTGCTCATATTATTAAACTTAATTAGGTCAACTTATCGAAATATGTTATTTATATATAATAATTATAAAAAATGATAAAACATTTGAGAGTATATCATGAAATCAAACTTAATGAAAAATATTATTTGACTATATCAATAAAAAGATTTATAAAAATGAGTCCATTTTGAGTTTATAATTTTTGAAGTTTTAAAAAATTTATAATAAATTTTTAAAGATTTGGATATAATTATAATTTTCAAAATACCATTCAAGACATACTTTTAGATTTTAGAATGTTAGTTTAGGGCTAAATTGATTGGCATAAGGTAGATTTATAAATAAGAGAATGTTTGTTATGTTATGTTAGATCTATAATTTTTAGAATATTGGTGCAATTATTATTGATTTAAGGATAGATTTAAAAATAATAAAATATCAAAAGGCTAAAATGTTAATTTTTGTGGTCTCTTATGATCATTTGGAACAACGATAAAAGTATATTTTGAAAACAATTATTTGGATAAAATAAATACAAGTCAAATATTTAATTAAGTGAATTATCTTTTTAATATGTACATGCATAATACAATTGATGCATGTTTCCTTAATATTGCTAATTATTTATTATGAAATTTATAAAACTCTATAAGGAGAATTTAGAATCAAGTCTTTACTTAAGATTATAAGGAGCTAACTATGCGAAGGCCTTCAAAGATTTGAGTAGTAGCTAACTGTGCGAAGGCCTTCAAAGATTTGAGTAGTGTCATTGAGAGTAGCTTGGAGGAGGTTAGTAGAGGTAGTTGTTGATTATTATGTTATGGTGTTTGGCAAGTAGAGTAGATCATGTAGTTTGAGGAGAAAGAGAAATTATTAGAAAGAGAATTATTAGAAAGAGAAAAGAGAAGTTGTGAAACCTTTACAAAAATGATGTAAGATAAATTAAACTTTTACTATATCTAATTTAGAGCCTATAATATTAGAGATACTAAATATATTATTAGAAAATATTAAATAATATCATACATTAATTAGGATTTAATGATATGTGTGATATATTATAACTATTTAAAGATTAGTCTCTAAATTTATAATGTATATTATTAAGTAGAGTTGATAGTAACATGTTAAGAGTTAAGCATAAAATTATATTAAAAGATTTTATCATATCTAATTTTATACAAATAAAATAAAAACTTTAAGACAAACTATATGTAGAGTACTTTAATAGAAGAAAGAGTAATCATAACTTTAGCTTATTATTTAGAAAATAAAAATTATAATAAGAATGTACCTTTTTAGTAATGATAGCTTATAGTTGTATTAGAAGTTGGCATATTAAGCACAAAAGTTGAAAAAAGGTGATGAGATAGAGGTTTGGGTTAGTAGAGAAGCTTGGTTAAAGAGGTAACAAGATGACAATTTAGTATGTAAGGCCTTGTTGAATAGATTAGAGGTTTAGTGATTTGGTTGAGAGGATGAAAAGGTGGGTAAAGACTTGAAAGACATAGAAGAAGAATAAATTTGTTTAGTTATTGGCTCTATTGGTACAAGGTCTCTCACCTTCAATCCTTATCTTTTACAAGAAAAAAACATTATAATCTCTCAAACTAGAGTTGGGCGAACACTCTTTGCTCACAAAGATGAAAGTATACAAATAAAAAAAAATTATTCATCAATAATAATATTATATTAAGAAGAGACTCTCTTATTTATAGATAAGGAGAGCTCAAAAACTATGTATGAAAAAAAAGAATTAAATACATCTTGAAAACATATAAGCATGGAAACGATAAAAAGTCAATCATAAAAAAAAGATAGTTTTAGAGTTACATTACTTGGGAATTTAAAAGAGATTTTTAGAATTCTAAGATATAACTTTATATGGGTATGGAAAAAGATAATTTTGGTATTAAATTACTTAGAAATCTAAAAGAGATCTTTAAAATTCTAAAATATAAACTCAAAGTGGGTCACTCATATAAAATATAACTATAAAAATATATGAAAAAAATAATGACATTATGTAATCATGCAACATGACGATTGAACATCAATAATGATATGATTAGGATGCTAATAATAGATAAGATAGATGACAGTGATTGGTAATGATCGAAGGGCGGGTGGTTGATAGGTGGCCAGGAAATGTTGGGTGATAGAGCAATAATGATCAGGAGCTACATACAACCAAGTAGTGATAGTTGACTGGCGATAATGGACGAAACACACACATGAATTGATGTTGATGATGAAATATTTTGCTAAAAAAATGCTTTGACAAATAGAGTAAAAATAACAAAGATGGCTATAAGAAAAAATAAAGTATTATAGTTGAGCTATATAGTTGACAAAGATAAGTAACCAAAATAGGATTCAACTTGAGTACGACTTTGAGTTCAAATGGGATTGGTTTGACGTAAGTGGGTGTGTGTTTGTGAGCTCACACAAGACTCTTCTGTGTTAGGAAGTCTTTATTGTTATTTAAGAAGAAGATTGGAAGAAAAAAGAGGAAAAGAAAGGCTATAGTAAAGAAATAATAAAGGAACATAGCATCAACTAATTAAGTATAGGTAAGCAATTATTTGTTAATTTCTTTTTTGGTTTTTAAGTTTATAATAGCTAGTTGTATTTATGTTTAAATAAAAATTATATTTAGAATAGTTTGGATGCAAAATGAGATGAATTAGATGTGTTTTTAAGTAAAATTGAGAAACTTGAATTAAGAAAATTGGTTGCTGATGTGTAGCATACAACTATATTGTATGGTACGATAATTTGAAAACTTGACTAAAATAAGAGTTTCTAGGTTATGATGAGGGTCCATACCAAATTTTTAAAGGGATCATACTAGACAATGCCATTGGTTTTACTAGTATGAGAAGAATTAAGATTTTGTTGAGTAGTCAAGTTCATCATATAAGGATAATATGGGTACATACTTGTATAATAGGTTGATCTATTGTGTATATCATATAAAGGAAATATGAATATCAACCAAGTATGATGTATTAAGACAAATATGTGGTTGTATTATTATGATTATGGAGAATACATTGTATGATCCTTCAAAGGCTTAAAAATAAATAATTAATTAAGTTGGGTTCAAGATTATATGAGTTCAATATTGGTTGATTGTACTAGATCATCAGTTTATGATAAGTGATAAAAAATTTAGTTAAATCTAAGAGGTCAAACTAGTTTGATATATATTATCATATGATGTAATATTAAGGAGCAACAAATTATTATTAGTTGAGAAGGTATGTCATATTGTTATGATTAATGAAATCTTATGATAGGATCTAGATTGCAATTTACTTAAAGGCATCAAAAGAATCTATCATAAGGATTGTAAGGTCTTATATGGATTCTTGTACAGTATAACATAGCTAATTGTATTGGACGATTAGTTAAAGCTATAGATAAATTGATTAAGTATAGTGAGAGAGGGAATTGTAGTCAAATTAGTATATCAAGTAACATCATAAAATTTGAAGTGTGATATATTAATAGTAAAAAATGTGGAATGATCAATTGGATCATTTAATAAGAAGAGAGAAATAGTGATTTGCTCGTATTGTATGATTTGAGTATCGTAGTAATACGATGGGCTGAAGGGTAGAAGGATAAAGAGAGAATGGCAATTATAAATTATAATATTATAAATCATATTCGATAATCAGTGAATAGTAAGAACTATGCTAAAGTTGAGTAAGATTTAAAAGTACGATCCAAATGTCCATATGGTATGTGAAGAAGCAATTAGAATAACAGAGTGCTAGTTTCGAGAGTCATATTTTACAATAGAGAATCATCGAAGTATAATCTAGGATAACAAATTAAGGGTTTAGAAAAACTTAATATAATTTTACTTATTTATTAAACATTCTATATATAGGATATATGTTGATTATATATATATATATATATATATATATATATATATATATATATATATATATATATATATATATATATATATATATATGATGAATAAATGAAAGATTGAGATTAGAAAAGGTCAATTCTCAGATTTAGATAGTTACATCTGATAATTATGATAAAAATATACTAGTAAATTATGTTATATATTATTTATAAAATAATATTTTTTATATTATCTTTGGTGTAAGCATGAGGAATATTTAAATGTTTTTATGAAAATCTAGTAATTGTATAATTCTTTTTATAAATTGTCATGTCACCTTATTATTAAACATTTTATTCATGTGTTCTTGGATTATATTATCAAATAGAAAAATGAAAAAAACGATTAATATAGCCTTGAAGATATTTTTTTCTAGTGTTTTTGAATTATATTATGATCTCATAGGACAAGCATTCTCATCTTTAGATACATGATACTAAAATACATAATTAGAAAAAGATTGAGTAATATACATGATATAAAGTGAGAACAACTCACCTATATCTACATAGTACTAATATACAAGATATAAAATAATGACAATCCTTTAGAATGAGGATACTCTTATAAGATATCATGATACTAATTTTAGAGAATAATAGTTTAAAAGGAAAAATTTTGAGCTATACTTTAAGAATGAAGTGAATAGAAAAATAATGGACTTACCATTATAAGAAATAAGTGGTCAAGCATAAGATCTCATAAGAACCTTTTGATTAAACATGTTAAAGTTTGAGTAGTTTAGAGAAGAGTAATAAAGCAAAAGCACTCTTGTTTAAAAGATAAAATTCAATAAAGTAATGATGGGATGAATCAATGAAACAATATTTTGATATAATGAGATCATGATGCCATAATAAGGTCTCCTAATCCATTATTTTGTAAGATTTTTTTTGGCTTTGTTTGAGTTTTGTCTAACCTTATTTCTGTGAAAGATTTTTTAAAATAAGATTAGCTTTTTGATAGGGGAAGACGAAGATCTCTATTTAGATTGAGCTGCCTAAAAATCTTTTGTACACTTTATTACACCAATTACACAAAAATTTTAAAGTTAATAAAATTTTTAAAATAAGATTCAAAGATATAATATTAATAAAGAATTATAAAAGATTTCCATTGTTTACTTTAAGTATTAAAAATTATGAATTTTTTATAATTCAAAACACTTTTGTGTAAACATTTAGCTCAAATTTTTTTTAACAAATTTTAATATTTTTTGTCTTAGTGTCAATAGTTTATCCCCTCTTAAATACATACAATAAGAAAAATATTTTAGAGCCTCATTTTGATTTAAGAGAGAAGGAATGTTTAGAATTTAAATCTCTCATATTTTATCTTCAATTTTAGCAAACATTTAGTATTGCATTTGCATGTTCCACTAATATCGAGTGCATTAAATATAAAACATTGAGAGAAACCACTTTATTGGCAATTTTAGTAGTCATTTAGTGTTTATTTTTTATTTTTTTTTATAGATGTAGCATGTAATATTATTTCGTTAAGAAAAACGATTTATTTTTTAAAATTTATGCTCTTTCAAAGTTTAATTTTTAATAATACAAACCAAGGCAGAAATCACGTGTCGTACTTAATTACTATTGGAATCACGTGTACGAGAGGAGGCAAATTTATTTATTTATTTATTTATTTATTTTAGAGATTCCACCACGGCTTCTTCGGTGGAGATGCATGTTCTTGTGGTCTTCTTCCTTAACGGTTAACAAATGGATGGTGGGTGGCCACCTCTGCTCTTCTCTTCACACGCTTCACATGCTCCGGGTTTTCGCTGTCGCAACCGGACATAGATGCCACATGCTTTAAACCTCCTCCATTAATTTGTCAGTTATTAAATAGTTATTCTATTTTTATGAGTTCAACATTATTTGTATTACAGAAGATACATACAGCCATGCTACACATCGATCAAATAAGCCAGCCAAACACACAACACAATTCGCACCACTAACCCAGCAGAAATCATGAATCAGCAGTGAGCTATGGAGACATCTTTGCTTGATCTGTTGTACTTCATGTGGCTCTTCACAAGCTGCCCAGCGGCGAGGGCCGACATGAGGGAGAGCTCTCCGGCGAGAACTGCGCCGGCTACTATGGTGGCGAGAATTCTCGCGTTGGCCCCAGGTGAATCCATGCTTGCGCCTCTTACACCGAGGAGATCAAGGCAAGCAGACTGGGAAGCAAGCTGCGTCCCACCGCCGATGGTTCCCACCTACCAAAAGATAACAGCGAGAGCTTAATACTGTTTGGTTCCTCCATTGACACATGCAAGTTTTGGGACCGGGGCAGCTCAAAAGTGAGAGGAAAAGTTGCTTTACAAAGAATCAGCTGAATCACAGCTGTGTTCAATTTGCAGCAACATGAGAAGCAGATGATATAGTTTAACTATCATTTACCTCAATGGAAGGCATGGTTACAGAGATGTGAAGATCTTTGTTATCATTTACAGCCTCCATCATAGTAATACAGTGAGAGCTCTCGACATTTTGGGCAGGATCTTGGCCTGTTGCTATGTAGATGGCCGTCACAATATTACTGGCGTGAGCATTAAACCCTCCCAGGGCTCCAGCCATAGCTGATCCAACAAGATTCTTAAGGGTGTTCAGTTCCACCATTGTTGAGACTGTTGTCTTAAGAACTTTCTTCACCGTTTCCCCCTTGATGATTGCCTCGCAAACGACCGACTTTCCTCTTCCTTCAATCCAATTAATCGCGGCAGGCTTCTTATCAGAGCAGAAATTGCCTAAAGATTAACAAAAACAACAGAGCTAAAGATTTAAGAAGAAAAGGAATGTTAGATAGGAAGAAAGGGTTTTGGGGAAGAGTTCATCTCACCGGAAATGCTAATGACATCCATGTCAGGGAAGTCATTTTGCAGGTAGTCGAGTACATTTTGGACGCCCTTGGAAACCATATTCATACCCATTGCATCACCTGTGCTGCAGCAGAACCTCGCATATAGATTCTTACCACCAAGTGAGCACTGAATGCTTTGAAGCCTAGCAAATCTACTTGACCTGCATTTCTCATTCAAGTTACATCCCAAGATGAGCACAAATTTGAAACATTTTTCCTTTCGGAAAAAGATTTTGTATTGAAAAGTTGATTATAAATAAAGCAAGTATGAGAAAAAACGGATTTTTTTTTTTTACATGAGTTGTTTGATGTACTCTTTATTGTTATCATATTGCTTTTAAAATCACCCAAGAAAAAAAAAAGCAAATTCAAAACAATTTCTTCCAGGAAAAGGAAGGATTAGCCATTATTATAAAAAATAAGAAAAATTATGGAGTGGAGAATTACAAAAGAAAGGTTTTACTATTAACACCATCTCATTAATTAGAAAATGTACAGTTCCACAGTGCAGAAACAAATCCAACTCTTGAAAAGGAGACCATAGAAGAGAAGGGTCAAAAAAAAAAAAAAAAAAAAAAAAAGTTCAGAATCTGTTTCATATGTTGAGAAAAAAAAGTTCGTCGTCTTCCAACTCAATTTTCTTTAAAACAATTAACCGTCCATTACACATACAATTAATAGCGTTGACGATGGAGATAAAATTAAACATTAAATTAAAGCGTTACAATCTAAGATAACAACAGTTCACAGAGATGCTTCCTACAACAAGGACAAAGAAAAAAAATACTAAACATCCAATAAAAAGAAAGTGGCATCTTCGCGCGAGAAATTCAAAACAGGTACTCACTTTGCCATTGAACGTAGTGTTAAATCTAAAAGAGAAAAGTACCTGTTGAAAACAATCTGTAGCATCTCGAAATTTTGAGGATCCTCCAAGAAAAACTTGAGCTCCGCAGCCCTCTTGGCCGTGGCAAACCTCACCACGGGAGCCCTTGTCATCCCATCTTTGAGAATGGTGCTCACCGCCCCGCCCGATTCTAAAATAGCTTTGCAGCCACGGTTTGTGCTGGCGACGAGGCATCCCTCTGTAGTCGCCATGGGTACAAAATACTTTTTCCCGTCGAGCATCAGGGGCCCAGCAACCCCAACAGGAACTTGCACATAACCCACCGGCATCTCGCAGCACTGCCCAAGAATGGAATCGTAATCAAATCCATCGAGTTGAAGCCCAATCATTTCCCGACCAGTAATCCTCCTCAGAGCCTCGCGCCGGATCCCTGCTGCACGACGGCAGTCCCCGAGACTCGTCTCCAGACTGTAGGACGGGATCTTGCCAGAGACCACCGCGGAGACAATCTCCTCATCGTCGCTTGAGAGGGCAATGGCAGGGATAGGTTGTTTATCCGAGCAGAGGAGGTGGCATGGCGCGGATGGTGGACCAGAAGCTGGCGGACTGGAGAGGAGAAGATCTTCATCTTCGTCGGCAGAGGAGATGAACGATTGGACATAGGCGATCCCGAAGAAACTGATGAGGTAAATCAGGGAAGCAACGAGTCCGACGATGGCAGAGATCTCGGAGATGGTGAGAAGGTGGAGAGGGGTTGAGGTGCGGATCTTCTCTCGCCACTGCGACATTAGGTAGTAAAGTGAAAGCATGAAGAGGGCGGAGAAGAGCTTATTGGTGTGCCGGATGGGGAGTGGAAGAGCATCCGAAGCCTGGACCAGCGATGCGGCAGGTGACTTCGCCAATGGCATTGGTCGGCCGGCCTTAGGACTTAACCGTCGACGAAGCTCCATTTGCAAGAAAGAGAGAGAGAGAGAGAGAGAGAGAGAGAGAGAGAGATGCGGATAGGACGATAAAAGACAGGTTATTTTTCCTTGCTCTCCCTCTCCCTGCCCCCTTTCCAGACGCGGTCGAGGAGGCTTGGCAGGGAGGAGACTGTTTATAGGCGGATTGCTTGGGGTCCACTCACCATCGGTAAGGTTTGGCAAAGCATAACGTTCGTTTTAGGGTAATTAATCACAAATATTTAAAAAAAAATTCAAAATTAGAAGTATTTACACTTTCTATATCATTTTATTTATTTATTTTCTAAGAGCATCTCATATAAAGCCAGAGAGGACACGTGCAACCACCAAAAAAAAAGGAGAACTTGTTTACTCAAAAATCTAAGTAACAAAAAATTATGATCATATTCAAAATTATTTTTTATTAGAAAATTACCTCTCAATCCCAATTATTTATTATAATAAAAAAATAAATACATATTTTTAAAGAGATTTCTCAAGTTATTTTTTTTCTTCATAAAGTCTCCTTCATTGTCATCTTTCTTTCACATTGGGTTCTTTGGATTTGAGCAATCCCATCAGTGCTTGCTTGAGGAAAGCCTTAAAGTCAATTTGATTAAGAAAGAGTTATCTCTTAAATTTCCCTTCAATTATCATGTGAATTGCGTGATTAATAACACAAAATAGTATTTTTATAGTAAGAATTAATCAAGTACATGTTAACTTCAATTTTTCTATTTTTCGAAAGAGAATTCATCATATATAATTATAAAGGGTTCAATTAAATCCAATTTTATAATCAATTAGTTCATATAATTATGATTAATTGTAATAATAATTAATATATGATAAAATAATATCAACATATTTTATTAATATTCTTATTGATAAATAGATATTTAGAATTTGGAATTATTTTGAAATAAAAAAAAAAAGAGAAAGAAGAGACAAAAATCAAAGAAAAAAAGAAGAGAAAAACTATTTGACTTTTTTCAAGTCTCTTATTATGTATTTGTTGGTTTTTGGAACACGAAAGTGGTCCTCAACTGGGTTCTATAAATATTTTAATAATTTAATTATAATTAAAACGATTGTAAAATGTGTGTTTGGCAAATTTATTATAATAATAATTTTTATAAGGAAATTAATATTTTTGTATTGACTTATATTAATGATTTATGTAGTTATTATTTTTTATTTTTAGTTCTATGAAACTACAATTATCATAGGATTAACAAAAAACTAAATTATAATATAGATTAAATGAAAATAATTATGTGAATTTTGCAATACATAATACAATAATTATTTTGAGTAGTAATAATGTCTTCGATTTTAAGAGTTAATTTTAATGTAGCACAATTTTTAATATAAGGGAACTTGAGTTGCTATGTGGAGAATAGCAAGTATTAGCAGCTTATATCATAAAAGGGATAGTCTAAATTTTAACTTAGCAATGAATATGATGATAATATAAATTTCAAATGAGAAGAAAACAAAGAAATATATAAATAATAACTTTGGCCTAATAATTTGGCCATTAGATGAATAAATAAAACAATATTGTAAATTAGTTTTATTTAAGAATTAAATCCAGTCAAAATATTATGGATGAAGATAAAATAGAAATTGACTATAAGAAGACATCGTTTGTGACAAATAATATGAATAAAATAAAAGATAAATAAAAAAAACAAAAAAAATCTAAGTATGCTTTATCCTAGATTATTACACTAAATGAAGAACTTTTCATTATTCTAATTAGTTATTAACCTAGCTCAACCTAAATTTTACAGTACAAGAAGGAATATAACACATCATTCTTTTATGGAATATTACCTTATTGCTAATAGTATTTTTTTATAAGAGAAATATAAAATTGATCTTATAAATAAAGTTTCTTGCACAACAATTAATACAAATATTGAAAATTTTATGAATACTTTGATTAATAAAATAGGTTGTTACATCAAGTACTACCACGAAGAGAGAGTTCTCCTCAATATCTATAGCACTATGGTATTGTCTTGATTGCAGCATAGAGCTAGCATTTAAGGTATCAAGAGGGCATGAGTTCACACCCTACAACATAATATAGAATTCTGAAAAAAAAAAATTTAATAAAAAAGCTTAACACGAAGTTGTTCTTAAACTCTTGTAATGTAGAAGAACATCCCACATTTTACCTCAAGAGACATCCTGGAATCAAGCCAAGAAAGTGATTAAGTATGATTGAGCTTGATCAAGTTAAGTTTTTAAAATATATTAGTATACATAAAAATATTAAAATAATAAGAGAACATTGATAAGTGTGTTATAAGCTAAAATTAAATCAAAAATATTTTTTTAGTATATCAATAGAATAAGATAAACTCAATGTTAAGTTCGTAACTTTTGGATACAAAAAATTTCTAAAGAATTTTAAAAGATGTGGATGTAAATATAATTATCAGAATATCATTCAAATTAGATTTATAATTTTAAAAATTTCAGCTAAGGTTAAATCCTATTGGCAAAAGTTAGATTTATAAATATTGAAATATCAAATGTATTATGATAGATTTATAATTTTAAAATTTTGACTTAGTCAACATTGAATGAGATTTTTAAATATAAAAATGTCAAAATTCTTCGAGGTGTATTTATAATTTCTAAATGGCCAAAAATCAAAGAAGTAGATATATTTGTAAATTATGAAATACCAAGTGGTTTTATGAAAATGTTGCATAAAAACTTATATCAAATGTGTAATAGTAAAAACTATATATATATATATATATATATAATATTATTTTTGTAGTGGTTTGATATTTAACTAACATTAGAATGTAACATTAACCAATATATTAGTGTTCTTAGCATAGACGACTGGTTAAAAGTTCCTGAGTGAGCATGTGAGAGTGTTTGCTCTAATGAACTTGTTTCATACAAAAAAAACCATTAGGATGTAGGGCTATTGAGCTATTTGAGGATAATTGTTTGTAGGATCAACGTCACCAATGAGCTAAGTTCTACAATTACTTTTTGTTTATGCAGTATTAAGTTAACTAAAGGATGACGAGAAAGTGTTGAGTTCACCATAGAAACATGTCATACAAGTACATTAATAGCATTGTATACACAATGAGCTTCTAATAGAGCTTTGTGATGGTTGCCAAATCATACTAGTATAATATAACTATTATTACAATTATGGGTTAATCATATAAAATGATATAGGTATTATACTATACAACCTAATTAGGTTTAAGAAAAATGGGTTGGTTTAGCATAATTTCAAGTTATAAAAGTTGATCATATGGTACGATGCTCTTATTATATTAGTATGATAAGAGGAAGAAGTTAGTAAAAAAAAATAATAAAATCATTTAGTGCGATGGGACTAATCATGTAGTACGATCATCAAAGAATTCCTTAGATCATGTGGCATAATTATATGAATCATACTAGACGATCTAAATAAAGATATTAATATATAAAGGATAAAATGGGAATGTATAATATGATATTTGTATCATATATTATGATAGGCTTATTAAATTTGTGAATCAGGAAAAATAAACATATTAAGTAATAAGAAACAAAGAGGATCAGGCAATATGATAGTGGGATTTCACATGTATGATATAATGAAGATTTCTTACTCATGCATGATCATATGATATGATTTGGGTAATCATACAAGTACGTTCCAATTAGCAACTTAATGGTCAAAAAAATTTGCTTAATTTTAATTATTTATTAAATATGTTAAAATTAAGACATATATTGATCATTGTATATCTATAATATTATAAAATATTAAGAATTATAAATCTCATTAGTCATTACATCACAAGTTATACATCATGTTATATATCTATTATACTGTGACCTAAGAATTTTGATATCACGAGAGAAGATCACATTCTTGAAATATGAGAGTAGAGGTTTTTGGGTTGATATTAATTTTAGTGCTAAAGTTATTCTTGTATGAACATTTGTGTTTTTGAGCACTACTTTTACTTCTATGACTTTATTCAAATTGAAAAAATATTATCTTATCATCAAGTCTTCACCAAAAGACTTATATCCTCATATAATTTTTTTATCTACATCAATCATATTAATGATTAAGTATATGATTAGGTGGAGGCATAACAAAAGGCTTACTAAAAAAATTACAAAAGATGAAGACCCCAAATCATGAAGGATATAAAATGGTTAATGAAATAAAATTAATATGAACAAATAGATTTTTTAAAATAGGAAGGTTTAAGGCTTTTACAAATACAAAGTCAAGGTTGCTCCTTAACCATCAATGCATATGCACAAACTCAACTTCTTCGTTGTAGCAATATGTCAATTACTTGGAAACTAAGAAGAGAGAAAAACTTAAATTAAGGTAAGAGTAATACTCAATTGAATAATAAGGTTTTGTTTAATAGTACAAAGGTAAGGAAGTGTTCATTTTAAGGGTAAGGAATCTCTTATTTGGAGCTACTAATTTTGAGGTCATTTTTCTTTCAAAGTAAGAAATCGTAAGTATTTGAAAAAAAAATTCTTTTTTATATAAATTTTTCTTGTTTGAATACCATAAACTAATAACCTTTTTCATTTTAAACATAATGAAATATAAAAAGAAATATGTTTCTATTTCATACAAGAAAAAAATCAACCCATTATACCATTTTGTAGCAAAATAATAAAAATAAAATCATATATTACTTAAATCATATGTTTTTATTAATATAATAGAACTTAGTACAACATAGTAGTCTAAGTCCTAGCATATGATCTCTAATGACAAAGATAAAATAATCCCATTTAAGGAATTCATATAATCTAAAGTATTTAAGCCAAAAATAAGGTAAACCTAACTATCCTAGACTCAATAGAAAATGTTATATAGTCATAATTTAAATAATATAATTTTAAAATCATGTTACACGATGAGTTCGTATTGCATCTATGTTATATGAAAGATAACACACATTGCAAGTATATAAAACTTTATGAATATATGTAATTGAAAGATAATACAATATTTTAATTAGACTTGACCTTTCTAATTTTTCATTGCCATTAGTCCCTCGAGTTTTCCACTTCAATAGATTCCATGTTTTTAATATTTAGTTAACCAGGTCAAACCTTTTAACATCTTTCATGAGTCTCATTGTCAAGCCTCCACCTAAACCAGTACCTCTAAATAACAAAATTTCCATAAGAGTGAGGACAATGAAGAAAAACCAAGGTGGGGACCCGACGGTGAGACAAACTAATTGAACTAAAATCCAAAATATATACATAAAAACATGTTTTTAAATATTTAATCACACTAAAACTTTTCCTCTCTCACACATCTTCTATAGCAGCACCATTCCCATCTCTTGATATAGTGGTTTCATGACTTGTGATGTAGGCATTAAATGAGATTTTACACATCTCAGTAGATAAATCCACATAATTAACCAAGTAAATAAAAATGCCTACCACGAATAGCATAGATGAATCATATACATAAAGAGAAAACCATACCATATGTCATATATATAAAGTAATGTCAAATGATAACCATAAAGAAATACCAGTTCCTTATATAGTGTGTTATCATCGGGCTCAATTCCCTTTGACGCATTATCCTCTGGATCCAATCATCAATGACTATCCTTTAGCCGGCATCCAACCAAGCACATAACACTAGGTAGACATCTGATCTGAAGATCGATACCCTGCGATCCCACACGCTGAGCCTAGTGGTGAGGATAATGTTCTCTGGGAATCTATTTTTTTTTTACTACCATTTTCCAATCATGATTCCAAACAATTATGCCATATCAAAAGATATTTCTTTTCATATTATTTCTTTCTTTTGATTTCATTATCATACCATGTTATTTCTTCCTTTTCAGTTTTTATGCAAATGCATAAGTAATCCATACCATAATATTTCTTTCATTTTATGTCATAAACATATGCAACAATCAAAATTCTATAACAGTAAGAAAAGCAAGTAAAAACACATAATATTGTGCTACATCACAGGGCTAAGAATTTATCTACCTGAATTTGCTGTACCAACCGTCTTACTCACTTCTGATTCTTCTTGATGTCCTACAAGCCCGTAAAATACAAAAATAATTAATTTAAATATGCTTATTAGCCAAAAATTTCTTTCTAAAAGCTTTCCCAAACACACCCCAAAATAAATCCCAAAAGGCGCTGGACTGGCCACGGTCTATGTTGGACTGCCCGTGCCCGTCGCTAAACCGCTCGCGCAGAAAAACTTTCTAAAAGCTTTTTCAATCAGCTTTCCAAAACTACGTTTTCTAAATTCCCAAATTCCTTATGCCGTCGCTAGACCGCCCGCTCGACGCGCTGGACCGTGCACTCTCGACACTGGATCGGGATTGCTCTGCGCGCTGGACCGCGCGTGCTCGGCGAGCTGGACCGCGAGCGCTTAGCACTGGACCGCGCGTGCTCGACATCCGGTTCAGCAGCGTCACCCGTTCCAAAGCCTATACCGGTTCACGCCGCCCTCTCTCTCTCTCTCTCGCGTTTGGCGAAACCGAAATATTTCGCTGGCGAACTTTGAAATTTCTTGCGTCTGTCGCAGGCCAACTGACCGCCGCTCCCGAAAAAACTTATAAAAACAACAAAGCAAATAAAAATTCTCACCTTCGTTGGCCGTCGTCGTCGCGTGCCGAAAATCACGAAATTTCCTCGCCGCCGTGCCTCGCCGTCGTGCCTCGCCGCCGTTTTCGCAAAAATGAAATTCAAACGGGCAGAGTCGGCTTTTATAGCTGTGGCCTAAACCGACTTAATTGAACGTTCGTGAACACCATTTTGCAGAAAACCCTCTCTAAATTTTATTTTTGCAAATATATCCTCCGCCAATCTGATTTGAACTAAGCCGACATTTAAAAATTACAGATACATCATCTACATTACAAATTTATCCCAAATCTTCAAAAATTCATAATTTATTCATTAGAACTCCGAAAATTACAAATTAAACATCGTTGGATTCGTCTCACAGAGCTTTTTCTTTTAAGCAAATAAAATAAATAAAATAAAGAAAGCTAGGACTATTACACTCATTTACCTAAACTAGTAAATTATAGGATGCACTATTGTGGGCTCTATCTAGACTGAACAAACACTGCTTGATAACACAAAAAAAAGATGCACTTTTGCGAGTTATGTCTAATCTAAGTGACACCCTTAGCAATTTTTTTAAGATAGGATACACTCTCATGAACCTCATCTAGCTTGAGTAATATTCTTGATCATTATTTGTATAGATTAATCATGATCTAAAAATAAGAATAAATTCAATTACAAAACCTTTTACCCTTTTTTAAGGAACTTTTGTTCAACAATATAATGTCTTTTATTTTGTTATTTATATTTATACCATGTCAATAGTTTGAAGCAACTTGTTTTATCAACAAAAATAACTTATTTTTTAAATATGACATGACATCTAATAGCATAATCAAGAGCAAAAAATATTTCAAAAGCAACTAGTTTATCAAATAATTCACAAAAAACCAATTTCTTCCAAAGATCAATTCATTTAAATTAGGTTAATAGTTGTAATACAATATAACATCAAATATATGAATTAAAAACTACATAAATCATGTATCTCAAATTCCTAATGAGAGATCACACCAACTTGATTTCTTACTTAACCTTACAAACCTCTAAAGCTTAAGTTTTCCTCTTATTTTGTGTTCCTTGCTAGGTTGCATCAATGATTTCCTTCTCTTAGGTTGCTTTTGAATTTCCCCAATTATTTCCAAAGTAGCTTAAGAAGTTTCCCTCAAATCTCTCATCACAATAAGATTTTCTCCCTTTCTCTCTCTCTTTATACCCTCAAATATTTCACAATTATTTCTCCAAACCTCCATGACAAGCAAGAGACTCCATCTTATAACCTTTTTTGTGCCTTTTTTCTTTTTGTCACTTCCTCTCCTTAAAATGGTAGCAACCTTTACATCAACCCTTCAATGGTAGTTACCCTTTGCTTCCTTGTCGATTCAGTTGTTGACAATTAAGAATTGGTCATCAAATTGCATGATTAGGTTTTACCTCAATCTAAACAATTAAGAAAATTAAAAAATTAATTATCTTTTACTTAAAACTATAAGTCTAAGTGATTTTCTTGAATAATTTAATATAAATAACTTTCAAAGATTTATCAACAAATAATAAAATTTCTTTCTTTATAAGTTTTATTTATCATAAAACTTTCATAATTTTTTACATTGTTTGATATTTTTAATAATGTTTTCAAACATCTATATAATAAATATTATATTAGGTTCTTTATAATGTTTGTCCCTTTATTTTGTAATCATTACACTTTATATTAATGTTTGTATTAATTTTAAATTGAGCTATTTTATAGGATCTATACCTTAGCTTACTTTCATAATTTTTGGATATCACTAAGTATTTATTTTTAATTTTTATAAATATTAATTATATACTT
Organism: Vanilla planifolia; assembly: GCA_023846275.1. NCBI lineage: Eukaryota > Viridiplantae > Streptophyta > Magnoliopsida > Asparagales > Orchidaceae > Vanilla > Vanilla planifolia. The sequence continues at coordinate 59,692,495 of CM043865.1, forward strand.
TAAATTACTATTAAATTCCATTTAATATTTAATCTTTTGTTTTATGGTTTAGACATCTTTAATTTCACTACGTTAGTTCTATTAATGTGACATATTTGTATTATATTTTCGACTAAATATATTATAAAACTATATGTGCTAGAAATGTACTAGACAAGGATGATATAATAAAATTTATAGCTTGAATGTAACTTTACAAAGATGTTTAAAATGCTAAATTAACTATGCTAATTAATAGAGCTCATTAAAAGGAATAGCTTTTGAGTTACAATCTTTATAGCTCAAGTGATCTTGGTATAAATTATGGATATATATATATATATATATATATATATATATATATATATACATCTACGTGTACATGTGTGCTTGCATATGTGTGTATCTTTCTTATTCCATGTAGGTGTTTGTGAGGTAAGAAATTGAGAATGAGAGAGAGAGAGGGGAAAGGATGAGAACATTAATTTTTATTATTGGGATGTCAACTTAGAGTTGGGAAAAAAAATAAAAAAATAAAAAAAGAAATACAAGAGGTGAGAGAAAAGCAATAGTAAGTAAAGAGAGGTATTTGAGGAGAAAAGAAGTTAAGGAAGGCTAGGAGTTTCTATGACTTTCACAAATCGGGTGCATAAGATAAGAATTGACACTCAAATTATGTTTTTTTTATTTTGATAATCCTTCTTCCTCCTATTAAATAATATGCAAGTGTTTAAGAAATTTGGTTGGTTGTTATTTATATGAATTTTAAGTATTTAGTTAGGTTTTAATGTTTAAAAGTTACCTATTGCCTTGTTTTGTAAAGCTTAGGTAATGATTATTTGGGAGAACTATGACATTTGATTATAAGAAATATGAAAATCATAAGAATTGAGAAAAGAAAAAATTGAGAAAAATATACTAAGTGAGAAGTCATTAGAATATGAAAAGGATGGATATGGATATGTTTAATAAATAGATATGATTGTGATTCTACATCTATCACATGCTTTCACATGATCATATTTTTTATATGATCACATGTTTTCATATGATCACATGCTTTTACATGATTATTATACAAATATCATGTTTTTTAATTATGGGCTATCTCTCTATTATATTTCATTTTCTGTTATAGTTTATTGATAATAATTTATCTATTGAGTTTTATAAAGTTTACTATCTATTTATATTACAATTCTTATTATAGATGCACAAAGAGATTTGGAATTATTTGATATTTGAAAGAAAATTTGAGAGTATTTGTGGAGACGTTTGAGATTCACTCCTATTGCTTATAATGCATTTAGAGTTACATATGAATACTAATACTTACACATTATAATTTGATATGCATGTGCAATGTTATGATTTATTTGGTTATAAAAAATAGATATTGAATGTGTTTTTTTTGTCATCTTCATTTGATATCTTGATTTATCCTAATACATATGTTATTTTATGTATTATTATTTAAAAAGAATTGGTAGGATGTGGTAAGTTGTATCTTACATTCTGTATTAAGACGATCTATATATCAAACATATAGGATAGTTGACTTAACAATAATTATCGTCATGCTAATATGATAAAGTTTATTATATGCGTACGATTATCTCTACTAATTAATGTCTGGATTATATAAGAATTTGTAATTTACGATCACAATGTACGATATTTTTTGAGAGCTTATTTTTTGTGAAAATATATATTATATGATGGCAATTTGTCTTTAAGCTAATATGATCAATAGAACAAGTGAGACTTAACTTAGGTTTTAGACAAAATTTTGACTGATTTTTGTTTGACCAGTATAACATATACTTACTTGAGAGTTTGTTTTGAAGACTTACTCATTTTATTGGATGTGAGCTTCTTATATAATATATTTTATTATAGGATTATACATCATACAAAAGTTTTTTGAGAGCTAAGAATTTGGTTGCGAGGGATGTTGTTCTTTTCATATTATATGATGTCATCATCATATATGTATGATACTTTGATGTTAACTGATATAAATTGATTTTCTCAAGTGTATCATTAAGGCGATTTGATTTGAATACCTATCGCCTTTGTATTGTCTTATTAATGTATTAGCACAATCTTAATCTTGAAAGCATAATAGCTATTTTGATCATTTTAAGAATAAGTTTTTAGCCATTACAACTTTAATCGATCATGACTCCTTATGTGGTATAAATAAGAGTAAGTTAGAAAATGAATAAGCTAATGAGTTGATAACCAATTCATTTTATAAGTGAAAACAAGTTCATCAATGTGGGTTAAGCTTCAAAGTGTAAGACATCATGTTTGTGCTATTATTGTTGTTGCATTTCAGGTCTTAACTATATTATGCATTCATCTATTGTATCAAAGCTGCCCATATTACTTGGTAAAATTATTCTATAAACTTTAGATTTGTGTCATATTTTTTTCAAATGTACATTACAAGACTTTATTTGTATAATAAGTGTTAGAAAATGTTTTAAGTTATTATTTTATTCTTTTGAGTAAGATTGATCTCTACCTAGTTGTGATAAAATAAGAGTAAACTTGTATTACATTATCATTTACTTGGTTAAGGGAAATAATATAGTAGTTTTGCGAAGGTTTGCCTATACTTGCTATAACAATGGAGAGTAATTTTGTTAGTGGAAACCTGGTTGAGTCGACTAGAGGTAGATATGAGGTTTTTTCGAACCACTTACAAATCTTTAGTTCATTTTTTATTTGCTCTACTTGCTTTGTTACCTTTGATTCTTTTTTTTACTTTAAATTGTCACTACAAAGTTTTTTTAGAAGCTAATCAAAACCTTTTAAAACATCATTAAGAGTTATTAAGATAATAAGTTATTAGTTTTGTTTGATTACATGTGCTGGTTAATTAAAAAATTTATAATATTGTTTAACAATAATTATGTTATCATAAAAGATTTTACAAAGCTAAGAAACTTTACTAAACTTGATTTAATTGTCATTAAAATAACAATGAAATTTTTTTTGTGATCTCATTAAGCTATTATATTGACACAAGTGTTTTTCATAACAAAAATATTGGATTTGCTAATTTTGAAGTGAATCAATAATACTGTGATATTGAATAAATTTGAGAAAGCAAATATTTTTAACTTGTATTTGGAATTAAATTATATTATAAATTTATACAATTCATCTCATCTCCTGTAGATATTGCACTCACATATTTCTAGCATAATGCTAGCACCTTTAAAATAACATTTCACTTTGTTAGGGTATGACAATACATAAATTTATTTTTAAAAAAAGGGCAAGAGCATGATCAAATATTATGTTTAATTTATGTGAAATTAAAAAAAAAAGTTTGTACATATATAATACTTAAAATATAATAATTTAAATATACAATTTCTAACATTTTGATATCATTTATGCATCATTTTATTTTCATTTTAATGATTTGTTGTGTTCATTTTTATGTTTTTTTTATCTAATTGAATGAAATTTAGATTTTTTTTATCATTTACTTCATCTATTAATCAAAATTTACATGGGAAGTTTGATTTTTTTTAATATAATTTAGTTTTTAGATAATATTAAAATCTTTTGTTCAATTTGATTTACACAAAAGTTTTTTATTTTTTATATGATTTAGTTTTCTAATAATATTAGAATTTTTTATTCAATTTAATTTTTAACTTGATTAAAATCAATTAAAAGTCAATCTATTAAGCCAACAACACATAACTAAAGTAAACCTTCTACAACATTTATCCTATGGGCTCCAATATGAACACAATTTTCATCATTATAAGTGAAGTGCAATACACCTCTTTAGTTATAATTTTATGTTAATTCTTGAAAAATAATGTAATTCCAAAGTCTCAGTGATCATCCTAAGAAATATCAAACATGTTCGACTCAAATATCTGAATGATCTAATAAATTTCATAAAGTTTGTCTTAAATGTCGCAAATATCTTTGTCTTGAACTAATTAGATAGATTTTTTTCTATTATAGTTTATTAATTTTTTTAAGATCATTTTAAAATATCTAATTATTATAATATATATTTAATGGATGAAATATATCTGTAGTATGCTTTCATTTGAAGTTTCTTGCAGAATTGGGTGATTATATTGACAACAAAGTTTATTTATAAACAACAGTTTTGGATTTACCTTAACACAAATATTTTTTAGTATTGAAGTCACATATATCATTATATTAGAAAGCAGTTGCTTTTTAAAAATATGCGTGTTCAATACTATTTTTAAAAAAGTTGCCTCTCACCCAACTTTTGTTTGTAAGAAGCTTGAAAGTCTAAAAGTAAAGTTTTAAAAAATATGTTAATAAAAATTATATTTTTAGATTTTTAAGATTTTGAATTTAAAAATTTGATTTTTTAAATTCAGTTTTTAAATAAGCATAGTTTTTTGTAATTTTTTTTTTCAAAATCTAATTTGATGTTTATCTGATTAGATTTTAAAATTTATCTTTTTAATATATAAAACAGAAATAACACAAGAAAAAATAATTTTTTTAAATATTAAAATAATTTACTTTACACATTTACAAAATATGTTAAATAATGTTTTAATTATTTCCTAATACTAAAGTTTTATTCTTATGGTAAAGCTTAACATTTATAAAGCTCCTAACATTATGGATCATAGCTCATGGTATTAATTAAGGAGAGGTGTTTAACGAGAAAAGAAGTGAGGAAGACCATCAATTTTTATTGCAATCATAAAAAGATATGAATAAGATAAAAATTGGCATTCAAATTACGTCTTTTTCTTTTATTTTGATTTGTGTTTAAGGAATGAAGTTGGTTGTTGTAATGAATTTTAAGTGTTTAATTGGGTTTTTAGTGTTTAAAAGATTACGTAATGTATTATTTTGTAAAGTTTAGGAAATGATCATTTGAAAAATTAAGATTATTGATTATGTAAAATATAAGAATCATGCGAATTGAGAAACAAAAGACTGAAAAAAGAGTACTAAATGACAAGTCATAAGGATATGAAAAAAATAGAAATGGATATGTTTGATAAATGGTTATGATTAGGATTTTACATCATTCACAAGTTTTTATATGATCACATATTTTCATATAATCATATGCTTATATATGATTACAATAAAAATGTCATGTTTTGTAATTATGAGTTATCCTTATATTATATTTCATTATGATGTTAATTATAAACAATGATTTATCTATTAAGTTTTGTAAACTCTATTACTTATTTATATTATAATTCTTTTCATAAATACCCTAAGAGATGAGGAAATGTGAGATATTTAAGAAAAAAATTATGAATATTTGTGGTGACTTTTTGAGATGATACTCTTATTATATATTGTGTATTTTAGAATTATATATGTACTCACACTTTATAATCTGATATGCATGTGGTATGCTACGAGGAAATGTTTACAATATTATTTAATAAGAATTTGTTGTGATAAAAGATTTTGAAAAACTATGAAACATTTGTTAAAACATGATATAATTATCATTAAGATTAATAAGAAGATTTTTATTGTGATTTTATTAAGTTATTATATTGACACAAGTATTTTTCATAGCAAAAATATCTGATATGTTAATTTTGAATTGAGTTAAGAATATTCTAATAATGAATTAATTTGTGAAAGCAAATATTTTAACTTATATTTAAAATCAAATTAAGTTTTATATTTTCATCATTCATCCTATCTCTTATAGATATTACACTCACACATTTTCAGATTAATGCACATCTTTGAAAATAAGTAATCTACTTTCTTAGGATATGACGCTACAAGAATTTATTATTAAGAAAGGTAGGATTGCGTAATCAAATTTTATGTTTAATATACGTAAAATTAAAAGTACGTTTTTGGATATATAATATTTAAAAATATATTAATTTATATATATAATTTCTGAATTTTTCATATTATTTATGCAACATTTTGAATTCTTTTTTATGATTTGATCTATTAAATTTCATGATTTTTGAATTTAATTGAATAAAATACTAATTTTTTTGTATCATTGATTTGATCTATCAAACAAAATTTACACAATTTTTTGATTTTTTTTAATATGATTTAGTTTTGAAATAATGTTAGAATCTTTTGTTCATTTTGATTTTTAACATTATTCGATTCAATTTAATTTCTAGATGAAATCAATCAAAAATCAATCTTTTCAACCAATACATTAACTATACTTACAAAAGTAAACTTTTACAAAATTATCCTATCACCTCCTTGGAATCTCATGCCTATTTGTCTCAACACATTTATATATGGTGTAATTTCTTAGCTATAATGTTAGGTCTATTTTAAAATAATAATTACACTTTGATGTAATTTCAAACTTGCAGTGATCAACATAAGATGTATCAAATGTTGTCGGACTCAAATGTCTGATCGATCCAATAATAGTCATAAAGATTGGCAGCAAAATAGATAAATAAATAAAAATATCATAAAATAATTTTATATTTATTCTTAGGTTACAGGACAAACATCTATCCTTTTGATATTGCTAATATCTTTGTCTTGAATTATGCAGAAAGTTTCATTTTCTATAGCAGTTTATTAATGTTTTTAAGATTAAAATATCTAATTAATAAAAAAATGTCTTCATTTGGAATTTCTTACATACGGCATCTGCTGCTAAGATTATTTACAAAACAGCTTTGAATTTAAGATAATAGATATATTATTATATTAAGAAAGATTTTTTATTTAACAATATCCGTTCAATACTATATTTAAAGAGTTGACTCTCACCTAACTATTTTTAAAAAAATGTTAACAAAAATAAGCTTTTAATAAAAATAATATGTTTGGGTTTTGAAGATTTTGAATTTAAAAGGTTGATTTTGAAATTCAGTTTTTAAATAAACTTAGCTTTTTGTAAAATTGTTTTACAAAATCTATCTAATTAGTAGATTTCAAAATTTACCTTTTAAAATTTTATTTTTTTAGCCATTTACAAAATATGTTAAATAATATTTTAATTATTTTGTAATACTAAAATGTTATCAAACAATTATCAATAACATATGTAATAGCACAATGATAATATTTTTATATTTATTCTTATGATAAAACTTAATATTTAATAACAATTATATCGATTCTAATCTTTATCCACGTTACATAATTTCTTCTTTAGGAAACTGAAGTTGATCAATCAGCCCACGGCGACCCATAGCTGACCCGAGCCGTTCGCCGGCCGACTTTGGCTACCTAAAGATCATACCGATACTTGGTTTGGTTTGAATGGTCCAATGGCCGGTCTGTATTATTGTTGCGTGACTTAATTGCAATTTAGGATATATAATTCAAAAATGTATGCCATATAATTTGGTTTGTTTAGTTTCCTTCAAAAGATTTGAACTTTGTTTGTATAGAGTTTGTGATTTTAGAAAAAAGATTTTAAAGAAATATTTATAATAAAAACAAATAAAATAAAATTTTAATAAAATGCATTTGATTAAAATGAGATTTAAAAAATATTTCTTTGAATATAAGGTTTGAAAAACTCAGTATGAATATAGAGTTTTCTTACATTTAAGTTTTTATTTATGACATTTTGTTAAATTTAGATTTACTTTTATGTGAAATTGGAGGACCTTACCTCTCATCAATCTCTCTTCTGATATCAATTATAATTTATTGATAATTGTTGCTTATATTTTATGATAAAGTTATTTCTTTGAGTCAATATATTAGGATTATCTTATTTGTCACAGACTTAGGGTATGACATTTTTAAAAGATTTTGTAAAATTTTTTTCAAGAGATCTCATTATTAGATATGTTTTCAAATTTGAGCTATTGTTGTCTTTCCAAGCAATAGCTTATAATATCGTCCAAACTTAGCACTACTAAAGGCACTGTCTTGTTGTCAACACATCATATTCTCAAACAATATTTTAATGCTTTTTAGGCCAATCTTTTACTAACATAGGTTCCATTGTTTCTAAAAAAATGTAGTTGCAACTTACAAAATTGCTCAACTAATCTATCTATTAGATACACCTTAGAAAGTTTTCTTGTTGCCATAGGTGTTAAGCTTCTTCTTGAATGCATATTGTCTATCAACTCCTATAACAATCATTCTCTCTCAGCTCTAACCTACTCATTCTATATTCTTTCTTTATTAATGTTGAAACTTTTATCATTTCTAAGGTTTTGGTTGTTAAAATATATTTTTATTAGACATAAGCCAGATGATGGCATTGGGAGGCTTTGGATGTGCAAGATCATAATATTAGTGATTTGATAGATTTGGATTTTAATATAGCCATTCATATGGTAATTCATTATACAATTCATATCAAAGCTATTTGTTTAGATATCATTAGAAACATGTAGAAAGTTGTATGCTTTATAAGAAGTTTGTACATTTTGGGAAGGGCTTTTTTGATAAAAAGAAGAATATATTTTAATCAATTTGCTCTTAGGCACAATCATATGTATCATAGAATTCATACTCAAAAAGGAGGGTAATGAGTTAGAGTAAAAGATTTTTAACTAAAGTAATTATAAAGGAAGGTAAATTAGTCATATTGATATCCAAAAAACTACTTAACAATAATCACACAAGTGAGTAATGTTAGGGTGAACCAAAAAGGTTTAGTAGAATCAAAGCATTGGCAAGCTAAGCATCCTATGGTTGAAGTAGTGAGGGGAAGTGGCCTAAAGAATTTCATATTTTCTTTTTTTTTTGTAAGGAAAAAAGAAAAAGCATAAGCATATATGAATAAAAAGTAAAGAGAAGATAGAGTAAGAAGAAAACATGGTAAGAATGAATCAATGAAATGATGATCCTTATTGGGAACTTAAGTAAAGAGTAGCATTTTGTTGGGTTTCATAAAAAGTAATTGAAAAATAAGAATAACTCTTTTCCTTATTTGTGTAACTACTTTAGCTAGATAAGAGAAAACCTTCATCTTTAATGGTGGGGAAGGGAATCTTATAGGAACTTATCATAATAGTAACATTTGTGCATACGTTATGCACTATGAGAGCTTATCATTAAATCATTTTTATGATGTTAAACAGAAATATATTCTTTTTTATAATAGGTATATAACCTAGTCTGATACTACATCAATGATGTCGCTAAGCCCAACTAACCACCCAAGGGTCAATAATCGTGTTTGGACCCATGTATCACAAACACATTTTCTTTAATTGCACACATTTAATTTTTTTAATATTATAATGATTTGTGATACTTAAAATTAGAATGAATTTAATTATAAGAAAACCATTACATATTAAGCGTTATATATAACAAAACCCATAATAACATTTGACATCATAATTATAACAAAATGAAAATAATAAATATTGTTCTTAATAACTTTAGAGAATTATTTCATCATTCTTATGATTGTTTGGGTGGACAAATTTTATAACATAGTACAAGTCAAAGTTAGAAATTTTTTCATTTTCATTTTTTAATTAAGCTCACAACTCTCCTTGTTTTCTCATATGGTGCAAGCTCATCACATCTAAAATATTAGTGCCAATATAAGTTAAGCCACCATCATTAGTTCATTGGCTAAAATTTGGTACAATCATAATAGTGTAAAACTTGTTGCTTTTAGGTTATACAAGAGTCTTTATCAAACAGCAATATTTGTGTCATGTTGCATAATTTTATTTGTAAAATAGAGATAAGAATTTTCACATGCAATGCAACTTTATAATACTTTATTTAATCTTATTACTTTCTTTATTCTATCTTAGTTTTCATTAATTCATAACCAATTGTTATATGTCCACTATTTAGATTTTCCCTGATTTTTATGCATGCCCTTAGTAGAGTTTTACTCATCTACTCCCATTTTCGTGTACAATTTTATAGAAAATATTGTGTATACCCCAAGTTGATATACTATTATTTAATTGACCTTCATTTTGGTATACCATTATGTAACCGATTCTTGTTTTTATCATTTTATGCACATACATCATTTATGCACTTCCAACATGATTAAAATATTTCACATGCATGATTGAATATACTTATTCTTTCACAGGTTAATCATATATTTAATTTTGGATCAACATGAAAATAAACAAAATATATAAACTCATTTTTTGTGTGCAAGTATCTCAATGTACAAAATGTGCTATAGGTGTGACACTAGCATAGGTTCATGGTAACACCTTGGGTCTAGTTTGGGGTTATGGAGGTCAAAGCAAATCAAAGCAAGTTGATGAGTAAGTGTAGGTTCACCGATCACAAGTGATGCAAATAGTTTCAAGCCACGTGAGTGAGTTAATGGGTTGGTGAGGGTTAAGCAGATTAGTAGGTATGATAGGTTAATTAGGTGGTGCAAGTTAAGCCAATAAAATGGGTCACGCAAGTGGGCGACATGGGTTCATTAGGTATGCCAGTGTGCATGGCAGAGTGAGAATGGCGTGCAGTAGTAGACAAACATGAAAGTAGATCAAAAACTAAATTTTAAGCATTTTAAGTCATATTTAACAAACTTTTGCATCAACATAACCATATGATTGCTGTTGGGATGTCTTCAATTGAATTTAAAGCTGAAAAAAATCTAAAAAAATAATAATTGATTTTGAAATGACTCAAAATAATGTATAGATAAAAATAACTTAATGAATTAACAAAAAAAATAAAATATGTAATAAAAAAGTGTTGGTTGTAATTAATGCCTATAATAATAATGATAGTATAGACTATTGAGAAGTAGAGAAGCCAATCGTGATATGACTTCAAGTCTGAATAAGATAAGATACCTCCAAGTAGAACCTTTTACATGATATGCAAGATGTTATTATGACATTCACTTAGATGAGAAAGAGGTTAACTTCATGGAGCTAGGGTAAAATCTATGAAACTATTTTAATATCTCTGGGTTTTGGTGATGAAGCTCCTCCTCAGTAATAAAGTGTCATCAAAGGAGAGATGACCTTGCCAATGTATGAAAAAACTCTATTATGCTTATTCTTATGTGCAAACTATTTGATCATCTAATATTTGATCTACTTGATATCTTAATTCACTAGATGAGGTTAAAGGTATTGGTGGAATAGATTTGCTTTATAGTGATGATGAAGGCTTAAAAGGCTCACTAGGTATTAGACATATTTCTTTATAAGATATAAGATTCTAAATATTAAAGATAACTCTAATTCAATAATCTTTGGGTAAATCTAAAACATATAAATTAATAACTTGTTTCTTCATAATTCTAAATAGTCTAGCATTACTGGCATACAATTTCGTGAGAGTAGTGAAACTCTCTTAAACTTAATATGGATCATGACATAGTCACCCACTACAAATCTCTAAGTTGCCTATGAGCATCTATCAGTATTTATATAATTTATTATTAAAGTTAATTTTTTTAATAATATGCTTTTGTAATGATAAGATATGACAAAAAAAGGACTCAATAGACTCAAAAGTATAAAAATCACGAGGTAAGAGAATCAAATCAATAGGGCTCCAAGAATGATTTTCAAAATAAATTTCAAAATGAATGAAACTCCTTGTTTAATTAGCAAATTCAATGCATGATAATAAATTATTCTAAGTTAAAACATACTTTCTCACAAAGCTATGAAGAAGATGGCTTAAACTTTGTTTGAATACTTTTTATTCATCCAATGATGATAAGTTGATAAAAATTGAAGTTTTAATTGCGCTGTGGATTTAATTAGTAATGTGGTAAATGTACTAGTGAGGTGTCGAGAACTGTATCTATAGTATGTTGAATATCTCTCAAAGGCAAGAGTATGTATTGCAAGTAATCGGGAAATGTATTCGCAAATTCTTTCAACAAATGTTGAACTATAGCTGATGGGGTAAGTTTCCTAATACATGCTTCACTAACTGTCACAAACCAAATAACCTCACCACTAGTTATATTCCTCTCAATCTCAACTAGTGAAATGATATTGAATAATTTTCTTTTTCTTTTTCTTTATTTTGAAGTATTTGGCTTAGAATTTTTCTTCAAGAGAAGTGAAGGATATAGTGTGATATTCTTTCTTTCGTAAATGAAAATTCATGTAATTTCTTTTCCATTTGAGGTACCATCTTAATCGTATAACCTCTTAAAAATTTGCAATTTTTAAAGAGTTGCATCTCACCGAACTTTTGTCCATTGTATGCGTTTCTATTCATATGTTTGCAAGAAGTTTGTAAATTTAAAAATAAGCTTTCAAAAAATATGTTAATAAAAATAAAATTTTAATAAAAGCTATAGATTTAGATTTTGAAGATTTTGAATTTAAAAAGTTGATTTTGAAATTTAGTTTTCAAATAAGCTTAGTTTTTTTTTGTAATTTTTTTTTTCAAAATCTAATTTGTTGTTTGCCTAATTTGATTTTGTTGGGTAATTTAATTGCAATTCAGAAGCTTAACATTTCAAAAAATTGTATGTCATATTATTTGGGTTGTAACTGTTTTTGCTCCAAACCCGTTAACTTTATGAATTTAGAATACTTTATTAAAGATAATCATTAAAATATTATTAACAAGATCTTTTTTGTCACATAAATATTAAAAATTAGTTTGATAAGGGTCCTTCAAAAGATTTAAACTTGTTTGTATAGAGTTTATGATTTTCGAAAAAATATTTTTTAAACAAACATTTACAATAAAAAGGTAAAATTTTAATAAAATAAATTCATGCGACTAAAATGAGATTTAAAAAATATTTCTTTGAAAATAAAGTTTGAACCAACCCCCACATGAATATAGAGTTTTCTTATCTTTTAAGTTTTTATTTATGACATTTTGTTAAATTTAGATCTGCTTGGTTTAATTTCTCTTCTAATATCAATAACAGCTTGATGATAATTGTTGCTCATATTCTATGGCAAATATATTTCCTTGAATCAATCTATTGGAATTATTTCTCATCTTATCTGTGATAGACTTAGGGACACGACATTTTTAAAAAAAAAATGGAAAATGTTTTTCAAGAGATCTCATGATTGGAAATGCTTTCAAATTTGAGCTATAATTGGCTTTCCCACTAATTGCCTATAACATTGTCCAAACTTAGCACTGTTAAAGATGCTCTTGTCATCATCACATTATATTCTCAAACAATATTCTAATGTCTTTTGGTCCAATATTTTACTAACATAGAATTTGTTATTTCTAAAAATTGGAATAGATGCAACTTACAAAATCCTTATACTAATTTGTCTATTAAATACACTGATTTATCAGTGATATATTCTCATCATTAACCCTCATGAATAAATCTTTTTTTAGAATAGTAGCAGCAGAAGTGAAAGTGTGAGAAATAGCTAAAAGCAATATAAAAAGAGATGGAGAAGAGAAGTTTGTCATTAAGGAGATTAATTTCTTGAAGAAGATTAAGAGTTCTTGAATTTCATGAAATTAAATTCTTAGAACTCTTTTAAATATTTTTGAATTCACTCTAAATTCTTTCATATATCCTCTTTATATAGAGGTTAAAATGTAATATTTAATTGGAAAAAGATGATTTTATCATTTGACCAAAAGTTGAAAATTTTGCTAAATTTGAGTAACAGCCCCTTGCTAGTGCACAGAAGGCCTGCTTACATGTGATTTTCATGGGACATTTTCCCCGTGAATGAGTAGATTCTCGACATGTGGCTTTCATGCTGTAGGTGGCACCTATTACGCACATGATGCATGCTATAATCAACTCCCAGTGGACACCCACGTATGTGGGGGTAGGTTTAGCTACTGGTCACTTGTAGTGCACAGTATCCTAGTCAGCATCACCATGTGTGTGTGATGCACAAAGTTGAATGCATCCTCTCTCTCCCACATGCATGTGAAGCAAGTTTTTTTTGAATTTTTTTTAGTTTTTCTTTTCTTCTCTTCTCTCTTTTTCCAACATTTCTCCTTTGGGTTAGATCTTTTGAAGGCACATCTATGCCTTAAAATATAGCACTTGATCAACCTATTGTAGCATGCACTATGGTATGTTTGCTGTAAATCTTCACATGCAAACTAGCTCATGTCCCTATTACTTTGTGTTATGCATCAATTTGTATCATTTTATCTCCTTTATAGATTTTTTATTAATTCTAGATTTAATGGCCTTGGAAGTGATCTCTTAATCATACACCTTAGCAACTTTCTTTGTTGCCATAAGTGTTAAGCTTCTTCTTCAATGTATAATATTTATTAACTCCTATAACAATTATTCTTCCTTAACCCCAACCTACTCAACCTACTTCTTTTGGTTGCTAAAATCCATTCTATTATACATAAGTTAGATGACAGAATGAGGAGACTTTGGATGTGCAAGAAAATAACATTTATGATTTGATAGATTTGGATTCCAATATATTCACTCATATGAAAATTCAACATACAATTCATATCAGATCCATTTGTTTAGATATCATCATAAACATGTAAAAAATCTTATGCTTGTAAGAAGGTTGTACATTTTGGGAAGGGGTCTTTTGATATAAAGAAGAATGTATTTTAACCAATATGCCCTTAAACATAGCCATACATATCATAGAATTAACATAAAAAAATGGAGGATGATTAGTTAGAGTAGTAGGTGTTTTATCTAAGCTAATTGTGAAAGACGGTAAATTAGCCATATTGATATCCAAAAACTACTTAGCAATGGCCACAAAAGTGGTAATGTTGAGGTAAACCAAAAAAGTTTAGTATAGTCAAATCAAAGCATTGGCTAGGTAAGCATCCTATAGCTAGAGTAGTGAGGGGAAGTAAACAAAAGAATTTCAAATTTTCTTTTTCTTTGTAAGCAAAACAAATGCATAAGAATAAAAGAAAAGAAAGTAAAAAAAGGTAAAGTAGGAAAAAAATATGATAAAAATAAATCAATAAAAGGATAATCCTTATTGGAAACTTGAGTAAAGAGTATCATTTTATTGGGTTTGTTAAAAAAGTTGAAAAATGAGAATGACCATTTTCCATCTTTTTGTTGTAGCTACTTGAGTCGACCAAGAGGAAACATTCATGTCCAATTATGGGGGTAAGGGAATCCTATACGAATGTATCATAATAATACTATTTGTACATATATCTTCTATTTTGACAAGTTTTATAATACATATTAATTTATACCTAATTTGATGATCAAGGATATTACATCTTCATTGATCATCATGATTAAAATATCTTTATACTTTCAAAGAATTGAAGCTAAGGTAGAGATGATTGATGCAGTTCATCAAAGATTATGGTCTTGATATAAATCATTATACAAGTAAAGCTGATGTGGTAATGCATTAGGCAAGAAGATTGTTGCATGCTTCGTTGTTGAATGTTAGATCAAAAATAGATCTCCTTTGAGATTCATAGAATACAAGTGAAAAGAGTTGTGCAAAAAAATGTTGAATTATTATAACAAGTCTTCTCAAGCTTGATTGCCTTAATCCTATAAAAAAAGATCAACTCTAAGATGAAGAGCAAAGAAAACTAATTTAGGGATTTAAAGAGAAATAAAAGTTTGAATTCACTCTATATGTGTTGTTGGAGACCTACAAAATACGATTCCATATAGTTGATTATAGATGAATAAACCAACTGTGCACACTTTGTAGTTACTAGAACACTCTTTTCTCTATAAAAGTTAACCTAGTTATATGTTTAATAAATTATGAGATTACATAGGATTTTAAAGTGATTATCTCTGATAGAGACTCTAAATTTACTTTTTGATCTAAAAAAGTATGTACAAATATTTTGGAACTCAATTAAGTTTTATCACAACTTTTCATAATGAAACCAATGAACAAATTAAATGAACTATTAAGACTTTTGAAAATTTGATGAGACATTGGTGTGGCTCATTACAAAGAGTTACATGGAAGAAAGTGATAATCCTCTTCATGTTAGTTTGATTGGATCTAATTTTGTAGAGGAAATCATAGAAAAGTCAAAATAATTAAAGATAGAATTTAGATTGCTCAAATATTATTAAAAAAATTCAATAAGAAGCATAAATATGTTGAATTTTAAGAAGCAGAGAATGTCTTTCTTAAAGTGTGTCCTTTAAAAAGAGTAATCAGATTTGACACAATAGGTAATATGGATTTGTGACTTATAGAGTGGCTTTGTGTCCATCGTCAGATGAAGTGAATAGTATTTTTTATGTAGTTTTATTGAGGCGATATGTTTATCCGTCCCATGTGATTCATTATGATTAAAAAAAATTAAAATTTGACACAACATGTCATAACAAGAATAGCCAGTTATAAGTATTTTAAAACAAGAAAAGAGATTCATAAACAAAATGATTCCCATAGTTAAATGCTTTGAAAGAATCAAATTAAAAGAAGAGTAAGTTGGGAATTTAAAGAGTATATAATACTTTGGTAATTGAAACTATCCTAAATTTTGGGATTAAATTGTTTTAAAGTAAGGAGATTTTGATAGAACAATTTCATTAACCATAAAATCTATTCTTAATTTTAGCTTTTTCTATTGGAAGAGGATTGTTTAGAACCAAAACTCAAAAATTATTGTCCGTTTGGTGCATCTTGAAATGCATGCAAGATGGCAACAATTGAATTCAAGTTTTGAGCATATCATCATGAATGCTTTGACCTGAGGAATTTATAAATATGTCATTTGTAATTTTTAAAATTTATCTGGTTATTTTTATGAATTTCTTAAAGTAAAAAGAAAAGAAAGAATATTATATAAAACCTTATCACTAATATAAAAACCTAACCCTTTCTCTCACCATACCTATCAATTACAAGATAAAAATGAAGAAAGAGAGAGAGGAGAGCACAAAAATTGAAGAGGAGAACAAAAAAAGGTTTCGAGAAGGGAAGGATGAATCCTTCTGTGGCTCTAACTTTATCTACAATTATGACTAAAGATTTTGGAGCTATAAAGGAATAAAAATTGAGAAAAGAACTTGGATCTCTTTTCAACTAAAGAATTGTGTAAGATAAGTTTCTACTTAAGATTTTTCTTTCTTAGTATGATATTAGATTATGTGTTGAGCTACTTGGAGTTTGGTTTTTTTGCCATGGATTTAGTCAAAATTCCGAACTCATCAATTTTTGGCAATCCATGATATACCATGCAATCAAGTTGATAATATTATATGGTCCTCTTAATCATATAAGATCATGAGGGCAATGGATGGAGTGATGAGTAAGAGAATTTGGATTGAAATTTTTCTAAGAAAATTAAATCATATACTAATATTTGTTAAGACTATGTAATCAATTGAGTGCTAATTAGACCACAAATTCTCTTGAAAATATTATGGTATTATAATATTCATCTATTTGTACCATTGGGATTTATTTAATGAATTTAACTATTTGAAATGAAATTGAGCGGCTAAAACCTGATGATCGGACGACTTGATCAAACTATTGGATAATACAATCAGTTTTAAGAAACAAATCAATACTAAGATTAGTGTATCCAACCCTTTGTTTGGTACCTAGATTTGGAACCACAACATGATAAAATCCCTATCATCATGAGCTTAGGATATTTAGTGATGTGTGATGGCTCATAGATATATGAGAAAAGAAATCACAACCTTTCTATTATTGGTGCTTGGATTGGGGGCACCTACATGACAAAGGCATATCTATCATGAGCACATATTTTTAGGTAATGTGGGTGGCATTTCAATGATAAATGATGATATGGGATCTTAAGAATTAAGGATAGTGATTAAACGAGTGAGTTTGATCCCTAAAAAAAACAAAAAATGATTATCTTAAAAATAAAATAAAGAAAATAAAATATATGATATGATTGATATAAATATAATATGATGACTATAAGTATACATAATCATGATGCTTATGAGCATTCATATAGTGATTTAATTCCATAATATCTTGTACATATTGCCATACATAGATTTACTCATTGGTCCATCCTTATTTATTGACTACATATTTGTACTTTTATGCTCTTGTATTGGCTTATAGCTAATAGATTGTCTACTAAGCATATCATGTTCATCATCTATTTATGTTATAAGCTATGATATAAATATTTATATAACTCAAGTTTCTTAGAGGACATCTTAGTACCTATGTGTGAGAGAACTTATTATGTTTTATGATCTTTGTAAGAGATGTTTTGTATGTAAGGTTTTGTTATAATTTTTAAATAAATTATATTCCTATATTCTATTTTAATCTTTATTTTTGTGACAACTTTAAAATTATGTGCATTGCTTTTACTTGATTATTTTATCTAAGATGATGTTTGGACCAAATTGTTCTATTATCACTCCCACTTGATTTTGATTGTGTTATTTAGAATTGTTTCTTGGTCTATTTTAAAGTCAATAATTTGGTATTTTTGAGTATTTTATTTTGTTTTTTAAATTAATTATGATGGGATATGATAACATGATCTTGTTAAAGAGATTGAATGATTCGAAATGAATTATATATATAAGACTTGAGGGACTATCATACGATTTGATAATTGGATTGTATAATCAACTTTAAGAAAAGGTTAAGCATGCTATTGGTTTGTCCAACCTTGCGTACAAACAATTTTGCATTATTGATCATATGATATGATATGGAAATCAAATTATATGATGAGAAGGTTTAAATAATGAACTACAATAGAATGTTTGGAGGGATTAAAAGCTCTTTGTAGCTATGATTATGAATTCTTACTATAAAAAGAATATATAAATATAAATATTGATAAAATATAATAAGAATTATATGAAAAATAAAAGGAAGGGAAAAAGTAATAAAAGATTTATTCCAAAGCTATTAGATAAACAAACTAAATAATAGTGTTATAAATATGTTAAGTTGTAAGTTACCTTGAAATAATATTGTGAAATATGATATAATGTAAGTAAATTACATGGCATGAAGCTATCTACATATGTTTTAATTTATAAGATGACATATTATTATGAGATAATATATATATATATATATATATATATATATATATATATATATATATATATATATATATATATATATATATATATATCATTATATAAATATGAAATAAAATAAAGAAATTGAAAGAGATAGAAAGAAAGGTTGAATAAGCCAAATGATATACAAGATCATGAGAATAAAATGAGAATGTGAAAGAATTTTCTTTTTAAGCTTATTTTACAGCTACCTGATATGAAAAACATTACCCTTGTTATCATTGATACTTAGAATGGATCCATGACATAAAAAAGATCTCACCATCATGAGCACAAGATGCCAAGTAATGTGGATAATATTTCCATGATATATAATAATATTACACTTGTTATCATTAATAATTAGATTAGGGATACAAAAGAACAAAAGTCTTAGAATTATTAGCACAAGATGCTGAGTGATGTGAATAGTAACTCTATGATAGATAGTAATATAATATGAGATCCTAAAAAGTAAAGATAATGATTGTATGAGAAAATTAAAACTTTAAATAAAAAAACAAAGAAATAAAGAAAGATGAATTAAAATAGAATGTGAAAGAAAGAAAAGCAAAGAAAAAACATAGAAGTTTTGATAAGGCATATGTCCTTTATTATATTAGTATTATAAATTAGCTATACTTATATATGTTTATGATGTAGATGAGCATATATGTAATCATCTAATATCTAATATCTTTATATATTGTCATGAATTATTTTATTCACTACATCTTATTTATCAACTAATTTATTATATTTTTATGCATCATGCATTATTTTATTCACTACTTCATCTTATTTATTAGTTAATTTATTGCATTTTCATGCTACTCTTGTTTTTATAAATAATTTAATACGTTAATACAATTCTATCAAATATAATCTAATATTATATTCATTTTTTTATTTAATGCTAATTAACGTTATCTTTAACATGCCTCTTTGAAGGCTTTGTTAGGAAACTAATGTTGTTTGGTCTACGACAAACTAGAGCTTTTCATGGATAGAATTTAGCTACCCAAAGTTCGAAACAAGACTTGGTTTTGGCTCACATGGTTTTAACCATGTCATTTTCAAATTGTCTAAAGATTTGTTTACATTTGTAATGGATAATTTGATTTTATTTTAGGATTTCAAAAATCATGTCATATTACTTGTATTGTAGTTGTTTTAGCTCCAAAAATGTTTTCCTTGCTTTGTAAAGATAATTATTTAAACGTATTATTACAAGTTTTTTTCATTATATAAATATTGATAATTAGTTTAATTATTTAATTTGAAAAGTGTTATGTTTTATTCATGTAGAGTTCATGATTTTAGAAAAGCAATTTTTAAAATTATGATTTCATATTAAAAAATAGAATTTTGATTAAAATAACATTTGAAAAGATTTCTTTTTGGAAATAAAGTTTGAAAAGCTGCACACAAATAGAGTCTTATGTTGTTTGTCAACGTTTTTGCTTATCATTTTCTTTAAGAGAACAATTTTGCCAAACATCTTCTTAGAATAATTTTTTTAGTCAACATTGTTTTGAAGAAAATTTGAATTATAAAAGTGATGGTGCTCAAGAAAAAGATATTAATGCATGCGCAAATCACATTCTTAGCCATTTGGTTTTGTTAATTAACCAAAAAATGACACACAAAATTAATTGTTTACATGTATGTGTGCTGGTGCACAGAACACGATGATTAATGTTGACAAACTTTAGATAGATGAGATCATAGTGTATTTATACAAAGGCATAGGCCAAAGCCAAATAAATTATTTATAGGATGTTGTGTGCTTTTGAGCTAAGCAATATATGAGCTAAGTTATGTAATTCCAAGTATGTTGTGCTATCAAGATATAGCATGTTGTTGCTTATTAGTCATGATATATAGCTAGTTTTAAGCTATTTGAGTGACAAAATCATCAAGTACAAGTCAGAAAAACATGTTTAAAATTTTTTAATTCATAAAATAAGTTAAATAGGTTATTTAGATCATTTATGAGACATATTAAAAACATAAAAATTCTCTACCAAACTTTCTCTTATTCATTATAGTATCAAAAAAATTGTAGGTGTTTAGAAATCAATCATGGGATGCAATTTAGAATAAATCTTGTTATTATTAGTATAATCATTTCTTTTTTATGAAAAAATCAAATTCTTTTGTTTATATTTCAAATTTTAAAAAAACATCCCCCTAATATTGTCAAAGAACTCTTTTGATAACTCCAAACTTCATGTGACACTTGCTTTATCAAGTTAATATCTTATGTGAAGATTGTTGTTACCTTGTCTTTGATTGCTTCTTTGATACACTTTTTAAGTGTCTTTGTGTTATTTTTTTTTTGTTTACAAATGTAGAATTGTTTTCTTCCACACATGATGGATATGATAACGTTATTTGGATATTAATTCATTTACTACTTAATTTGTTACAAATCCATATTGCTTTTCCTTGTTCACTATAAGTTTTGATGGAAAACCAAAAATTGTTGTTGGCTTATACTTTTATTTCAAGTGAATTTGAACTATAACTTTTTTCTTAAAATAAATTACAGAGGATCAAACGTCTAATTTAATATGTAAAGATGTAAAAGAAAATCATTTAGTCAATCACAACCATTGATTTAGAAAATAGCTGCATGTGAAGTCTTTGCAAAGAGCAAAACCCCCAAACCCAAGCTCTCAGGGTCAACACTCAAGGCTAGCCCTTAGGACCAATGCTCATAACCATCACTTGTGATCAACATTAGAAGAAAATTCTTGAGTTTAGGTGCATGAGGCTCTAATTCTCGAAGATGTCCACTCAATGCTCAATCATTAGGTTTAATAAACTTTAATCTTATTTATTCTTATTTGACTCAAAAAAGATTCCTGTCTAGGCTACTATATGCCTTGCTCATAAATTGACATAAGGGTGAGCCCTATAACTACTAGCAATGGTAGCAAAACCTACATGTGTTGCAAATCATCCTGTTTATTAAGGTGACATTTGGAGTAATAATAACAATGATAACTCTTATTCAAGTGCTAATGGATTATGAAAATAAGCCATGATGTGTGATAACTTCTTGGGAAATGACATTAACTCCTCTTATATGCAAGAATAATTAAGCTATCAACATAGTGATAGCTTTCATTATTAAGGCCCCACCCAACGTATTCATATAAAAAAAAATAATAATATTAAATTCTACATAATATATATAAGATGCCATAATTATTTTCTTAAAAGATACCTAATAGTGAGACAAAAACTTAAATCATATTGAAAATATCTAAAATAGGACTACACATAAAAGTTGATATAATAAGTAAATTTATGTCACAAAAAGATACCAAGTATCCAAAGCTAATATAGAAATATAACAAAACTTTGTAACATAGTGTTCCATAAAACTACAATAGTATATAACCACCATATTCCAACTCTAGTTATTATATGAGTTAATGAGTATGATCACCCTACATCTCATTACAATCTCCTTCTCTATGCATAATGAAAGTATAACATGTAATATAAATATTAATAAAACTCTATAAAACTTAATAAATAAATAAGATAAGCAAAATATAATAATATGATAGTTTAGAATAAAATCAATATATAAAAATAACATGATAAGTAATATCAAAGATATAAAACTAAAAATATATGTAATACCTTCTATATTTGTTAAGTTATGTCAATTTTCATATTTTATTCCTTTAAGAGACTTTCTTTTTTTATTTTTATCTTTACTATCTAATCATATCTAATATCCATATCCAAATGATTTGTACTCATAGGTATAATTAAGATAGCATCCATTTATAAGGGTATAATATATAAACATATACTTATGGTACACTAAATATTAATGATTTTCTAAATCATCCAAAGTATTAGTGATTTCAAATGCAGATATATCATAATCATGTCATGAATATCTAATTAAGCAATAGCTTTCACACTCATATATTAGCCAGACTATACATAATATTATTTCCTATATAATGATATTCATATGAGCTAAGAATAATATCTTATGAAAGCCTAACTTTATCTCACAAGTGATAAACTCACTTCATTTTTCATGCCATGAAACCAAGATGATATCTTATCCCTTTTCCAATATATATGACCAAACTTTGTCTTTATATACATGATTTTATGTATGTACATTTATTATCATATAAAATATAGAAATAAAATATCTTACCAAATTGGAATCATATACTAATAAAAAACCAATAACTCATACGAAAACTATCTCATGTATTAGAGAAAATAAATAACAAATAATATAAAAAAATAATTTAAATATAAAATATATCATGAATTAATTTATTATTATATTTATATCATAATTATCAGATTTATATAGTTTTCCTCCCTTCTTAATATATATATATATATATATTAATCCCTAGTTTGTCTATTTAATATAACCTTTACACTTTCTTATGATTATATAAAAAAAACTCTCTAATTTTCCTTCTTTAGTCATACACATCAACAAAATGTTTCTATTAACTTTACACTTCAAATTATTTTCCTAAATTTTTATTTTATAATTTATTAATTCATCTATTTATTTTGTGTATACATATATTTACTATTACCTTTTTGTCTTAAGAGTAATTTAATTTTTATTTTATTGTTATCTTTTTTCTTAAAAATTCTCTAAATTTTATTACTAACAGCAAGTGACCAATACTCTTCAATTTACTTCTCATGATAACAACACTAATGTACATATGTTATTGTCACATTTTTAATATTTAGTAAACTAAACAAACACAATGGTAAAGTATCCCTCTTTCCTAATAGATCAAAACTTCTTGAATATAAAGATTTTTTAAATGTAAATTATCTTAATATGTTTTATTTGTAATATTAAGAAATTTTATTCCTAATAACAAATCTATGACTCAACTCTTCCTATACTTATAATGAGTAGCTTAGAGCTAATCTAACCACTCCCCCAGACAACATTAAACTCCTCTTAAGAGTCTCTTGAGGTTTTTCTTACTACACTTAAGTCCAATCACATGGTCCAAAAGTCTACAAATCATCTATCTAATACTTTATAACTCCTTATTCCAATCACTCCAAAAGTTGCCTTATGGTGTAAAGCTTATTGATTATCACCCATTTAAAGCTCCATTTTGCCCTTGATATGGTGTTGAGACACATCAAACTCCAAAAGTCTCCTTATAAGAAAAAGCCTCTTGAATAATATTTTTTTTTTCTAAAAGTCACTACTTGTTTTATAGAAAATTTAAATTATGAAGTGAGTGATGTGGCTTAAGAAAAGCCATTAACACATATAAATTATACTATTAGTTATATGGTTTTCTAACTCTAACAATGGCATACAAAATTAATTGTTCACATATGTGTGTGTTGGTGCCTAGAACTCAATGATTGAACATTGTATACTCATACCAAGGTGTAAGACAATGACCAATAACCTATGTGTACGATTTTTTCCTTTGAGCCAAGAAGGGTTTATATGATACTGCATGCCTTTGAGCCAAGCAAAGGGTTATGTAATGAGAATAAGTTTCATTATCAAGATATAACATGGTGTTGCTTATTAATTTTGACCTAAAGCAAGTTTGAAACAAATTTATGATAAAAGTCATTAAAAATATGGTTCAAAAGAATGTTTAAAGTGATATAGTTCATATAATGAAAAGTATAATTTAAAAGGTTATTAGGATTAGTCTAGTTGTATAGTACAATTTGGAATAAGTCTTCTTTGATTTTGAATTTCAAAAGTTATTAGGATTAGTCTAATTATCTCTTTTTTATGATAAAAAACTAAAAATTTTTCTTTTTTTTTTGAATTTCAAAAACCTTGTATATTTAAACATAAATTATCGAATACAATAGTGGTTGAGTTTGATAGTGGTCACAATGGTTGAAAGAGACATACATGATCTCTCCTTTTCTAACAAATCCCTTGCAAGTGACCAACTCTCTCTTTTTCTCTCTTTTCCTTCTTAGTTTCTTCTTATCTTATGAATTTTCCTTTCATTTACCTCATCTTTCATGCCATGCCTTCCTCTCTTGACCCTATATTATCTCTATACATGATATTATTTTTAGGTTGCCCCAATTGTCCTTTGTTTTCTTGATTTCTCACTATAATTGAGAGAAACCTCTCAATTTCTCTCTTTAGCCAATCTCAAGAACTCAAATTGACACAAACTTTCTTTCTTAATCAAGTACTTAACTATGCCCCTAAACAAACCAAAATCACTCACATAAGCCCACTAAACCATCTTCCTCTTTCACTTCATGTTCTTCCTCCTTAAAATCATAATTTTTAATCTAGCCCAAACTATTTCCAAACATACCTTAATAGAGTCGGTAAAGATCAAATAGTAATGACTTTAAACCTTCATAAGCTATTCCTCATATTATTCTAAGCCTAATCAAGGAATGTCTCCTATAAGAAAAATCCAAATGAAACCTTATTAAGCAAAATTTGGTTACTCTCTCAATAAATAACCATTAACCCCCTTCTAAGCACCTCAAGTAACTACACTATCAATGAATTTTCATTATGTCAATGTGCTTATCAAGTATCTATCAAGCATATAAGAGATCGACTCATTTGTAACCCATTATCTTTAAAAAATATAATATATAATATGCTTGCTAAGTCAAAAGAATGTAATATTTGTAAAAGATAATCGAATATAACTCAAGAAGAAAGAAACAAATTGATTAATGCATAATTCATTAAACACAATGTCTTTGGTCTCATGTTATCAACCTTCCTCACTAATTGCTTGGCTATGTATGCCATCTTATATGCTCATGATTTCTTTTTGTTAGTACACTACATCTTTGGTGGTCTAGATTCCCTTGCATAGTATGTGGTTTCATGTATTGATGCTTATTTGTTTCTTTCATCTAAGTTATGTTCGGGATAATTTTCTTTGTATGTTTTTTTTTTGTTTGTGACTTAAATAACCTCAAAATAAAATTAAAAAAATTCCCACAATCTTATAGAAAAATAATAATAATTATCAAGACTTTAGTTTATGCCCACTTGGATACAATCTGAAATTAAAATAGATTTTAATTGATGGTAGAAATGGGGTAATATTAGTTTGCTTGTAATTAAAAAGGAAGCTCAAGAATTAGGTCATTTTGAAGCAGGTATATGCATTTCTAAATGTTCATCCGTGAAGGCAATGTTTCTTCTGCAAATATGGCTGACAGAGAACAAGTTTCTTTTTTACTTTTCGTGAATTTTATGAATATTATTGATTTTTTAGGTTGAATTTGATTTTTGTTTCTTTAAAAAAATGTATAACATACATTTTTAAAATTCGTTTTTTTTATAAAAACTATTTAAAATTTTCTGATCTTTTCAAAATGTCTTAAATAGAATTAAAAAAAGAATTAAGGAATGAATAGAATGAGCTTTTCAGCCTGCGTTGTAGATGGGTTGGGCTGGCCCATGGGCCTTGATTCTTAATGATAACAATTCTAAATTTAGATTTCTCTTTGTAATGATTTATTTTGGAAGAGTTGCTATGGTTTGAGATATTTCTTATCATCAAGTGTTATTACTTTCTTTATTGTTACCCATATTTGATAATTAGCATTTCATTTGTTTTTCTTGTCCACTTGTATTGACCATTTTTATCTTCATCTACAACCTTTATATTTTATTTTGATTTGGAGCTTAGTATTTTTTGTTCAACATGAAAAAGGGGAAGATAGGTCGAAGATCACTGAATCCACTCTTTTATTTTTTCCATTCCTCTTGATTTCTATCTCTCTTTTTCTTTGCTTTACTTAAAGTTGACTCATATTTCTACAATATGAAAGGCAATAAGCATTCAACATGGACACACTACTTACATTGATATGAAAACATCCTTCATTTGGTGCCTTGCATTTTGACCTATAATACCTCAATTTCTCCATCTCCTTCTCCCCATAATCAAGCTATTACAGCTTTTGTATCCTTCTTATGACCTTATGTCCTCCTCAAACATTTTTGATCCCCATCAACACCCTTGTTGAGATGAAAAACATCTTTATAGCAATGACTCCTTACTTATAACACATGTTAAGCTTATGCACTGAAATGGAACTCTAACATTCGAAAGTCCTTAATAACCCAAGTCTTATTTGTGATACAAGATAATATGCTAGAACTTATTTTAGCTCATAAACAATTGAGATTGCTAAAGTTCAAGCAATATATCTGTGCAAGGGTTTACCCAAATGTATTATTCATTTAGAATAACAAATCCTAAAATTGTCGAGCAAGTAAAAATTTTTTTAGAAGTCCAAGAATTATACTAACTTTAGCATAAGAGATCTCAACTTAAGGAAACATGGTCTGAATAACACACATCCAAGTACTCACGTTGATGGTGAACTAGTAAGGAAAACACAAAAGTAAAGTTTCTAGAATGTCAAAAAAAAAATCACACAATCACATGTACAAATTAGAAAATTGGACATGATGATTAAATTTTTTAAAAAATATGAAATAAAGCAAGTATGGATTTTCTTAATAATTTTATGCTTTTGTAGATGTTGGATAACAGGTTAGGATCTCCTATTTTGAGCCTCTCTCTCGCATTCCTAAGGCATCTTTAAAATCACATCATTAGATTTTTGCACACAACACACTCGTGTCCCACAAGCTTAATAGAAATTCATTACTTCTTTCAACAGTTCGTCACTTATAACATAGTGAGCATCCCTATTTATAGATGCCTTAAGGGTATAATAGTAATTTTTTAATCTAGAAATATAAAATGATATTTTAGAATACTAAAATATATATTTTTAAAATTCCAAATGATAGTTTAGAATTCTAAAATTTAACACAAATTATAAAAATAAATACTTTAAATTCTACCATAAAACTGAAAAAAACAATTTAAAAGCTGTAAAATTAATTGAATTTAGTAGTTCTCAAACTGACATATGGGTTTTTGGTGACAGTACTGGTGAATGGTGAGGCGATGAGCAACATGAATAACTCAAGCGAAGAGACGCATGATGCATAGTGTCCAGTCGTTGGTCGGCACAAGTTGAAGCAAATTAGTACGGGTAGACTGGTTGACGTATGTGTTTTGGGTCAGGCATGTCACGGATCAAGTATGCTCGTTTTGATTAGTTGACAAAAAAAAATGGGTCATCATAGGTTGAGTGGGTCAACAAGTTTGAAGGGAGTTAGAGTCGATTAAGCTGGTTGTGTGGGTTAAGCAAGCCTACGTGAGTTGATGCATTAGGTGACTATGGTTGTTGGGTGGTGGTAATGGTGGCAAATGGTGTCCAATGGCTAACAACGACAAAAACAAATCAAAACACATTTTCACCTCTTTTAAAGTCATTCTTCAACCAAATTTTGTACTGACAAAATTATGAGATTACTGAAGAGATTATTAGTACTGAATTTAAAACTAAAAATATCAAAAAAGCTATCAATTATTCTTTAAATGATTGAAACAAAATTGTAGAAGCAAATAACTTTACAGAATATTGAAAGCAAATTGAAATATGTGATGAATAAAGGTTAGCTATAATTGACCCCCATAATAGAGACTAATGAGAAGTAGATTGGCCAATCTTGGCACGATTTCTAGTTTGAATCTAACTTTTATGCCTCTAAGTAGAACCTTTATGTGATATATTGGATGCTATTGTGTCATCCTCCCTAGGTAGGAAGGAGATCAACTCCATGAAGTTAGAGTAAAATCTCTAATACTATTCTAACATCTTTAGATTTAGGTAGCGAAGCTCCTCCTCAGTAATCCAAGTGTTGTCGAAGAAAGGATGGTCTCATTAATGCACCAAAAATCGTTGTTGTGTTTGATCTTATGGGAAAAGTTTTTGATCATCAATAATTTTCTTCATATGTTCTCTTAACTCACCAGATGAGGCTAAATGTATTGGTAAGATAGGTTCACTCAAAAATGATGGTAAAGGCTTAAAAAGCTTATTAAGTATTTGGTGTAGTTTCCTATAAGATAAAAGATCACAAATATTAAAGGTAGCACTTATTCTATAATATTCAAGTAAATTTAAAACATACACATTAATACCTAGTTTTTTTCATAATTTTAATGATTCAACACTACGACATGCAATTTCTTAAATAATTCTTGTTGGAATCTCTCGAATCAACATAGATTATCACATAATCACTCTAAACAAATTCTCTAAGTTGTCTAGAAGCATCTGCTAATTATTTATATATTTCATCATTTAAATTAATTACTTCAATAACATATTTCTGTAATGATGAAATATAAGTAAAAGAATCATTAAACTCTTAAGTACAAAAATCATGAAATAATGAAATCAAATCAATATGACTATGAGGATAATTTTTAAAACAAAATTTAAAAGACCTAAGATCATTGTCTAATGAGCATATTTAATGCATGATAATAAATAATTCCAAGTTGAATTATGTTTCCTTATTATACTACAAAGACGATGGCTTAAATTTTATTTGACTATATTTTGTTCGTCTATTTTTGGATGAGTTGATAAAAATTTAATTTTTACTTGAACTGATGGATTTACTTGGTAATGTGATAAATGTGGTTGTGAGGTGACAGATCCTAGATGTGTAATGTGTTGAATATCTCTTAAAGGTGAAAATGTGTCTGGCAAGTTATTGAGAAATATGTTTATAAATTCTTTCAACATGGGTTGGATTATAGGTGATGGTGTGGTTATACTAATAAGGGCTTCCCTAATTGTCACAAACTTGATAATTTTATCACTGGTTATATCCTTCTCAATCTTGACAAGTGAAATGATACTAAGTAATTTATTTTTATTTTTCTTTTTCTTTTGAAGTATTTAGGTTAGAAATTTTCTTCTAGAGAAATGAAGGGTATAACTTGATATTTGTTTCTTATATACGAAAGTACATATATTGGCTCTTCCATTTAAGATATCATATCGATCATATAACTAAGGTTTTTTTAAGATTAGGCTACCTACTTACATTGGGATAACATCACACTATAATTTTTCAAACTATTAACCAAACTTTAAAGGAACACAATACCTTTATTATATAGAAATTAAAGCATTGTCGATCTAAAATATGGTGTATGGGTGAGGATAGTCTATAAGTGTTATACTTAACCTTTTTATAGCATTCTAAGCTATAACATTGATACAACTATCACTATCTATAACAATATTACAAGATTGGTCTTGAATTCTAATTAAGGTACTAAAGATTTTAGTTCATCACTAATCATCACATGGTCATGATGTAGTCAAAGTGCATCTAAATCTAGGTATGGTTCATTATAGTAAAGACTTGCATTTAGTGTTATTAATTCTTCTTCAGCTTCCTTATTTGGTTGTATAACCTCTTTTTTCTCAACTTTAATTCTTTCTTCTACATCTTCTTCTATGTCTATGCATAGAGCTCTCTTAGGGCACTGAGTTGCAACATGTCTTCTCTCATGATAATGATAACACTTAACTATGTAACAAATAGATAGTTTGTCTAAGGTTTTGATTCGAAGTGTTAGTGGTATGGGTGAAAGAGCATAAACTAATTGTGGAGTAGATGTAATAAGAATAATGGATGTGGTGGTATGAGTTTGAGGGAAAGAAGTGGTTGAAAGAATCTCAATCTTACAAACAATCAATCTCCTAAATATTTCTACATCATGGGTCACTTATATGCTTTTTTAAATTAGTAACATTTCTTAAGTATAAATTTGCTTGAAAAGACTCCCTAAGCCTAGCTCGAAGTTAAGATAGTACTACTCGATTTGGCTCTTGTACACCACATCTAAGCATATAATCCCTAAATTTAGTAATGTACTCGTCAATAGTCTTTGAACCTTGGGATAGACATCATTTATCCAAACGTTTATCTGAATAAGAGGTTGGTATATATTTAGCTCGTAGACAAATCTTTAGTTCTTTCTATGATTAGGGTAATGGTCAATCTTCATCAAGATATAAAATTTTTAATGAGTGAACAAATAATTTAGCATATAATGTGACCTAATTTTTGTAAATTAATATTTTTGATACTCTTTAAGATCATACCAATAAAAATAATGCTCCATTCTCATTTCCTAATCTTGATGTGCTCTAATACTCTAATATCTAAACTATCATGAAATGTAGGGGCTTTTATTTTAACCATATTAACCTAGCAATCATCATCCCTATTGTGTCTTTTATCATGGGTTAGTGGGGTAGCTGGACACCTAGGTCAATATTTCGATTTGTTAGGTTCATTTTTACGGGACATCTTCCCCACTTCGAAGTCACTTGTCATAGACCTACTTGATCTATGGGTTCCATTTGACTGCTATCTCTATGTTGTTCCAATCAGTTTAGTCATATTTTTAAGATTATTTTTAGATCTTGCTTCAAATTAGTTAGTTTTAAAATTATATGTTTTATTACTGGATCTATGATTGGTTGTGATGGTTGAGAATCAAATATTTTATATTATTTTCTAAACTTAGTGGGCATTAACTATTGAGTTGAAAATAAAGTTCTTAATTTAGATCATAGTGAAAAGAAAATAAATAAATCTCAAAATATACTAATAAGATACCAAATAAATAACAAATGTTATAGCATCAAACTAAAAAAAAGATGTATATATATATATATATATATATATTAATAATAGCTTCTAGCAATTAAAAACAAATACACAAAATTAAAAGATGATTATTTCATGATAAATTAAAAACATAAAAGTTAAAGCTAACCATGTTTTAATATCAAAGTTGATGTAAGATGCTATTCGAGAATCTACTTTAGCTAACAAATAATTAAGATGTGCTAAAGTTCAAGTGATATGTTCGTACAATGGCCTACCTAAAGGTATTATCAATTTAGAATCAAAAGTCCTAGGATCGCTAGGTAAGTAAGAACTTTCTTAGAAGAAATGAACTTGTACTAACTTTAGCATAAATGCTCTTAACTTAAAAAAATGGTTTGAATAAGACACACTCAAGTATTGACATTGGTGGTGAATTGGTGATGTGCACACATAAGTGAAGTTTTTTTAATATCAAATAAGAAATCAATGATCACATGCATAAACTAGAAAATTAGAGACAATAATTAAATTTTTTGAAATATGAAATAAAGTGATTAAGGACTTTCCTGGTAATTTGATGCTTTTGTGGATGTTTGATAATGGGTAAGGATCTCCCCATTTGAGCCTCTTGCTCGCAGTCCCAAAGTACCTTTGGAATCACATTATCGAATTTTTGTGCACAACAATCTAATATTACACAAGCTTGATAGTAGCACTTTGTTACTTTATTCAAAAGTTAATCACTTACAACATGATGAACATTCTTATTTATAGAGACCTCAAGAATACAATAGTAATTTGTTAATCTATGAATACAAATGAATATTTTAAAATACTAAAGTACACATTTTTGGAATTCTAAAAAAAATTCAAAATTCTAAAAGTCAATACAAATTATAAAAATAAATCTTTAAATTCTATCATAAAGCTAAAAATCTAACTTAAAACTATAAAATTAATTGAATTAAGCAATTCCTAAACTTACATGCATTTCGAGAGATGATAAAAGTGAATGGCGAGATGGTGAGTGGTGTAAGATGCGAACGGCTTTGGCAGAGAGGCTTGTGATGCCTCAGGTTTGGATTTCAGGTCAGCACCAGTTGAAGCGAATTAGTGCAGGTTGACTAGTATATGCACCTATTTTGAACTAGATGTATTGTAGATTGGCTTTGTTTGTATTCATGGGTCAGGTAGATAGATGACTTATCACAAGTTGAGCGAGTCAAAAAGTTTAAAGGGGGTTAATGTGGGTTGAGTTGGCTATATAGGTTGAGTGGGTTAGTGCATAAGGTGACTTTGGCTATTGAGTGATGATAACTATGGTAGATGGCCACCTACAATTGACGGTGATGGAAATAGTCCAAAACTCATTTTTCATCTCTTTTAAAGTAGTTCTTCAACCAAAATTTTCTTTGAAAAAATACGAAGATGCTGAAGGGATGACCAGTACCGAATTTAAAGATGTAAAATATTATAAATCATCCTTCAAACAATTAAAACAAAATTATAGAAGAAAATAACTTACGAACTATTGAAAGTAAACTAAAATATGCAATAAATAAGGGCCAACTATACTTGACTCCCATAATGGAGACTAATGAGAAATAGATAAGCTAATCTTGGCATGACGTTGAGACCAAATAAGACTTCTACGTCTCCAAGTGAAACCTCTGCGTGATGTATTGGATGTACTACATCACCTTGTGCATGAATTTTGATATATGCCACTTAAAATCAATTGCTTGTACCTAACTCTCATCATAATAGCCCTATCCATGCTTTGTATATATATTATTTTGATACCAAACAAGTGTTATTCCTTTTATTGAATCTATTTCTAATGACCCTCATACTACTTTATAAAGATCCTATTATTGGAGTAGAAGAAACTATGCCACCACTTTGATCCCCACAACCAACTTAATTCTACATCTAATGCTAGAAATGTGTTTTCTTTAGAAATGCAAATAATTCACAACTCTTTTTTTTTTATCTTTATTAGTGTTATTATAGAAAATGAGGTCTCTAAGGCTTTTCTCCTTCTAAAGACTTCTTTAGTTGGATAATATTTCAGTAAGAGGCCCACTTACAACTACAAAGTTGGAAGTGTTTCAATAAATTTGGTAGTTAATGAGAGGAGTAGTTGTATTTATGCTCTAGTTCATATTGGAATATGACATTTTTTTCCATTATGTAAACTTGAATATGGTCAAAAGTTGATCATACACTAATCTTAAAGAAGTTATAATCAAGCTTTTCTCTCACAAATGACAAGTTTTAATAAATATTACTTTAAATAAAATTCTTAAGATTGTCTCCTCAATTAAAGATTCTAAAATGCCTCTCAAAATTACTAAGCTTTATTTAAAACTGATAGACCAACTCACAACATCTAATGTAAATCTTATCTTTGCTAAGGTTTGTCTGTAGATTGATGCCTCTTGCTACTTTCACATTAATAAAGTTTTGCTATGTGAAACCCAGATCTAGTACAAAATGCAATATAGTTACACCCCCTCATTTCTAAAGTCATATATGTCTTTGAGCATGAATTAAGGCATACTTGTTAACAACCTCCTCTTTGCATCAAGGTCAACCACAAAATTAGATTTATAATCATGTTCAATAAAAGAGTTCCATCAAGTGATTATGATGATCATGAAGACAACACATAATCAATGGAAATCAAAACCCTATTTGTGATAGTTCCATTATGGAACTACTTCTTAATGAACCAAAACATTCTTGTGATGGACTTATAATTACTAAGAAATTTGTTCTTCTCTAATTGTCATGACCTAATCAGAACTTGATTAACTTAAAACTAATAGGCAATATTAGGATAAGATGAATCCACTTATACTTTGACCAACCAGAAGCACGTATGGCATCATTATTAAATACCACTTTTTAGTATCTAATTTTGTAAGTAAAGTATAATATTTGTTAAAAATCGTGATTCTTGTCAAATTTAACATTATAGTATAAGAAAAGCTATGCATAAATTGAGAATGTAAGACTCTACCTTGCAACCTATGTTCCTAGCTTGAATGCATAGAGTACTTCAAAGTATAATTAATGAGGTGTGTTATACCAACTCAGTAGCATAATGTCATGAAATTTGAAGATAATATTTATAATCATAGATAGTAAAAAAAATAATATTCAAATAAGAATTAATTGATGTGAACATACAAAATATAACATGTGATAAACTATTGTAGATATCTAAAGAACAAGATATGAAATGAGTATATAAGGATAAATAATTTTCTTTTTTCCTAAACCCTTTTTTAATGATTTGGTCTTCTTGATGAGCCTTGGTTTCTTATGATGGATGCACTTCCTTTTCCACTTGGTGACGCTTGGATACTTTTAGCATCAATAGAGTTTTTCACCCCCAAAGTAACCTTAAGGAGCTATTAATGAATATTATCATGTCAAATCATATCAATAAATATACTTTCCACACATGTGCCCTAGACCCTTTATGGCATCAACTATCATGAGAATCATCACCCTCCATGTTAGAAGGAACTACTAATAGATGTTATCATGCCAATCATATCCAACACATAAACTTAGGCTAAACATGCATAATACATTAAAAAACAATTTTTTATATAAAAGACTATGTTTATGCAATAATTGTTTCCCTCATGTATTCTTATATAGTTCCTTTATTTTCATATTTAACTTTATTCACATTTATCTACACACACACACACACACACACAAGCACACATAAATATATTTTGTATACATATCTATGATAAATTGATATTCATGTGATTTTATGTGCTCTTATAAAAGCAATACTTCTCAATGTAATAAAAAAAATTTTAGGATACTATATGTATTATCATTACTTTATAGTTACCAAATAATAAAATACTGATAATATAAGCTTGCATCCACTTCTATTAATAATGATAAGAAAATTTCATACAACATATATGCAAATATATAAACATAATATGCTTTATGATTAACAAATAATTGCATCATGATAATATATGCATACTTTCCTGTAGCCTCAATAACATAAAAATCTATTATCTCAAGCACCATGAAGATCACTTTTTTTTCACATCCAAAATATCTTATTTAGAAACCTCATAAGAGGAAATATTTTTTATTTAATATTATTTTCTTCTTATTATTAATTTTTATTTTCAATACTCTTGCAAATTCATGAATTACAAGCTTAGGGCTTGTCAAGGATTTTATGTTCACATGTACAAAAATTTATGACCTCCCTAACAAGTTTGCTTCTTATTATCTCATCTTTGTAATCATGAATAGAAACTTGCATAGTGATAATAAAAATACTAAATGTTCATATAAGTCACAAATGTTGAAGATGAAGCTAGAGCATGTAACTTGTTAGCTTCTTCATCACTACTACCCTTATTATTATCAAACTGTTCCTCTCTTTTTTCCCTTTTTTCTTTTGTGACCTCTTGTTATTTAATTTCCCCTCACTTATTTATATATACATTTGCTTTTTTCCTAAGTCATTTGCTCCTTCCCAAAGTCACTTATTTCTTTACCAAGTAATTTTGTCATTTTTTAAGCAACCATTCCATGCAAAGGCTCAACCACTAACTTGAAGCATGGTGACACAACAAGCATCACTGGTAAACACCAAAGTTGCATGAGGCAAGTCCTCAAAGCTAGACTATTTGAATATAGACCCTTAAGACAAAGCTATTAGAGGACCAAAAACTTAAGGATGGACCGTTGAGGCCAACCGATTGAGGTTAAACCCTTGATACCAAGCCACTTAAAGCCCAAAATTTTTATTTGATCTTATTATTTTAAATATGTAATTTAGACATAAACATAAGAAGATTAGTTCAACAAAACTTATGGTATTACAATTTTTTTGTTCTTATTAAAATTTTATTATGATAATTTTGTTTCAAAATAGTTCAAGAAAATTCTCCTTCATCTATTATCTAGGATCTTACATCAGTTCTCTCTTAGTTTGATTCATGCATAAAACTCTGGTAGTATGATTTACTTATTTCATAACTACTTTATGCTTTTGTACAAGAAATGTTTAGGAACTTTTTTATACCTTAGATTAGGTTGCACCTCACTCAATTTTGGATCATAATAAATGACATGCAAAGGATCAAAAATATATTTTTCAATTAATGAGACATGAAAGATGTTGTCTACATTAATAAACCAAAGTGACAATGCTAATCTATATGCCACTTCCCCAACTCTCTCGATGATCTATAGCAACTTAATGAATTGAGCTTTAAGCTATTATACCTTTCCAAATCTTTTGTACATTTCCAAATTTTATTTTACTCAAATGGGTCTTAACATGAGAAATATTTGATTTTAACATTTTCAATATGTAATTTAGACATAAACATAAGAAGATTAGTTCAACAAAACTTATGACATTGCAATTCTTCTCATCTTATTAAAATTGTATTCTCATAATTTTGTTTTAAAATAGTTCAAGAAACTTCTCCTTCATCTCTTCTCTGTGATCTTACAAAACGTATGACATTACAATTCTTCTCTTCTTATTAAAATTCTATTCTCATAATTTTGTTTCAAAATAGTTCAAGAAACTTCTTCTTCATCTCTTCTTAACGATCTTACATCACTTCTCTCTCACTTTAATTCCTCCATAAAACTTCGGTAGTATGATTTGCTTATTTTGTAGCTACTCTAAACTTGTGTACAAGATCTTCTTAGAAACTTTTTCATAGCTTAGATCAAATTGTACCTCACTCAAATTTAGATCATAGTAAATAACATGCAAAGGATCAAAAACATTTTTCAATGATGAGACCTAAAAGATGTTGTGTACACCAACCAACTAAAGTGATAATGCTTATCTATATCTCATTTAAGCCTTTTTATCTTTCCAAATTTTTATTATTCCTCACATAAAACATAACAAGAGAAATAAATGATCTCTTTCTTGAACTTCAACATATTTATGATGACCATTATAATATTTCTTCTATTAATCGCATGCTACTAACAACCATTCATGAATCAATCTATCTTCTTTATTTCCATGTCAATAAGTTGTAGTCCTATAGTTGCTGTCGCGCTTCCCTCAAACCAACATAAAGGAGATTGACACTTCTTTCCATAGATTGTTTCATAAAATGTCTTTGTATCGCTAGCTTGATAACTATTACTATAAGCGAATTCAAGTAGTTATGAACAATTCTCCTAATTTCCACCAACATGTGATAAATATAGATTTTGTAGATCTTCCAAAGTTCAAATAGTTATTTAAGTCTAACCATTGGCTTGTGTGTGAAATGTAACAACAAATTTTAATATTGTATTAAATTCTTGATGGTTTTGCCCTATAAAATGACTAAATTTGGAGTCTTAATCTAAAATAATTGATTTTGAAATACAATGCAATCATATAATATGATCTATATATAATTTTGCTGACTTATCCATAGAATGTACTATTTTGATTGGCAAGAAATGGGCTAACCTTATCAATTATCAACAACCATTTAAATAGCAACATAACTTGGTGAGATCTAAGTAAGCCAATTGCAAAGTCCATAACTATTAGAAGGGGGTGAGAGATACTTCTTTCACTTAATCTTTGATGTTCATTATTAATTTGTTGACAAACTAAATATATACTAACAAATTTAGCCACATAACTTTTTAATCTTAGCCACCACAACAACTACTTTAAATCTTTATAATCTTGTTCCCATATAGTAGAATTGAATACTTGGAATTATTAGCTTCCCTTAATAATAGTTGTTTCAAATCCACATAGTTAAGAATGCATCATCTTCCCTTAAACTCAAAATTCCTCTTTAATTTAATTGAAACTATAACAAGTCACTATTTAGACTGTTGTTGATAATTTTTTTTATCTTTAGATCAATAGTTTTCTTTTCTTTTATCTACTCTAACCAATTAGGATAACTTTCATGTATTCTATGTTATTTTGGTGCTTAACTATAGATTATCTATTTTTAAATATTAATTTTTTCTAATCACAACTTGAGGATAGCATATTCAGATATGCTTTTCAACTCAAAGTATTAGCTACAATATTAGCTAAACTAGATAATTTCTAACTTATACTCTTTGAATAGTGGTAGACAAGAATTGCTTTAGGTTTAACTCTTTTTGTGTAAAGATAAATTTTAAACTCTAATGATGAATATACACTTTATTCTTACTTCACATTGGAATTGTCTCAAAAGTTTTAGTGCAAATATTATTATGCCAATTCTAAATCATTGATGACATAATTTTTCACATTTTCCCTCAATTATGGAGATGCATAAGCAACATTCTTTCCATAATGCATAAAAACATACCTCAAACCTTAGAATAAAAACATTACTAAAAACTTTAAATCCTTTGATCCTTGTAACAAAGTGAACATTAAAGGCATAGTGGTCTACAATAGAATTTGGCTATACTAGAAAACAAATGAGATAAGATAATCATAGATTTTTTTTCTGAACTATTGAGGACTTGACAAGGTTATGATATAATTTGGTTATTGTGGACTATTTGACTAAATCAACTCATTTTTTAGTTGTGAAGAAGATAAAATAAGAAGTCTTGTAGATCTTTATATGCAGAAAATAGTTTATTTTCAAAGTATTCCTAGAGTGATTATCTTAAATAGAGATATTAAATTTATCTCTTAATTTTGGAATAATCTACAGTAAGTATTAGGAACTACTCTTTGGTTTAGTTGACCTTATCATCCTTAGATAAATAGTCAGCCAAGAGAGACTATTCAGACCTTAAAGGATTTATTGAGGCTTAGAAATTTTTTAACAAAATTTTGGAGTCAATTGAAAGATTAAAGGAGAAGACTATTATTTTTTATAATATTTTAATCAAAAGATTATTTAAAATATTAATTAATTAAATTCCTTAAAACTATCTTCGTAAAGCCCGAACCTCACCCCCATGCTCCACCATGGTTGGGGGCAAAGGATCTAATATGAAAAAGGCTATAGTACTTAAGAAATGATTTAAAAAGGTGAATCTTATGAAAAGCCATAGGAGAGAAAGAACTTTTGTAAGGGATTCAAGAATATTTTCATTTTAAAGCAATTAGATTTTTTTTATTATTATAGGAAGGTGGAAGAGTAAACATAAGAATGTATATGCATTGAAGGAAATTACTAAAATACAATTGTACACAATTTTATGAAATAATAAAAATGGAAAATAAAAAGAGTGAACACCACTATGAAAAATAGGTAGGCACATTATTTAATTAATTGTGCATTGTTTTGCTAATGTGTGTGATGCAAATATGCATCTTTTATGTGCTATGAATGGAAACTCATGGATTGAGTTATGCTAAAAAATTTACTTGATATTCTCTACTATATGATTATTTTCATATTTATATTTTTAAATTTCATATTACTTATGTTAAAAGTATATATTGTATATTTTCATGGGATGGGATGAAAACATATTGATAACTAAAAAGAGGAAAATAAGGTTCGTATGAAACATGGAATGTTGTAAAATGATCTTATTTTTTAACATATATGAAAATAGGCTTTATATGAGAAATGTCATGGAATAAAGACAAAAACCTAAAAGGTATTTATATGATTTATTGAGCTCAAAACTAATTACAATGAAAAGGATATGGTTTGTAAGTGTATACCTAATTATGGAATCTATATAATAGATAGCTCAAGAACTAATATATGATAGACTAGATCATAATGAAATAAGAAAATACATGGATAACAAATTATCTCAAGGAAAGCAAGGGATCATATGAAAAATTATTTGGATAAAAGAAAAATAAAAATGGTTCATAAAAAAGCCAAAAGCATTGCATGACATATTTTTGTTATTGAGATTTGCTACTTGTTTATCATAATTTTGAATGGAGTATGCTCTAGATCTTACATGTGGCATAGCCCAAAACTTGGTCTGTGTTTTATGTATGGTTATTTTGTTTTTGTTTACTAAGCTCATGATAGTAGCATAGCCTATAGTTTGACTAGCATTTTAGGTAATATAGATGGACATCATAAAAGTAAGAAGAATAGTGAGAGAAGATGAACACTTAGTATATATTCCAATTTGGTAATACATCAATGCTATAATGTATTAAGATTCTAAGACATTTGTATTTTGTAATGATAAGTTGCAACAATAGTGACATGGTTTTAATATTTCTATCTTATGTTATGATAATTGATAACAAATTTATATTTGGATCTTTATTTATTTCTATTATAATGACATCGTAGAAAATGGCTTGATATAATTAGTATTCATTTTTTATAATGAAAATTTTCTTTAAGTATGATAGCATGACACCACAACGTGGTGTTAGAGAAGGATGCATCTGATATATTTGGAAATTAAATGGAGTAGGTAGTGGATTAGAATTCTAAGAAATTTGTACTTTGTGATAATAAGCTGCAATGATAGTAACATCGCTTTAATATTTCTTTATCTTCTATGGGTGCTAAAATGCTAATGAACCAGATGGTTGTATGAACTAGTTATAAGACATCATTCCAAGAGTATTGAGAGAATAGAGAAGAGAGATGGGAAACACCCCTTAGGCTTTTTCCTTTATCCATGGGGCTTCTTATATAAAGCCTATTTTCCTAGAAGTTAAAACTAAGATCATTTTGCAACATGCCATGTTTCATCCAAAGATATATGTAACATGAAAATTTTATTAAGATAAAAATAATACAACCCAATTTTTTATTGAGAAAAAACAATGAAATTCTATAGATTGAATTAAAGTTATTAGGAGATCGATAAAAAGTGTTTAAGTAGAAGTCATGCAAAGATATATGTAACTCCTTTGGAATGCAATTTTATGTTCTTCTAAAAAATGGTGTAAAAATAAAAGTAGTGCGGTGTTCCAAAATAGTTGTATTAGTTTGCCAACTTTCTTAATATCAGATTTCACATATTTTATCTAAATCTATCGAACTTTGCAAGTAACATTTTTTTCCTTCAAGGCAAAGTTTATTTGTAGACATCTTCAAGCCATTACAATCTTCTAAGGTTAAGATAGCTATTCTTTATCTGCCTTAGTGTTCTAATTGCTCATTTGAGCCAAGGAGATGTTTTATGAACCATCCAATAAAGTTTAATGCTACACACATTAGATTGTTTATTTGACCTATCATTTGATCTAGTTAGTTCAAATCTAATCTTCAAGTTTTAGCAAACTATTTATATTTGACCTATCATTTGATCTAGTTAGTTCAAATCTAATCTTCAAGTTTTAGCAAACTATTTATCACACATGATAATGATTTATCTAATGACAAGTGGATTATCCATCAAATGATTCGAAAGCTTTCTGAAAAAAACTTAATGGTAGTTATGATATAGTGGTAAAGTCAAGTGAATAAATAATGCAGAGTATAAGATCATTGGATTGCAATTAGTACATATATCCATATGTTTGAGAGGGTCATGAGAACTTTGTTTGATCTTAAGAATGTGTTATATCTAATGATAAATTTGATTTCATTGTAAAAGGTTAATTTGAAAAATTAATGGAGTTTGTTAGTGGTGGAAATCTCATGGGCTGTAAAAGTGTAATGACAAATATAAAAGGAAAGATGATTAATAACTTCTATAAATATCTAGTAAATATAGAGAAATATAGATATTTTATTACATTCTAAGTAAGTGTTGCAAGTCAAGAAGGACGACAAGAGTTAACTTATTAAGAGATTACACACAAATGAATAAAGAAATGTGAGATGCACCATTTCTCATAAGTGGTAGAGATCTTCTTAACCTTATAAGATAAATAAAGAAATTCCACACTATATGGTGATGAGTAGTGTCATTTGCCTAAGTAGAGTCAAGCATCTCAAGTAGGAGTCATGAATCCCAGGCATTAATACATGTTATTGTTAGCTAGTAATGCTTTGGTAGAAAGAACATTGTGAGCATGAGTTTGACAATTATAATCAAGCATCTCAAGTAAGAGTCATGAATCCTAGGCTTTAATACATGTTATTGTTAAGAAAATAATATCCAATTTTATACATATTAAAGGTATTATCAATTTATTTTAGCATTAAGCCTACAAGCACAAATAGTCTAATTATAATTAGATAGATTAATAGCTTATTTGATAAATAGTTTGTCAAAACTAGAATATCATATTTGAACTTATCAAATCATTTGATAGATCAAGTCCATATTCTAATGTACATAACATTACACTTTAATAATATATATATATATATATATATATATATATATATATATATATATGATTAATATGTTTATCAAACCAAAACTTCAAATTGGACTTAGTTGCAATATATGAAACATAATACTAACAAAATCTCAACCTTAGCTATATTTCTATAAATCACTTGAGAAGATATTATTATTTCTAATCTCATGCACATCATATTGTTTTCACCAATGCTTTACTAGCTAACATAACCTATATTAGTGCTTGGGATTCAAGACCCCTTCCTGGGATGCTTGTCTCTACTTACAGCAAATAACACTACCCATTATCATATTATGTGACATTGATCTATTTATCTTGTAAGGTTAAGGAGATCTTTACCACCTATGAGAAATGATGCATTTCACAATTCATAATTCATATGTGCATAATTGCCTAACAAACCATCCCATGCCTTAATTCTTTAATTATAACACTACTTGGAATGTAATAGAACATTTACCTTTCTCCATACTTTTTAGATATTCATATAAGCCATTAACCATCTTCCTTTTAGATTTTTCATTGCATCTTTACAACCCATGAGATTACCACCTTCAACAAACTCCTTTAAGTTTTCAAATAAAGTGTTCCAATGAAGAAAATATTATCTTTAGATTGACACATACTTAACATCAACCAAAGTGATAAGTCACTCTCAAACATCTAAATATGTGTACTACTGCTAACCCAATGACCATGCACTCTATATCTTTTGTTCACTTATATTTACAACTATCTCATACCTAAACCCAAGTTCAATTAGAAAGCTATCAAATTATTCAACAGATAATTTGATTATCATTAGATAAAATAACAACTTATTTGAAAAATAGTTAGTTAAGACTAGAATTTCTT
Organism: Vanilla planifolia; assembly: GCA_023846275.1. Lineage (NCBI taxonomy): Eukaryota > Viridiplantae > Streptophyta > Magnoliopsida > Asparagales > Orchidaceae > Vanilla > Vanilla planifolia. Next base: position 59,736,052 of record CM043865.1, read on the forward strand.
ATTTAAACTAATTGAATCATTCGATATATCAAATAAATAGTGTAATTTGTATAATGTAACACTTTATTGAATGGTTAAAAATTCATCTCCATAGCTTGACTGAGCAATTGAAACTTTAAAGGGGACAAAGAAGAGTTATCGTACTCTTAGAAAAAACCAAATGGTTCTAAGTTTCTAAAATAAACCTTGGCTTAAAGGAAAAAATTGTTTTTGCAAAATTTGACAGATTTATATAAAATCTACAAACTTTGGTATGTAGAAATTTCGAAAACTACTATGATTGATGATTCATAAGAATTGAAGTACCAATACATTACAACAACACAATGGAATGGTCCAATTACAAATGATGATTCTCTTAATTAGATCAATATATTATACGTATAACATGAGACTAATACATTGGTGTAACCAACATTGCATGTCGCAAGGAATTACAATCACAAAGAACCAAAACATCGGACATAAATGCAAAGTTGTAACAGTAATAGTTCATTAGAGGAGAAAAAGTACAAAAATAACTCAAACACTTTATTGGTTAGACTAATATAGATTTTGAATGTGCACATAAACCAATGACAACTCAAAGAATACCAATTGATCTTCACAACAAGTGGCATTGGTCTATTATATTCAATAACACAAGTAAAGGTACCATCATCTTATTTTGAAGACAAAACAAATTATATTAGACAAATATGATCACAAGACAAGCTCATGTGATAATCTAACTGAATATCATATATTCATTTGTGATTAGACATATAGGATACTGTTTTACTGTTAATGTATGTGTAGCGAAAAATGTGCAAGGCTATTTTCACCTAACTTGTATGAAGACTAATGCTTCATTTGACTGTAAACTTTTGAACTTTGTCCATGTGACAATCTGTAATTTGCTTGAAGAAAAAAATATTCTTTTGTAATAAAAAAGTTAGTGAACCTTTGCATCAATTATGGAACCCCACACTACTTCCATTGTGATACCATTTCTAAGAACTTGGAAGTGCATTCCAAAAGAGTTGCATATATCTCTTGATCAAAAGTTTAGTTCTAAGCTTATTAAACGTAAAATTGCAAAATATTTCAATGGAGTAAAAAACATGACTAAAATCATTATTGCAACACCAAGTAGCAAGAACCATGCATGGAGGTGCTGGTATGTGTAAGAGAAGGCATGACACACCAAGCACTCATGTGCGTTAGGCATGCATGAATGAGCAAATAAATGCACATGCACTGCACATGCACATTTCGATCACCTACTGCTACAACATGGTCAATGCAATCATGACAAGGATTTTGTGAGTGAAAACAATAGTTACACTCATGAACAATGCCTTTGTGTGTTCAATCACATGCACGAATGGACCTTGGTGACATAAGATTTGCAAAAAATTTTATTTTTGGTTAAAGCTACATGTTTCTTATAAAAATTAAAATATTATATAATTTGTAATCAAATTTTGTATTCAATCCTTTATATAAAAAGATAAAAATAATGAATGAAAAAATTCATAATTTTTTAGAGAATTGAATATATTAGTGACAAAGCCCTTCTGCTTCTTCCTTTTTTCCTTAGTTCTTGTTATTCTTATGTTTCAGCTTTTATTATTATAAATCTAAAAAAATGCTTATTATTTTTTGAAATCAAAGAGCTTTGATTTGATGCCAATTGTAGGAGCTAAGTAGAAGGAAATAAAAGAGCATGCCATAAAATAAAATAAATAAGGAGATTAAGGAGGCTTAAATTGAGGTGATTATGCCAATTATTTTACCATCAAGCCCAGAAGAAAAAATAACTCTATTAGCCTAGGAAACAGAAGTGGTAATGAAGAAGATTCTAAAATCTCAATCAATTCTTTCAACAGAATCAGATGATAATAAAAAAATACTTTTAATCAATGGAACTATAGATTAGATAGTAATCTACAAATAATTAGATATAAAGATGAAAATCACATCAATTTCACCCTTCTGATAATTGGAATCGATTACTTCCTTTGAAGTTAGATGCTATGCTTGATTTATTAATTAATATTGGTATAATAGATATAGAGAAATTAGATTCTTCATTGAAGTAACAAGAGATATATTTCTCTCTGTATGACTATTCATCAATTGATAACATGGTGTATACTCTATTAAAAAAGATGAGTCGTACATTATCTTGATAGAATACCCACATAAGAACTAATACAATTGTAAAGGTGACATAAAGCTAATTTAAGAAAGTAATCAAAATATATTGTAAGTCTGTAAAATCCCATTGTCACTAAATTATCTCATTTGTAATGATTATAAAAAAGAAGATAAATGTAAAGGGAAGATAACATATTAAAAAGTCTAAGTATATGTTTAAAAATTAGTAAGAAAAAAGAAGAGCATTCTTTAACAAAATATGTTACAATAACAACTATAAGTAAAACTCAAAAGTTTTATACTAACTATAGAAAAATATGACATATACCAAAAAAAATACTAAAAATTATATTCTAAACTCTTTTAAAAAAATTCTAGGAAGATAAAATACTTATTATAATAAAAACTAAAAAAATACTTAGAACGCCTCAAGTTAATAAAAACCTATCTCTTGTGGTGAGTTCAAAAAAGATATCATATGAAACAAATTATAGAGAACTCTTCACCATTAGAATTCAAGTAAGAAAAGAGTTTATTAGTGTCATTGCTCATAATGGAAGCAAGAAGAATCTAATATCAAAAATCCTTGTGAAGAGTTTAAACTAAGAGATTACACCACATTAAAGATCTCATCTCTCAAAATTGATTCATAAAGACTTTGATATAAGAGATAAAAAATAATATAAAATAAATTTTGTCATCACAAAAGACTATATCGATGAGATTATTTGTGAAGTGCACTTCTAAATGTTTAACAAATTATACAAGAGAATCAATACTTTTGAGGTCATGATGCCTACTATCGATGAATGGAACCATATCAATTTATAATGGAAGGACAATACTTCCTTCAGACATGAGTCAATGAAGCATTAACAAAAGAAATTGTTAGTACAAGTCAAGTGAAGAGACTAATGAATACTTGCTAAAGTCATATGTTACTAATATCAATATCAAAGAAACTACTTGATATAGATGATTGAAGTCTCAACTTTCTAAAGAAGATAAAAGAACTAGTTCTTAGAAAGAATTAGTTCATAAAAGAAGATTTGATAAGACTCAAATCAAAGAAAGAAAAGACTTATAGTCAAGAACTCAATTTCAGGTTCATTAAACAAAAATTTGCAAAAAAAAATCAATGAGATAAAATGAGAAAAATTGTCATTACAACACCAAGCAGTGTGATCGCACAAACTGACACACATGAGCATGCCAGTCATCAACCATGAAAGTGGTCGATGAACCCACCAAGCAAACACAGTCAATGCAAACATGATAGATCTTGTTTGTGAGTTTGAATAATGGCTTGGCACAGTCTATCGCTCAGGCACATAGATGGGTAGTTTTGAAGAAAAATTTGTGATTTTTTTGGTTAAAGCACATGTTTTTTTATGAAACTTAAAATAATATGTGTTACATAGAAAAATATTTTAACTAAAAATCTATATAAAGTGATAAAGATGATGAATTAAACTATTTAAAACTTGTGAATTTAGAACTTGATCAATACAATCTTTTTTTAACAAAAACACTTATCTTTCCTTTCTTTCTTAATTCATCATCATTCTCATGCTTCAACTTTCATTATTACGATCTAAAAATAATTTGTTGTTGAGAACTTGGAGTGAGAACACCTCGTAGATAAATCATCTATTAATATATTCACACTTTTATTCCAACACTTTCTCTTGATCTCCCCTTAATAGCTTCAATTCTATCTACAACATTTTTATGTTTATTTCTTAAGAGAAAAATTAGATTGCCTTATTTTTATCATAAAAAAATTGTTGTTTGCCCTTTAGCTCATCTCATGAAAAAGAAAGACCAACTTATAGTTTTGTGTAGAGAAAGGATCATACTTTAAGGTTGGTGTGGAAAGGAGTCTTCCTTTATATGGAGTATTAAGAAGGTGTGTAGCTTTGCTTTGATGCGGAGAGATTGAAGAGATTGAGGGATTGATGCTTTGATTACCAAAATAATATGTGTAAAAACTTCTTGGCATGCTAAAATAGTGTTTGGCTTAGTGCTAGGCTCAAGCAAGAATACATGGAGGTAGACATAGTCCAATGGTTAGTGGCCAAATATATAAAATCTATATAACATCTTTTTTTTAAAACCTTTACCTTTTATTTATTCACATGCACTCTGTACTTTAAATCACCATTAGTAATCCTTTATAAGTCATTATGATGTTTTGCAAAAATTTTCAAAAACTTGAGATCACTTAGTTAACTCCCTCTATTAATCTTACCTATATGATCAATCTAGTGCGTCAATGTTGAACAACCAAAACCACATATTCTCACAAAATGCCCATTCACCATTATGCTTTTATTATGACTCATTCATTAAAAAACCATCATCCCATATGACATGACAATATTATCCCCAAGCAAAAATATGATCATAATGTAATCATGTGAAACAACAAATAAGTCAATAATAGAAGGTTTCTATCCTACTCGTGGATCCTCATATTACATTTAGACATCTCAGTCAGTATACAATTGAACTCACAAAAATATACATTAGACAACACCATAACCATGAATTATGAGTTTTTGGTTAGAAGAATAAGATAGTTCTTATAAGAAAGTTGATGAACTTTAGTAAGAGTAGCTAGAAGTCAACAAGTTTCATAATCATTCATAGGTGATAAAGTTTTATAGTCTTGTGAAATTGATAGCATTTTGCTTTTTCATAGAACCCTAAGAATCATGGCCAAAATTCTATGATATTAAGTGAATAGTCTTGTAGAGAGCGAGAGTAATCCTTAGGTGTTGAGAGCAAAAATCTCACTAAAAGTGTCAAATAAATGCTAAATCTAAAGATGGTACTTAACATAAGTGCAAGTGCTAGTCAAATGTACTTGTGCATGAAAATTAAAAATCAATTCTACAAATTGTGTTAAAAAAGTGAAGAAAGCAAAGAACAGAACACTATTTTGTATTGATTACACAAAAACTTCTCAATAAGACCAATTAAAAATAACAAATGTTAGAAGGGTTCCACTATCTCTTTTAATTACAAGAAGGGGAGGGCATTTCTATTACCATATACCTTGTAGTAAGGACAAGAGAAATAAGAAAGAATACAAGTGCTTTAATGAACATGAGAAGTTGTGCTTGTAGCCAAAAGAACAAGGAAACTAAGCAAAGGGAAATCAAGTGCTCAACAAGTTAGTAAGAGACCAATGTAGAGAGTATTTGGTGTGTAAAAGTCCTTTTTACTTATTTAAAATTAGCATTTATAGAGACAAAAAGGGATGCTTAGAATTTCCATATGAGAAATAGGTGATGTTAAATGATGGTGAACTAAGATGTTTGAGAGATGTAGTGTAACAACAAAAAAATCTATTAGTATTAAGTGGGCATTTAATGTTCTAGATCTTAAAGAGATACGAGTATAACGATCAAGTAATCAATATAGGAAGAATTAGATGTCATAAATAAGGGAAAGGTTTGGCCAGCTTACTGAAAAGCCTAAACACCTTTATTAGTAAGAAACATAAACTCAGGTCTATGCGAATCACTATCAACATAGCGAGAAGAGTAGGAGCCTTGTTCTTGTAAGGAAAGCAATTTATATCATGAGTGGATTAGGCAACTAGGGGAGATTATGTGGGACATTATAGAAAGATTGCCAAAGAATAATGGAATTGGAAAGACACCCCAAATAAATAGAAAGAGATAATGGGTAATATGTGTTGAAAGTTGAGAAAAAAGAATAAATGGGTTAACATGCATGCTCTTCATTGATTAGGTTCTTTGTTCTTTCTACTACGAGCACAACTTTCAATTGTCATCCAAGCTTTGCTTTTTTTCCTTGTCCTTAAATTAAAAGACATTATAATAATAAAGCTCTTTTTTTCATAACTCAAAAGGATTGTAAAAGCCTTCCTAATATCTATAGACATATTATTGGGGACAAATGACGAGGAAGAAACATGAGAACAATATGTGTCAAAATGTAAGGGAAAGACAAGCAATTGGATCAACAATTGCCAAAATTTTTAGAGGTGTGAGAATAGTGGAAAATATTGAAGATGGTAAAAGGAGAAATAATAATAAAAGGGAAGGAATAACGTGTCTTGGAAGAGAAAACATATCATTGACATTGGACATCTAATATCATGTGAATAAACCTTTGAATCCCTTGGCATATATTTTGTATCATTGTTTGTAAGAGAAAAGATGAAGAAAACAAACATTGCAAGCACTAAACAAATAAGATGTAAAAGTAGCACACAAAAAATTAAAAATATGTTATGGCGAAAATAATATGAAAGATGAAGAGATTTTATTTTATGTGAAACACATAAAACTTATCCAAGAACACAAATGACTTACGTTGACCACCAAATTTATTAAATGATGGGTAAGTGAGATAGCCTTGCAAAACAAAGATCTATGGAGGTCAATACATAGAACCAAAAGACCTATAAAGGAAGTGGCTTATAATAACTAGTATACAATAATAAAATTCAAATTGTAAAAAATTTCATCTGCACTGTTTGCATTGTAATTTGTACAATATCCTAAAACCAAACCGAAAAGTTCAAGAGACACCAATAACATATTATTAAATACAAAACTTTAATATCAAATAGAAAACTATTGAAAATGAAAATATAAGAAATTAGTTGTGATATTGCTTGTGAACTATAATGTGAATCCTTAATAGAGGTGAATGAACTATGGCCTAATTGTATCACACACCTCACTTTCTTAATATGTGAAAGTACTATTTTTAGCATTTTCATGAATGTTTATTTTCCATGTCCTATTTATAGTGATTCAATAGTTAGTTTTAATGCAATTACACTAGTTCCAAATGGCCAATTCATGACTTCTAATAAGACTAACTAGTAGCTTTAGGGTTTTTATTATATTTTTCACTTCTATTCTAACTAGCTAAAGAACATTCATCCATGTTCTCTATCATACTTGTCACATCTAGAGGGATATAAGACTATTGACTTATTTCTTGTGTACTATAATGTGAATCCTTAAGAGGTGAATGAACTATGGCCTAATTGTATCACACACCTCACTTTCTTAATATGTGGAAGTATTACTTTTAGCATTTTCAAGAATGTTTCTTTTCCAAGTCCTATTTATAGTGATTCAATAGTTAGTTTTAATGCAATTACACTAGTTCCCAAAGTCCAATTCATGACTTCTAATAAGACTAACTAGTAGTTTTATTGTTTTTATTATTTTTTTTACTTCTATTCTAACTAGCAAACGAACATTCATCCATGTTCTCTATCATACTTGTCACATCTAGAGGGATGTAAAATTATTGACTTTGTGTTCAATGATCATAATTGTTAAATGCATAACTAAGAGAAGTCATCATAGTAAGAAATATGCAACTATGAAAAGTACAAACATTGACAAAATGCATTAATCCAATGTGGTAATAAGAGGAATAATTGTAGTACAACGATATCCAAATATAAATAATTATTCACAAAACAAAGGCATGCAATTTAGAATAGATTATATCATCGAATAGTATAACAAGTTGCAATGTAGTGTACAACAGAAGATGTTATAATTAGAATTGATAATGTGCCAACCAAAATGGTTTGATGTACTGTATGACATTTGAACATAAAAAATTGACCAAGTTTTTTAGGGGAGACTAATTTTGAACAACGTGTATGATGAAGAGGAAGTACTAGCATGATATTTGAACTTGATTAAATTTGGGTTTTTAAAAAAATACATGCATGAGTGGGCAATTTCAAATGGCATTAATGATAGTCGATCCTGAGTTGCATTACTTTGTACTTTTGATCTACCTCTTTTTTTGTTAGATTGAATGATTCTCACAAATTATTCATGAACAAATCATTGCTTTTAGAAGGGAAAAAACTAAGCATCAATTCTAAAGATGAAGACAAGATCCTTCTTTAGCTTAAACATGTTATCAACTAATCCCTTATGCTTATCATTAATTTCAAGAAAAATAGCAACACTAGATTGATTGGGAAGATGCAAACAAGTTGTGGAAATTCCTTAGGTACCTGGGTTTTGAATTTGAAGGTTGCATGGTTTAATAGAGATTATTCTAATTGACTGTCAATATTCAAGCCATACATCATAATAAAAGCACTAACTTATGTGACTTTCAACATATCCATTCTGATTAATCCTTTACAATACATGGGGAGATACTAATAAGAAAATTGAATGCTCTATGTTGTTAAGCAAACAAAGCTTACAAACTAGCTTGCAATTACATTATTTTCACTACAAAAACATGCAAATTCAGATTCACCAAAAATTGATTTTTTTATTTAAAAAAAATTATCATTATTGCAAATAAAATATATTTATGAGGATTTTTTAAGTGTGGATAATAATCTAAAATCTTGTTTAGATTTATTTGTTTATCCTTTTCAATCAAGCTAAATATACATTTATCATTGATTGAATGTCTTTTTGGAAAACATTTGAGCCATTAAGGCTATTAAAAAGATCATAGTGAGCTTGCATAGGGGTTTAATAGTGAGATTGGTCCTCTTTGAGAGCAAAATCTGAGGCTAGGATAGGTTTTCATATTGTTCTGATAGGATCCTTTATGGGCTCAATGTTGTTAGTAATATGCTCATTCTATTTATTTGAAGCATTATCAACTTCAATAAGTGCTTTTGCATCTAAGTTCATTTTGTTGTGTTTACACTAAAGTGAAAATTGGCCATGCTTGTAGCAAATAAAGAATAGCTAAGCAAATTAGCATATTGTATTCTTTTCTAAAACTCATTTGAGCAAATTCCCTTTTTGTTAATCCTAAATCTGGTTAGTAGTTATTTAGCAAAGACCACTTTTATGCAAACTTTAGCCATGCATAGATGAGTTAAGTTTAAAGTATTAGCATCCACCTTTAGAGGTTTTTTTATTACTAAAGCTAAGGAATATAGGGTCACATTCCTAAAAATGTTGATTGATAATTGTTTAAGTGAAACTTATTAGAGGGCCAAAGATGGCTCAATATTGAGATAAAAATCTGAAGGGCACATGAAAATTCTCATTTGAAAATTCACCACATTCCGAGTTTGATGAAGTTAGTATCTCAAGAAGTCCTCCTCTTTTTCAAATCTAATTTAAACATGGTTGTAGTCTAATTATCTCACTTTGATCACACTTTTGAATCTAATTTTGTTAAAAGAATTTCATATGATAACCATGCTTATTTTGCCATAAAAGAATTTCTCAATTAGTGTCTACTAAAAGGAAGCAACAATTTTTCCTATTTCGTCATCTTAAAAAATTATTTCATGTTTACTTTTGAGTGTCAATATTGAATTGATTTGATTAGGAGAAAAATTAATTGGACAACCCAAAACCACACAAAAGGAGAAGAGTCTAATTTTAAAATCCAAGTTAGGATGAGAGCATACCATTACTAGCGAGCTTGCCCCAACGAATAAATATCCGCCATTGAATTTGGCACCGCGCCAAACATTTTTGGTTGTTGCATTCCTATAGCCTTTCTTAATGCTAATCTAGGCATTTTGCATAATTTGTTCATCACTTAAGGGTTGGCTTAAGCTAATTAGCTTTAAAGTAGATGTGGCCCAAAAGGATAAAGCTAGACCTCTTGAAATGTCTTGTTGTAACCTTTTATTTCTTTCACATTTATATTTTTATTTTATTTTAGCCATAAATAGATTTGATGTTTTGAAAAATATTGTTTGCATAATTATCCTTCCAAAAAAAATTGCACAACCAGTTGACTCCCCTCCAATATAACTTGTGGACCCAACACTTTTAAAAAAGTTTTTTTAAGAGATTTTGGGTTAGATTGTTAAGAAGATTTCAATTATGATACCAATTACCATGCTTCCCTCCCCCAAAGAATACCATTTAGTACCAAAGAAAGATATAGATCTAACTATAGCAATTTTATCTTGTTCGTCCTCTATCAAAACTCCAAGATTTTAAAGTTGTTCAACCACAAGAACCAATGGCCTACATTCATTGATAGGAACCTCACTTGATCCTAGCACTTATCAGTCTCGCTTTCAATCAAATGAGTAGGTAAAAAGGCCTTTACATCCTATCTTTTTATATATATCAAAAGCATAAGTCAAAATCTCTTCAACAATATGCCTTAAAGCTATCTTTTACTCACAAAATAAGAAAATTACAACTTAATCTAAATTGAATGACATAAAAAGAAAAATATTAAGACTAAGATAAATGTTATCAAAGTAATCAAAAGATGCATTGATTGAGGATGTGATTGCAAGGTGATGTGTAAGCAGATCTTTAAGAATGCACTTAAATGTCTCTAGAATGATGTTGTAAAGATGGCTCCCCCAAAGATTTTTCTTCAGATGAATAGTCACATGAAGCTTCCTAGTAATTTTCTAGTAATCTCAATTCTTGTAAAACTTCTTACACATTTTAAATTCTTAAGAAGTCAATTTATTATGCAATATTATGGCTATATGAAGTTCTATTGTTCTCCCTAATACTAACCTTGCCATTTCTAATCATTCTCAAGGTTTATTTGCTCATTTGTGTCAAATATCTATTTTTTAAACTAGAAATTAAAGTATTAAGGTAAACATGTAAGATGAACTAATCAAAGAATTGGGTGGTCCAATTAGGTCATTCATGATCTATTAGTTTTATTAAAATGACTATTGGATTGGTGATATGTATTTTGATAATTGTCATGTTGCCTATTAGATAATAAGAAGGTCTTTTCATTAAAACCATTTTTAGTAGAAGATCTAACCAATATCAAAATTAAATATTAGATGTATTATTAAATTTCTATCAGATAGTCCAATTTATAGAAGTTTCATTTTTATGACAATTTGACTCTTTATTATATAAGCTTATCAAATGATTTGATTCAAATCAATAAACTATTAGATTATTTGATAATCTTCCATAAAAGTTTTTAATAAATGATTTATATGTTAAATAATAGATTTTTTAGAGGGTTGGATATACATTAGCTGCTAGATCAAATTACTCTTTAAATGGTCTATTTGATTGTATAATAGAGATCCTTTTATTGAGTATGACCTTCAACATTGACTATGCACATAATAAGCGAGCATAAACACAAGATGCAAAGAAAATAGGTTGTATGAAAATGTTCATTGCATCTAATGGAAATAGGCTCTTAAAAGAACGAGGGGGTAATAAGACCCACTCATTGAAGAGGTGATTTGGGTAAGTGGCAAGCAAGAATAAGCTAGAGAGATGATGAATAAGCCAAATAAACTATTAGCAATAAAGAGACATTACTACCTTAGATTTTAAAGAGATATAGAAGGTAAAGATAATAGTTAGTCTAAGGAAAAACCTAAACAACCTTAATGAAAAAAAGCCTAAGCATAATCTAAGAAAAGAGTTCTTTATTTATATGAAAGAGCTAATGGAGAGGGACTTTTTCCCTTGTAGGGAAAATAGCTAATTAATCAAGCATGTTGGCTAAGTATGTAAGCTTAAGTGAAGTGGACAATAATTATTAAAATTGTGAGGGATAACATCATTTAAGGAGGTCAACATAAATGAGTAAGAAGTAAGAAGGATGAGACATATGAACTAAATATGTCAAATGGTGACAGAGAGAAAATTAATTTTGGATTAATTGCTACAATAATCTATAGTAGTATAAAAATTTTAAGAAGTAGTTGTGGTGCTTAGAGGAGAAATAATAGTAAATGGAGATGAATAAGAAGAATAGAGAGAGAGAGAATATGACATTGAAATTAGACATCCAACATTGTGTGAATACATCTTCAAATCTCATAGAAAATCTTTTCTATCATCATTAATAAGAGAAAAGCTAAAGTAAACAAAAACACAAATAAGATGTAAAGTAGCACAAATAATAATGGAAAAAGATTATGAAGAAATATCATAAAAGATGTAAACTTTTATTTCATGTAATAAACATAACTTATTTGATCATATATAGACTAACTGCAAATTAGAGACACATTTCATTTTCATAAGATAATAGAAACAAATGGATAGATTTAGTTTGATGTATTGTGAATCATTGACATATTTTATTATGGAATTATATATGTCTATATATACTCAAAATATTCTCTCAATTGCTTATAACATTCTCCACCATCATTGAGATGATGTAGTCCTTATGCCTTCACCAGCATTAGTGTATTCATCTTTGTTCAAGTAGAAGAAATTGCACACACTAGCATGATTTATGACTAACGAAACAAAAGAAATTGGTATGTTGCATAATTGAAGCAACTGTTGACTAAATACTCTCCATAGATTCTCCACAATTTTTTTTAATATTTTGTGCACTTCATCTTTTGTGCATCCATGCTAGCTCATGTAGCACTGAACTACACGGGCCATGTGCTTCTCATTCTACTCATGTTGCAACCATCATAGAATAATTTGGATCTTAAAAAGTTATGCATTTGAAGAATATATCATTGATAATATTTAGCCAAATACATATTTCTATATAGTGATTTAATAATTTTGCTCACTTTTTCTGTCATATTACAAATGTTAGTGTAAAAATAATGTAACAAATATATTAAATGAGACATACCTTATCAAAAATATAGTTGTTGACAATTCTATTTATACAAGACTATGCTTTGGTAACCTTAGGAAAGGTGCAAAGACAATCAAAGACTTCTCTTGGAACCTTTTCTATTCTAATGCAAGAGAGACAAAATAGTAGTGGAAGAACCAAGCTTTTCATGGAGATGCTTAGATAATCTTCCACGATGGGGTTTAAGCTTTGATTCCCCCATTTGGTTTCTTTATGAAAGGCTTTTGCTAAATGCTTATTCTAAGATGGTATGAAACCAATCAATCACTATGTAAATTAATCATGTCTTGTAGTGTCTTGCTTGCAAGCCATACCTCATCTCTAAGGTATTCAATATGAAATGATTTTTCATCCAATTTCAACTCCGCTTGTAGTTCTTTGAAAGTGTTGTCAAGAATATGAAAGAAGTGTTTTAAATACTTTGATAATTTGATTGCTTTCTTGAGTTCCAATCAAATCATAACATGTATTAAACCAATCAAAATATAATAAAAAGAAACTTGATTTCTTGAAGTGATTCACAATTTATTTAAGATATCATAATTATTATATTTTTTATAAACTAGCCATTAGACTATTAATGTAAACATGTTAGAAGAACTAATCAAGGATTTGGGTGATCCAATCAGGTCATTCTTGATCCAATAGTTTTATTAGAATGATTGTTGGATTGATTATATGCATTCTGATGACTAGCATGTTGCTCGTTAATAAATAAAATGGTCTTTTGATTGAACCCATTTTTAGTTTAATTTTTAGTAGATGATCTAATCAATATCAGACTAAATATTTGATACATTTCAAATGATATGATCAATAAAAGTTCCATTTTGATGATGTGATTTGACTCTTTATTAGATCAAGTCTTCAGTAATTCAATTCACATCAATCAATCATTAGATTGTCTGATAACCTTTCATAAAAGTGTTGAATAAATGATTTATATGTTAAATAATGGAACATTTAAAAGGTTTTATCTACATTAGATGCAAGATCAAATGGCTCCTTGAATGGTCCATTAGGCTATACAAGAGAGATCCTTCTATTCAGTATTATACTTCATCATTGACTATGTGCATAATAGGTTAGTATGAGCACAATAATACAAAGGAAATAGGTTGTGCAAAAATATTCATTTCAGCTAAAGAAGATAGGCTCTTAAAAGAATAAGGGAGTGATAAGACCCTCCCATTGAAACAATAGGTGATTTGGATAAGTGGTAAGCTAGAATAAGCTAGAGAGATGATGAATCAGTCAAACAATCTATTAGCAATAAAGATACTACACTTGATCTTAGCCAAAAGGCTGAGAAAGGTATAATCTATTAGCAATAAAGAGGCATTTAGTACCTTGGATTTTAAATGGATATAGATGGTAAAGATTATAGTAGGCTTAAGAAAAAAAATTGAACAAACTTAACAAAACATAGCCAAAACATAGACCTAAGAAAAAGTGCTCTTTATCTATTAGAAAGAGCCGATGGAGAGAGAACCTTTCCCTTTTAAGAAAAAGAGCTAATTGATGAAGTAAGTTGGCCGGGTATGTAAGCCTAAGTGAAGTCGACAATGATTAAGGAAATTGAGAGGAACAACGTCATTTAAGGAGGTCATCATAAATAAGAGTAAGAAACAAGAAGGAAGAGACATGTGAACCAAATATATCAAATGGTAAGAGAGAGAAAATTAATTTTTAATTAATTGCTACAATAATCTATAGTAGTATGAAAATGTTAAGAAATAGTTATAAAGTTGAGAGGAGAAATAATAATAAATGAAGCTAAATAAGAAGAACCAAGAGAGAGAGGATATAACTCTGAAATTAGACGTCCAACACTGTCTAAATACATTGCTAAATATCATAGAAAATATTTTGTATCGTCATGAATAAGAGAAAAACTAAAGCAAAAAAACACAAATAAGATGTGACGTAGCACAAATAAACATGGATGATGATTATGAATAAAATATTATAAAATATGTAACGTCTTATTTCTTATAATAAACACATAACTTATTTGATCATATATAGACTAAGGGCAAATGAGAGCACCACATTTCATTTTGATCATACAACAGCAAAAATATGGATAACTTAGGCAAGAGCATTCTCGGTATCTGACAAAGTTTATTTTAGAATTATATATGTCTATATATACCCAAAACATGCTCTCAAATGCTTATAACATTCTCCACCATCACTGAGTTGATGTAGTCTTTAATGTCCCCGCCAGCATTAGTGTATTCATCTTTGTTTAAGTAGAAGAGATTGCACATACGAGCATGATTTATGATTATCCAAACAAAAGACAATGGTATGTTTCTTATTCGAAGCAGCTCTTGGCTAAATACTCTCCATAACTTATCCACCATTTCCTTTAGTTTTTCATATGCTACTTCTTTTGTGCATCCATGCTGCCTCATGTAGCACTGAACTACATTAGCTACATGCTTCTCCTTTTGCTCATGCTGCAATCATTATAGAATACTTTTTGATCATAAAAAGGTTTTCTTTTGAAGAATATATCATTGATGATGATTAAATAATTGAAATTTTTGTGAGAAAGAATTCTTTTTCACCTTTTTTCATATTACAAATGTCATTATAAGAAAATGTGTCAAAAAATATTTAATAAGACTTACCTCGTCTGAAACAAGGTCATTCACAATCCTGGCGATGCGAGATGATGCTTTGGCGACCTCATGAAAGGCCTTAACCCAATCAAAGACTTCTCTTGTAACATCCTCCATTTTAATGTAAGACGAACAGAATGATACTGGAAGCACTGAGCTTCGCATAGAGATGTTTAGATAATCTTCCAAATTGGGGATGAAGTTTTGACTCCCCCACTTGGTTTCTTGATGGTAAGCGCTTGCCAAACCCTTAATCTAAAGTGGTATGAAACCAATCAATTATTATGTAAATTAATCATGTCTTATGTTATCTTGCTTGAAAGTCATACCTCATCTATAAGGTATTCAATGTGAAATAATTTGTCTTCTAATTTGAACTCCTCTTGCGATTCTTTGATAGTGTCGTCAAGAATATGAAAATAGTGTTTTAAGTACTCCGGTAATTGATCTGTTTTCTTAAATTCCCATCTAATCAAAACATGTATATTATTAGACTCGTTAATATATAATAAAAAATCGACATTTGCTTTTATTTAAACTTTGATATCAAAGTTAATTATTTTGACGAACTTTATGATAAATTTATTTTAACTTTACAACTTATTTTATTCAAATAAGAAAAATTTTGTACCTTTTGATTGTCTCCGTAAGCAATTGGAGTTCTTCTGGGTTCCCACGTTGGTCATAGATGTCGTCAAGTATAGACATGAGATAAAGTATTTTTGTGGAAAATATTCTTGCAGAAGAATAGCAAGGTTCAAAATAATTTCCGATCGTCCAAAAGTGCAACTCTACTATTCTATCTCTTGCGAAAGGAAACTTGGTCTCTGTTCTCAGGTGCTCGTTCTTCCATCTATTTATTAAAAGAAAAACATTAATGTACTTCTTATAACGGGGATGTTTTCTAGTATGAAAGCTTACAGAGATAGGTGACAAAGCTCTTCATGATGAATTGATTGCACTCTTTGAAAGTCCAATTTCGCAAACTCTAATAGCATTTCGATTCTATTTTGTTGGAGTTCATAAACATTGATGAATTGTCTTGCTTCCAGCCTTTCGGCTCTTTTCAATCTTGGCATCTGCAAAGCTCTCGAGACCATCTGTTTCATGTATGGATTCAAATCATCTACCACCAATTCGAGATGGTTTATTGCATGGTATGCTGCTTTTTCAATTATTTTCTCATCAGGAGTTAGAAAATAGGATGCTTCGTAAAGACCCAACAAATCTTCAATAGATTGAGTTGAGCCTAAGTTCAGTAAATCCCCATCTTCGTCAAGAAATTTGGTAAAAACATCTGCGATCAAAATGTTTATTCATAAGCACAGCCAGTGATGGGAATATGCATGCTACTTAAATGAGAGTATGATAACCAGGTGAAGCAGGAAGGCCATGTTGTCTTAGAAGGCGAAATCCAAGAGCAACAGTTTGCATGTCTTCGCTTGGATTAAAACCAGTTCTATGAATTTTATTTAATATCTCGTCGATCTCTATTTCAAAGTGATAAGCTACTCCAAGATGCTGCATGGTATCGATCAAAACAAGAGATTGATGATGATTTGTTGTCTCTTTAAGCATTTTGCTTAGGTTTAGCTTCAGCTCATCAATCTTTGATTGAATCTGTGACTTTAAAATTGCAAGTAAGTTAGAATGTGAGCTATAGAAATAAAATATTCATGAAAAGAGTACCAATTCATTTGAGGACTTTGATGCGTGGGTGATGAAATAATCACCCCAAAGATTTGGGTGAAATACTCCAACTGGGTAATGATCCTTTGAGGGAGACTCCATTGCTTATTTTTGTCATTGAAGAAGAGGCAGGAAAAGGTTATTTATACAGAACTTTCGCTTAAGTTAAAATAAAGGAACATCAAACGATTAATTTCTATATTTTCTATGGATTACTCTTTTTTTATTTGGGAAATATTTTAATTTTTTTTAATAAATTGATATAAATATTCTCTTTTATTCAAATTGAAAGAAATATTTTCTCTTTTAATTGTGTTATTATTTTTTTTAACTCAAAAATTTTTTACAATAATTTTTTTTATTATCTATAAACGTGACCTAAAAATATAAGTAGGTTATATACATGTTTTTTTTTTTTGTTATCGTTGCAATTTAATATATGTATAATACAAAATTAAAAAAAAAACTCAAGTCCAAAGCACTTTGTATTTATTAGGAACCTATTGTTGGGCCTGTAGCTCCAGTAGAATATAACACATAAGCCTAATATGTCTATTAGATCCCATAACTATTTGCCAATTGTCAATAAAAAAAATGTAATAATTATTTCTTATTATAAAAAAAAAACCAAAAATTGACTTATCAAAATATTTAAAATAAAAGAACATCAACGATTAATTTTTATAATGTTTTAATATGGGAGAAGAAATTGAAATTGGCTAATATACATTTTTTTTATTAGAGGGGCATCTTTTAGTTATCGTCTCTAACTTGGTATCCTTTATACTGTTAGATGACTTTTTGAAGTTTATGCGATTTGATTGCAATGGATTTTGCATTTTATAAATTTTAAGATCTTTTCGATTTTATTTTAAAAAAAATTAATATCAATTTTTGACAACTGTCCTTCTTTTTGAGTTTTTTTCATAATAGATAATATATATAACAATAACAAAACATAAAGATAAATATTAAGAAGAAGGAATTTGAAGAGCAAACCACCAAATAGAATAATGAGATTAACAAGACTTCAATCGAGGTGACTATGCCAATTATTTCACCATCAAGCCTAGAAGAAAAAAAAACTCTATTAGCTTAATAAATAAAAGTATTGATGGAGAAGATTCAAAATCTTAATCCATTCTATCACAGATTCAAAAGATAATTAGTAAAAAAAACTTTTCATCAATAGAATTATAGATTAAGTAGTAATTTCAATATAATTAGAGATAAAGATGAATATTACATCAATCTTACCCTCTTGATAATTAGAATCGATTACTTCCTTTTAAGGTAGATGCTACACTCGAATTTATCAATTTGTGATAGTATAACAGATATAGAGAAATTAGATTCATGATTAAAGCAACTAGAGACATATTTCTCTCTACATGATTATTCATCAATTGATAAAGTGGTGTATGCACTATTAAAAAAGATGAGTCATACATTATCTTAGTAAAATACTCACATAAGAACTAATATAGTTGTAGAAGTGACATGAATCTAATTTAAGAAAATAATTAGAGAAGATTTTTATCCCATGGGTTACATGGATTAAAGGGGAAGAAAGTGACATAATCTATATATCGATAAGGCTAACGATACAATAATATGCTAATGAATTTTGATGACAAGTCGTAAACTTAAGAATATCAATTGATGAGATAGAGATATCATCAAAATATGTTGCAAGCCTATAATATTCCATTGTCACTAAATTATCTCTTTTTTTCAATTCAATTTTTAAAACAAGCTAGTACATTTGTAATGGTTATAAAAAAGAAGAATAAATTTAAAGAGACAAATCAAAGATAAAATATTAAGAAATCTATGTATAAGTCTAAAAATTGGTAAAAAAAATAGAAGAATATTCTCTAACAAAGTATGTTATAATAACAACTATAAGTAGAACTTAGACTTTTTATATTTACTATAAAAAAATAAAGCATATACAACAAAAATACTAAAAATTATATTCTAAACTCTTTTAAATATATTTTAAGAACATAAAATACATATTATAACGAAAACTAAAGACATAATTAAAACCTTTTCTTAAGTTAATAAAAGTTTATCTCTTATGATAATTTCAAAAGAGATATCACATGAAATAAAATATAGATAACTCTTCACCATTAGAATCCAAGTAAAGAAAGAATTTATTAGTATTATTGCTCACAATGGAAGCAAGAAGAACCTAATATCCAAAATCCTTGTGAAGAGCTAAAACTAAAAAACAAAACAACGTCCAAGACCCTATACCTTAATGTAGATTCATAAAGACTTTGATATAAGAGTTAAAAAATAATATAAAATAAAGTTTATCATCACTAAAGATTATATCAATGAGATTATATATGAAGTGATACTTCTAGATATTTATCAAATTATACATTCAATACTTATGAGATCCAGATCTCTATTGTTGATGAGCAAAATAATATCAATTTACAAATAGAATTATTGGTACTAACAAAGTGAAAAGACTAATTAATAGCAATATCAAAGAAACTATTTCATGGGGATGTAGAAGTCTGAACCATCTAAAGGAGATAAAAAAACAAGTTCTTGCAAAGAATCAGATCAAAAAAGAAGATTTGATGAGACTCAAATCACAACAAATGACTTATAATTAAGACCTTAATTTTAAGCTCATTAAACCCAACTTTGTAAAAAAAATCAATAAGGAAAAATGATAAAAATTATTGAACAACCAAAACCACATCTACTCACCTTGTTCTCATTCACCATTATTGTTTTATTATGAATCATTCATTAAAAAAATAATCATCTCATATAACATGACGGTATTATCCTCAAGCAAAAATATGATCATAATGCAATCAAGTGAAACAACAAATAAGTCAATAATAGAATGTTTCTATCTGCCTCCTCGATCTTCAAATTACATGTAGAAATCTCAGTTAGTATACTATTGTACTCATAACAATGTACATTACACAACAAAACTTCTTATATGTTTTATATTCTTAAAAAGTCAATTTGTAATGCAAGATTATGGCTATTTGAAGTTCCATAGTTCTTTCTAATGCTAATCTTGTAATTTATAGTTATTCTCATGGTTTATTTGCTCATTTTTCCCAAACATCTATTTTCTAAACTAGAAGGTAGAGAATTAATGTAAACATGTCAGATAAACTAATCAAAGAATTGGATGATCCAATCAAGTCTTTCATGATATACTACTTTTATTAGAATGACTATTGGATTGGTGATATGTATTCTGATGACTGTCATGTTGCATATTAAAAAATAAAAAGGTCTTTTGATTGAACCTGTTTTAAGTTTAATTTTTTGTATATGATCTAATCAATATCAAAAATAAATATTAGAATCCTATAAGATACTCCAATTACTAGAAGTTTTATTTTGGTGACAATTTGACTCTTTATTATAACAAGTCATCAAATGATTCGATTCACATACACCAACTATTAGAATTTTTGAAAACATTCCAAAAACATTTTGAATAATTGATTTATATGTAAAACAATGGATCATTTAGAGGGTTTGATATACATTAGATGTTACATCAAATTACTCTTGAAGTGTTTATTAGATTGTACAATAGAAATCCTTCTATTGAGTAAAATCTTCAACATTGAATATGTGCATAATAAATGAGCATAAGCATAAGATATAAAGAAAATAGGTTGTATGAAAATGTTCATTGCAAACCTAATGGAAAGAAGCTCTTAAAAAAATAAGTGGGTAATAGGACCCACTCGTTGAAACAATAGGTGATTTGTATAAGTGGTAAGCTAGAATAAGCTAGAGAGATGATGAGTTAATGAAACAATCTATGAGCAATAAAGAGACTTTTACTACCTTGGATTTTAAATGGATATAGATGGTAAAGATTATGGTAGGCCTAAGAAAAACATTGAACAAGCTTAACAAAACATAACCTAAACATAAACCTAAGAAAAGTGCTCTTTACTTATTAGAAAGAGCTAGAGAGAGAACCTTTTGCTTTTAAGGAAAAGTGGTAATTGATGATGCAAGTTGGCCAGGTATGTAAGCCTAAGTGAAGTGGACAATGATTAAGGAAATGGAGAGGAACAACGCCATTTGAGGAGGTCATCATAAAAAAGAGTAAGAAACAAGAAGGAAGAGACATGTGAACGAAATATATCAAATGGTAAGAGAGAGGAAATTAATTTTTAATTAAACACTACAATAATATATAGTAGTATGAAAATGTTAAGAAATTGTTATAGAGTTTAAAGGATAAATAAAAACAAATGAAGATGAATAAGAAGAACCAAGAGAGAGAGGATATAACACTGAAATTAGACATCCAAAATCGTCCAAATACATTGTCAAATATCATAGAAAATCTTTTGTATCTTCATTACTAAGAGAAAAAAAAGGAAAAAACACAAATAAGATGTAACGTAGCACAAATGAACATGGAAGATGATTATGAAGAAAATATTATAAAAGTTGTAAAGACTTATTCCTTATAATAAACACATAACTTTTTGATCATATATAGGCTAAGTGCAAATTAGAGCACCACATTATTGTTTGATCTTACAACATAAAAAGCTTGATAACATAGGCCTGAGCATTTTGGGTATCTGACAAAGTTTATTTTAGAATTATATATGTCGATATATACCCAAAGCATTGTCTCAAATGCTTGTAACATTCTCCACCATCACTGAGTTGACGTAGTCTTTCATGTCCTCACCAACATTGGTGTATTCATCTTTGTTCAAGTAGAAGAGATTGCACACACGAGCATGATTTATGATTATCCAAATAAAAGACAGTGGTATGTTTCTTAATCGAAGCAACTCTTGGCTAAATACTCTCCATAGCTTCTCCACCATTTCCTTTAGTTTTTCATGTGCTACTTCATTTGTGCATCCATACTGCCTCAAGTAGCACTGGACTACATTAGCCACGTGCTTCTCCTTTTGCTCATGCTGCAACCATGATAGAATAATTTTGATCATAAAAAGCTATGCTAATGTCAGTGTAAAGAAAATGTGCTAAATATATTTAATGAGACTTACCTCATCTGAAACAAAGTCATTCATGATCCTCCCTATACGAGACGATGCTTTTGTGACCTCAGGAAAGGTAGTAACCCAATCAAAAACTTCTCTTGGAACATCCTTTATTTTGACGTAAGACACACAAAACAATACTGGAAGAAGTGAGCTTCGCATGGAGATGTTCAGATAATCTTCCATGTTGGGGATGAAGCTTTCACACCCCCACTTGCTTTCCTGATGATAAGCGCTTGCCAAACGCTTAATCTAATGCGATATGAAACCAATCAATTATTATATAAATTAATCACTTCTTATGTTATGTTTTTTGCAAGCCATACCTCATCTCTTAGGTATTCAATGCGAAATGATTTGTGTTCTAATTTCAGCTCCTCTTGTGATTCCTTTAGAGTGTTGTCAAGAATATGAAAATATTGCTTCAAGTCCTCTGGTAATTTGTCACAATTTTTGAGTTCCCATCTAATCAAAACATAGATATAATCAAACCCTTTAATGTATAATAAAAAGAAACTTGATTTTCTTAGATATTTCATTGTTTAATTACGATAACATCAATAATATATTTTTTTATAATTTTATTTTTTTTATTTTTCTCAGTAAAACAAATTCATAATAGACTTTATTATTCGAAAAATTTATCTTCATAAATTTCTTTCACACTTATTCTAATAAAATAAAATCAAATTTATGTCTCTAATTTATACATGAGTAAGGTAGAACTTACATCTCAAAGGAAATAAAATGAAATAATAAAATAATTGTAATACCATAAGTTATTATGACAATTTTTTATAAGAGAAAACAATTTAAAAAAAAAAGTTTCTTCAAACTAATTTATTTTTACTTTATTATATAACGTTGATGCTAAACTTTGTAATCAATATTATTTATTTTATCTAATTTTTATGATGAATTAGTTTTAATTTTAAAAAAAAGTTTAGTCAAATCAGAAAAATTTTGTACCTGTTGATTGTTTCAGTAAACAATTGGAGCTCTTCTGGGGTCCCGCGTTGGTCGTAAATATCGTCAAGTATGGCCATAAGATAGAGTATTTTTGCAGCAAATATTCTTGCAGAAGAATAACAAGGCTCAAAATAAACTCCAGTCATCCAAAAGTGCGACTCTACAACTCTATCTCTTGCGAAAGGAAACTTGGTCTCTGTTCTCAGGTGCTCTTTCTTCCATCTATTTGTTAAATGTAAAATATTAATGCACTTCCTGTAAAGAGGGATGTTTTCAAGTATGAAAGCTTACAAAGATAGGTGACGAAGCTCTTCATGATGAATTGATTGCACTCTTTGAAAGTCCAATTTTGCAAACTCTAATAGTGTTTGGATTCTATTTTGTTGGAGTTCATAGACATTGATGAATTGTCTTGCTTCCAGCCTTTCGACTCTCTTCAATCTTGGAATCTGCAAAGCTCTCGAGACCATCTGTTTCATGTATGGATTCAAATCATCTACCACCAATTCGAGATGATTTCTTGCATGGTATGCTGCTTTTTCAAGTATTTTCTCATCAGGAGTTAGAAAATAGGATGCTTCGTAAAGACCCAACAAATCTTCAATAGATTGAGTTGAGCCTAAGTTCAGTAAATCCCCATCTTCGTCGAGAAATTTGGTAAAAACATCTGCGATCAAAATGTTTACTCATAAGCACAGCCAATGATGGGAATATGCATGCTACTTAAATGAGAGTATGATGACCAGGTGAAGCAGGAAGGCCATGTTGTCTTAGGAGGCGAAATCCAAGAGCAACAGTTTGCAAGTCTTCGCTTGGATTAAAACCAGTTCTATGAATTTTATTTAATATCTCATCGATCTCTATTTCAAAGTGATATGCTACTCCAAGATGCTGCATGATATCGATCAAAACAAGAGATTGATGATGATTTGTTGTCTCTTTAAGCATTTTGCTTAGGTTTAGCTTCAGCTCATCAATCTTTGATTGAATCTGTGACTTTAAAATTGCAAGTAAGTTAGAATGTGAGCTATAGAAATAAAATATTCATGAAAAGAGTACCAATTCATTTGAGGACTTTGATGCGTGGGTGATGAAATAATCACCCCAAATATTTGGGTGAAATACTCCAGCTGGGGAATGATGCAATAAGAGAGCTTCCATTGCTTATTTTTGGCATTGAAGAAGAAGCAGGAAAAGGTTATTTATACAGAACTTTCGCTAAAGAAGCACCACCATTCTTGTGTTAGTTGTACTTTTCTACTAAACATTTTTTTATTGTTGGACGAGCATCTTTTGTTATCCTTTCTAACTTGGTTTCCTTGATACTATTAGGTAAGTTTTGGAACTTTATGCAATTTGATTGCAATGACCTTCAACTCCATTTAATAAAAAATAATATCAATTTTTGACGACCGTCCTTCTACTTGAGTTTTTCCAAAACAGATAATGTATATAACAGAAACAAAACATAAAATATAAGAAAAACAAATCTTTACCTCAGCTATATTTCTACAAATCATTTGAGAAGATTCTATTATTGCTAATCTCGTGACCACCATGTTACTTCCACCAAAGTATTACTGGCTAATCTAATAGCTTATATAAATGTTTGGCATTCAAGTCCTCTACCTATGAGATACGATGCATCTCACATTTCTTCTTTTCTGAATGGTTCAAAAATCATTTCCTTCGCTTGAATGAGCAATTGAAACAATAACGGGGACAAATAATAGCTATTGTACCCTTAGAAAAACCTAATGGTTCCTAGCTTTCTAAAAGTAGGCCTTGACTTAAAAGAAAAAAAAAGTATTTTTTTAAAATCTAATATATTTAGATAAAATCTGCAAAATTTGATGTGTTCAAATTTGGAAAACTACTATGATTGATGATTCTTAAGATTTCAAGTACCAATACAATATAACACAATAGAATAATACAAACACAATTGATGATTCTCCCAATTGAATCAATGTAGTATACATACAACCTCAAATTAGTACACTAGTGTAATCAACAATGCATGTAATAGGGAATTACAATCACAAAGATCCAAGACATTGAACATGTATGCAAAAGTAACTCAAATACTATATTGATAAAACTAGTACAAATTTTGAATTCAAGTGCAGATCAATCACAACTCAAAGAATACCAAATAATCTTCATGCTGGGTGATATCAGCTTACTATATTCAACAACACAAGCAAAGGCATCATTGTTCTATTCTTAAAACAAACAAATTATTTTAAGCATGCACAATCGAGTAGACCAATGACATGAGCTGCACATGGACATTTCAATCACCTACCTCTACAATGTGATCAATGACAGGGCCTATCCATGCACATAAACAGTACTTATGCATATGAACAATGCCTTGGTGTGGTTTATCACGAATGCAAATTGGCCTTGATGACCCAAAATTTGGAAAAATTTCAAAATATCTTACTTTTGGTTAAAACCATATCTTTTTATATAAATCATGAGTTTAGGAAAATTAATTGACGAGATACAAATATTATCAAAATATATTATAAGTCTGTAATATATTGTTGCTATTAAATTATCTCTTTTTCCTATTCAACCTTTAAAATAAGCTAGTACATTTGTAATAGCTTTCAAAAAGAAAAATGAATGTATAAAAACAAACATAAAATGGCAAAATATTAAGAAGTTTAAGCACAAATCTAAAAAATGATGAAAAAAGAAGTGTTTTCTCCAAACAATTGAGTTACGATAAGGACTACCAATACAAACCAAAAGTATTATGACGAGCACAAAAAGACAAATCACAAACAATAAAAATGTTAAAATTTATATACTAAAATATT
The DNA here is from genome assembly GCA_023846275.1 of Vanilla planifolia. NCBI lineage: Eukaryota > Viridiplantae > Streptophyta > Magnoliopsida > Asparagales > Orchidaceae > Vanilla > Vanilla planifolia. The sequence goes on from CM043865.1 coordinate 59,761,930, forward strand.
TTTAAAAAGTTCAATAAAATTAAAATACTTATTATATTTGAGATTGAAAAAAATACTTAGAAACCCCTTGTCAAGTTGTTGAAAGTTTGTCTCTTGTAGTGAATCCAAAATAGATGTCATTGAAGAAAAATATAAAGAAAAACTCTTCACCATTAGAATTCAAGTAAAAAAAAAACTTATTAGTTATATTGCTTACACTGGAGGCAAGAAGAACATAATATCAGAAAGTTATGAAGAACGTAAGGTAAGAGACTATATCACATCCAAGACTTTTTTTCTTGGGATAAATTTATAAAGTTTAAGAGTAAAAAAAAAATACAAAATAAAACTTGTCATCACAAAAGACTATATTAATGAGGTTATTTATAATATGATACTTCTAGATGTTTATTAATTTATACATAAGAATCAATACTTATGTGATCCATACATCTTGACTATTTATGAGTTCAACCATTTCAATTTATAAAAGATGGAAAATACATTCTACAAACACAAAACAATGAAGCATTAGCAATATGCTATGTTAGGATAACCAAGTAAAGAGACTAATAAGCACTTAGTAAAGTTATGTGCTGCTAGTAATAAAGTCAAAGAAAGTACTTGATGAGCATGATAAAAATCTCAATCTCTTGAAGAAGATAACATAATTAGATCTTACAAAGAATTAATTTAAAAAAGAAATTTTGATAAGACTCAAATAACAAAAACAAAAGATCTATCATCATGAGCTCAAATCCAAATTCATTGAACCTAAATTTCTAAAAAAAAATGAAAATAAAATGATAAAAATTTTCATTGTAGTACCAAGTAGTGTGATTATGAACTAACACACATGAGCATGTTGATCACCTACCACAATGTAGTATCAAGCCATCTCGTCCTTATTCTCCAATTGTAACACTACTTCGAATGTAGTAAAACATTTGTCTTTCTTTATACACCCTAAATATTTATGGAAGCTACTAACCATCTTTCTTTTTAGATTTTTCATCACATCATTATAACCCATGAGGTTAACACCTTCAACAAACTCCTTTAAATTTACAAATAGTGTTCTAATGAGACAAAATTATCATTAGATTGGCAATTCTTATCCTTAACCAATCTTAATGTCACTCTTAAACATAGGAATATGTGTACTATTCCTAACATAATGACTATGAATTTTATATCATTTGCTCACTTATATTTACAACTATCTCATAATTAAAATCAAGTTCAATAAAAAAGCAATCAAATTGTTCGATTTATAGTCTAATTATAATTAGATAAATCAATAGCGTATCTGATAAATAGTTTTTTAAAGCAAGAATATCATCTTTGAACTTGTCAAATCATTTGATAGATCAAGTAAATTTTCGAATGTGCATAACATTACACTTTAATAAAATATATGTGATTAATAACTTTAATATGATTAATACGTTTGTCAAACAAAAACTTCAAATTGGACTTAGTTGTAATTTTATGAAACATAGAACATAAAACATAACACTAATAAATCTTAACCTTAGCTATATTTCTATAAATCACTTGAGAAGATCTTATTATTACTAATCTCATGCACATCATATTGTTTCCACCAATGCTTTACTAGCTAACATAACCTATATTAGTGCTTGGGATTCAAGACCCCTGCCTGGGATGCTTGTCTCTACTTATAGCAAATAACATTACCCATTATCATATTATGTGACATTGATCTACTTACCTTATAAGGTTAGAGAGATCTTTACCACCAATGAGATATGATGTATTTCATATTTCAACATTCATATGTGCATAATCTCCTAACAAGCCATCCCATGCCTTTCTTTAATTATAACACTACTTGGAATGTAGTAGAACATTTTCCTTTCTCCATACTCTATAGATATTCATATAAGCCATTAACCATCTTCTTTTTTAGATTTTTCATTTTACCATTACAACCCATGAGATTTACACCTTCAACAAACTTCTTTAAGTTTTCAAATAAAGTGTTCCAATGAAGAAAGCATTAACTTTTGATTGACACATAACTAACATCAACCAAAGTCCTAAGTCACTCTCAAACATGTAAATATGTGCACTACTACTAAAGCAATGACCATGCCCTCTATTTCTTTTGTTCACTTATATTTACAACTATCTCATTTCTAAACTTAAGTTCAATTAGAAAACTATCAAATTGTTCATTGGATAATTTGATTATCATTAGATAGCATAAAAACCTATTTGAAAAATAGTTAGTTAAGATTAGAATTTCATATTTAAATTGAACGAATCATTCGATATATCAAATGAATAGTGTAATTTGTATAATGTAACACTTTATTGAATGGTTAAAAAATCATCTCCTTAGCCCGAATGAGCAATTGAAACTTTAAGGGGGAAAAAGAAGAGTTTATCGTATGCATAGAAAAATCCAAATGGTTCTATGTTTCTAAAAAAACCTTGGCTTAAAGGAAAAAAAATTGTTTTTGCAAAATTTGACAGATTTATATAAAGTCTACAAACTTTGATATGTAGAAATTTCAAAAACTATGATGATTGATGATTCGTAAGAATTGAAGTACCAATACATTACAACAACAAAATAGAATGGTGCAAATACAGTTGATGATTCTCTTAATTGAATCAACATATTATACGTATAACATGAGACTAATACATTGGTGTAACCAACATTGCATGTAGCAAGGAATTACAATCACAAAGAACCAAAACATTGGACATGACTACAAAGTTGTAACAGTTATAGTTCATTAGAGGAGAAAAGGTACAAAAAATAACTCAAACACTTTATTGGTTAGACTAATATAGATTTTGAATGTGGACATAAACCAATCGCAACTCAAAGAATACCAACTGATCTTCGCAACAGGTGACATCGGTCTATTATACTCAATAACACAAGTAAAGGTACCATCATCCTATTTTGAAGACAAAACAAATTATATTCGACAAATACGATCACAAGATAAGCTCATGTGATAATCTAACTAAATGTCATATATTCATTTGTGATTATACATATAGGATTCTATTGTACTGTTAATGTATATGTAGCGAAAAATTTGCAAGGCTATTTTCACCTGACTTGTATGAAGACTAATGCCTCATTTGATTGTAAACTTTTGAACTTTGTCCATGTGACAATTTGCTATTAGCTTGAAGAAAAAATTATTTTTTTTGTAATAAAAAACTTAGCAAATCATTGCACCAATTATGGAATCTAACACTGCTTCCATTGCAATGACATTTCTAAGATCTTAAAAGTGCATCGTCACATATATCTCTTGACCAAAAGTTTAATTCTAAGATTATTAAACCTAAAATTGCAAAATATTTCAATGGAATAAAAACATGACTAAAATCATCATTGCAATGCAAAGTAGCAAGAACCATGCATGGAGGTGCTAGTATATGTAAGAGATGGCATGACACACTAGGCCCTCATGTGCGTTAGGCATGCACGAATGAACAGATAGATGCACACGCACTCACATGCATGTTTCAATCACCTACTACCACAACATGGTGAAAGCAAGCATGAAAAGGATTTTTTTGTGTGAGAAAAATAGTTGCACGCATGAACAATGCCTTGATGTGGTCTATAACATGCTCAAATGGATCTTGGTGACATAAAATTTACAAAAAATTTTATGTTTGGTTAAAACTATATGTTTTTTAGAAAAATTAAAATATTATGTAATTTTTAATAAAATTTTATATTCAATCCTCCATATAGAAAGAAAAAAATTATGAATGAAGAAATTCATAATGTTTTGGACAATTTAATATCTTAATGACAAAGCCCTTCTTGTTCTTCCTTTTTTCTTTAATTCTTATTATTCTTATGCTTCAACTTTCATTGTTACAAATCTAAAAAGAATTTTTATTATTTTTGGAACCAAAAAGCTTTTTATTTGATGCCAATGGTAGGAGCTAAGAAGAAGGAATTGAAAGAGTAAAACACAAAATAAATAAGGAGATTAAGGAGGCTTCAATTGAGGTGACTATGCTAATTATTTTATCATCAAGTATAGAAGCAAAAATAACTCTATTAGCCTAATAAATACAAGTGATAATGAAGAAGATTCTGAAATCTCTATCCATTTTTTTAACAGAATCAAATGATAATAAAAAAATACTTTTAATCAATGGAATTATAGATTAAATAGTAAACCATAAATAATTGAAGATAAAGATGAAGATTACATCAATCTCACCCTTCTAATAATTGGAATTGATTACTTCCTTTCAAGTTAGAAGCGATACTTGATTTATCAATTAATGATGATATAATAGATATAGATAAATTAGATTCTTGATTAAAGTAATAAAAGATATATTTCTCTTTATATGACAATTCATCATTTCATAAAATAATGTATACTCTATTAAAAAAGATGATTCATATATTATCTTGATAGAATAACCACATAAGAACTAATATAATTGTAGAAGTAACATGAAGCTAATTTAAGAAAATAATTAAAGAAGAATTTTATTCTATAAGTTACATAGATCAAAAGTGGAGAAAGTGGTATAATCTATAACATTGATAAGGACTAATGATATAATAATATGCTAGTGATTTCTGATGACAAGTTATAAGCTTAAGAATATTAATTGATGAGATAAAGATATTATCAAAATATATTATAAGTCTATAAAATTCTATTGTCACTAAATTATTTTTTTTTCAATTCAATTTTTACAAAATGCTAATACATTTGTAATGGTTATAAAAAATTGATAATGACATAAAAGAATTTTTTTGTAAAATCTGATATATTTATATAAAATCTACAAAATTTGATGTGTACAAATTTGGAAAACTATTACGATTGATGATTCGTAAGATTTGAAGTACCAATACAATGTGACACAATATAATAGTATAAATAAAATTGATGAATCTCCCAATTAAATCAATGTATTATACGTGCAACCTTATACTACTACACTAGTGACTCTTTCAACACATGTGAATTGTGAGTTTCTTTTCAAAGTAGATACAACACTTGATTTATTAATTTATGATAGTATAGTAGATGTAAAAAAATCAGATTCTTAGTTGGAGCAAGTAAAGACATATTTCTCTTTATAGATTATTCGTCAATTAATAAAGCAGTGTATTTTATATTAAAAATAAGGAGTCAGATATTATCTCGATATAATACTCACTTAAGAACAGATATAATATAGAAGTAATATAAAGCTAATTAAAGAAAATAATTAGAGACAAATTTTATCTTATGGGTTACATGAAGAAAGTGACACAATCTATAACATCGATAATGACAAATGATGTTATAATATATTACAAAAGTTCAATGACAAGTCATATAGCAAAGAATTACAATCACAAAGAACAAAAACATCAGACATGTATGTAAAGTTGTAATAGTTATATTTCATCAAGGGAGAAAAAGTACAAAATAACTCAAAATACTTATTGATTAGACTAATATAGATTTTGAATTTGGACATAGACTAATCATAACTCAAAGAATGCCAACTAATCTTTGTAGTAGGTGACATTGGTCTACTATATTCAACAACAAAAGAAAAGGTACCATCATCCTATTTTGGAGAAAAAATCAATTTTATTAGATAACTATGATCACAAGACAAGCTCATGTGATAATGTAACTAAATGTCATATATTCATTGGTGATTAGACATATAGAATACTGTTATATTGTTAATGTATATGTAGCACATAATGTGAAAGGCTTTTTTCGCCCAACTTGAGTGAAGACTAATGCTTCCTTTGATGATAAACTTTTGAACTTTGTCTATGTGACAATCTATAATCAACTTAAAGAAAAAATATTTGTTTTGTAATTAAAAAGTTAGCAAACCTTTGCATCCATTCTAGAACCCCACGATACTTTAAATTCTAGACCGTTTCTAAAAAACTCAGAAGTGCATTCCAAAAGAGTTACATATATCTCTTGATCAAAAGTTTAATTCTTAGTTTATTAGACCTAAAATTGCAAAATATTTCAAGGGAGAAGAAAACATGACAAAAATCATTGTTGCAATAGCAAGTAGTAAGAACCATGCATGGAGGTGTTGGTATGTGCAAGAGAAGGCATGACACATAAAACAATCATGTGCATTAGGCATGCATGAATGAGCAGATAAATGTGCATTCACTATACATGCATGTTTTGAACACCTACTACTGCAAAGTGGTCAACACTACCATGACAGAGCTATTCGTGTACAAGAACAATAGTTGCACATACGAAAAATGCACTGCATGGTCTATCACATGCACGAAGGGATTGTGGTGACCTAAAATTTGCAAAATGTTTCGTTTTTGGTTAACAATATATGTTTCTTATAGAAAAAATTCATATGTAATTTGTAATAAAATTTTGTATTCAATATTTTATATTAAAAGATAAAAATAATGAATTAAGTAATTCAGAACTTTTTTGAGAATTTAATATCTTAATGACAAAACCCTTCCTCTTCTTTCTTTTTCCTCTTGTTCTTGTTATTCTTACATTTCAACTTCCATTGTTACAAATCTGAAAAGAAGGTTTATTATTTTTTGGAATCAAAGAGCTTTGATTCGAAGCAAATGGTAAGAGCCAAGAAAAAAGAATTTGAAAGGCAATCTACAAAATGGAATAATGAGATTGGGGAGACTTCAATCAAGATGACTATACCAATTATTTCACCATTAAGCCTAAAAAAACTTTATTAGCTTAATAAATACAAGTGTTAATAGAGAAGATTCTAAAATCTCAATCCATTCTTTCATAGATTCAAAAGATAATCAGTCAAAAAATCTTTTAATAAATAAAATTATAGATTAAATAGTAATCTTGATATAATTGGAGATAAAGATAAAGATTACACCAATCTCACCCTTTTGATAATTAGAATCTATTATTTTCTTTTAAGGTAGATGCTACACTTGATCTATCAATTTATGATGGTATAATACATATAGAGAAATTAGATTCGTGATTGAAGCAAGTAGAGACATTTCTCTCTGCATGATTAGTCATCAATTGATAAAGGGGTGTATGCTCTATTATAAAAATGAGTCATATATTATCTTGATAGAATAGTCACATAAGAACTAATACAATAGTAGAAGTGACATGAAGGTAATTCAAGAAAATTATTAGAGAAGAATTTTATCCCAAGGGTTACATGGACAAAAGGTGAAGAACGTAGCATAATCTATAATATCAATAAGGACTAACGATATAATAATATGTTATAGAATTTTAATGACAAGTCATATACTTAGGAATATCAATTGACAAGATGTAGATATTATCAAAGTATATTATAAGTTTATAATATCTTATTGTTACTAAATTTATCTCCTTTTTCAATTCAATTTTTAAAATAAGCTAGTACATTCGTAATGGTTATCGACGAAAAGAAAAAATTTAAAGAGAAACCAAAAAAGATAAAATATTAAAAAGTCTTTGTATAAGTCTAAAAATTGATAGAAAAAAGAAAAGTATTCTCTAACAAAGTATGCTATAATAATAACTATGAGTAGAATTGAAAAGTTTTATACTTAATGAAAAAAATAAGACACATAATAAAAATACTAAAAATTATATTCTAAACTCTTTTAAAAAAAGTTTTCGAAATATAAAATGCTTATTATAATAGAAACTAAAAAAATACTTAGAACCCCTTCTCAAGTTGATAAAAGTTTATCTTTTATGGTAATTTCAAAAGAGATATCATATGACATAAAATATAGAGAACTCTTCACCATTAAAATTCAAAAAAGAAAGAAGTTATTAGTGCTATTGCTCACAATAGAAGCAAGAAGAACTTAATATTAAAAATCTTTGTGAAGAGCTTAAACTAAGAAACTATATTATATTTAAGTCCTTATTCCTTGAGGTAAATTCATAAAGACTTTGATATAAGAGTTAAAAAATAATATTAAATAAAGTTTATCATCACTAAAGACTATATCGATAAGATTATATGTGAAGTGATAATTCTAGATATTTACCATATTAAACATGAGAGTCAATACTTATGAGATCAAGATATCTATTGTTGATGAGCAGAACATTATCAATTTACAAAGAAAAGACAATACTTTCTTTAAAGTGAGACTATGAAGCATTAACAAAAGGAATTGTTAGTACTAACAAAGTGAAAAGACTAATTAATACTTGCTAAAGATATGTGTTGCTAATAGTAATGTCAAAGAAACTACTTGACATAGAAGTCTGAACCTCCTAAAGAAGATAAAAGAACTAGTTCTTGCAAAAAATCAGTTCGTAAAAGAATATTCGATAAGACTCAAATCACGAAAAAATGACCTATAATCAAGAGCTCAATTCTAGGTTCATTATAACCAACTTTATAAAAAATTTCAATGAGACAAAATGACAAAAATTATCATTATATCACCAAGTAGTGTGACCACAACAATTGACACACGTGAGTGTTTTAGTCATAAACCATGCAAGTGGTAGATGAACCCACCAAACCGACATAGTCAATGCGCACATGATAGATCTTGTTTGTGAGTGTGAATAGTGGCTTGGCACAGTCTATTGCTCGGGCACCTAGATGGGTAGTTTCGAGGCAAAATTTGTGAATTTTTTCTTTTTTGGTTAAAAGCATGTGTGTTTGATGGAAATTAAAATATTATGTATTACATTGTAAACTATTATATCTAAAATTCTATATAAAATGGTAAAACTAATAAATTAAATTATTTAAAACTCATGAATTCAAAACTTATTAATGAATAAAATCTCTTTGTAGCAAAATCACTCTTGTTTTCCCTTCTTTCTTAGGCCATCATCATTCTCATGCTTCAAATTTCATTACTACGATCTAAAAAAATTTGTTTTTGAGAGCTTGAAGTGAGAATACCTCATAGACAGACCATCTTCTAATGCATTCACACTCTATTCCAATACTTTCTATTAATCTCTCCCGGGTAACTTCAATTCAAGCTATAGAATTTTCATGTTTGTCTTAAAAGAAAAATTAGATTGCATTATTTTTATCTTTAAAAAATTATTGTTTTCCATTTAGCTCATCTTATGAAAAAGAAAGGTTTACTTGAAGCTTTGTGTGGAGAAAGGAGCATATTTTAGGATTTGTGTGGAAAGAAGGGGCCTTGTCTTATATGGAGTACTATGAAGTTGTCTAGCTTGGGATTCGATGTGGAGAGATTGAAGAGATTGAAGGAATGATGCTTTGACAATCAAAAAAGTATTTCTAAGAGCTTCTTGGCTTGTTAAAAGAGTTGTAGGCATAATTCCAGGCTCAAGTAAGAGTACATAGGCCAATGGTTTGTGGCTAAATACATAAAATATATATAGCATAGTTTTTCTAAAACCTTTAGCTTTTATGTATTCACATGCACCTTTATATTTAAAGCAACATAAGTAATCCTTTGAGTCATTATGATGCCTTTTAAGAGTTTTTAAAAACATGAGATCACCAAGTTCACTCCATTTATTGAGCTTGCCTATAAGATCAATCTAGTGCATCAATGTTCAACTACCAATATCACATATCCTCACCTAATTCTCATTCATCATTGTTCATTTATTATCACTCATTCATTAAAAAGACAATCATCTCATTTAACATGACAATATTATCCTCAAGCAAAACTATGATCATAATGAAATCAAGTGAAATAATAAATAAGTCAATAATAGAAGGTTTCTATCCTCCTCAATCTTCACACAACATGTAGACATCTTAGTCAGTATACTATTGAACTCATAAAACTGTACATTACATAAAACCATAGTCGTAAATTATGGATTTTTGGTTAGAAGAATAAGATAGTTCTTATGAGAGATGCTTATTGAACTCTTAATAATGTACAATAAGACCTAGTCCCATGAACATCTACATGAAAATTAAATATTAATTCTACAAATTGTGTAAGAAAAGTAGAGGAAGCAAGCAACAAAACACTATCTTATATTGATAACATAAAATAATTCTCCATAAGATGAATTGACAATAACAAATGTTAGAAGGGGTTCCACTATCTCTTTCAATTACTAAAAGGAGAGGGCATTTCTATTACAATATATCCTATAATAAAGACAAGAGAAATAAGAAATAAAATGAGTGCTCCAAAGAACATAAGAAGGTGTGCTTGTTGCCAAAAGAACAAGGAAACCAAGCAAAGGGAAATCTTGTGCACAACAAGCTTGTAAGAGACTAATGCAAAGAGTATTTGGTGTGTAAAAGTCATTTTTACTAATTGAAAATTTCCTTTTATCAGGATGAAAGGGATGCTTAGAATTTCAATAAGAGAAATAGGTGATGTTAAATGATGGTGAGCTAGGATGAGTGAGAGTGGCAACATAACAACAACAAAATCTATTAGTATTAAGAGGGTATTTAATGTCCTAGACCTTAAAGAGATATGAGCATAACAATCAAGTAATCAATGTAGGAAGAATTAAATGCATAAACAAGGGGAAGGTTTGGCCAGCCTCTTGAAAAGCCTAACCAACTTTATTGGCGGGAAACATTAGCTCAAATCTTTGTGAAGCACTATCGACATAACGAGAGAAGTAGGAGCCTTTGCCTCATAAGGAAAGCAATTTGTATGACAAGTGGATTCGGTTACAAGGGGAGATTATGTGGTACATTATGGCAAGATTTCCAAAAGATAATGGAATTGAAAAGACAACTCAATTAAATAGAAGAGATAATGGGTAATATGTGTTGAAAGCTAAGAAAAATGAATAGTTGGGTTAACATGCATGCTCTTCATTGATTAGTTTCTTGGTTCTTTCTACTACAAGCTCAACGTTTCATTGCCATCCAAGCTTTTCTTGTTTTTTCTTTTCCTTAAATAAAAAGACATTGTAATAATATAGCCAACATTTTTAGTAACTCCAAAAAATAATGGAAGCCCTTTTAATGTCATTAGTCATAATTTTGGAGAGAAATAATGAGGAAAAAATATGCAGATGACATGTGTAAAAATGTAAGGGAAAGACAATTAAATGGATCAACAATTGCCAAAATTTGTAGAGGAGTGAGAATAATGGAAAATATTGAAGGTGGTAAAAGGAGAAATAATAGTAATAGGGGAAGAATAAGGTGTCTTGAAAGATAATACATACCATTGACATTAGGAATCTAATACCTTGTTAATAAACCTTTGAATCCCATGGCATATCTTTTGTATCATTGTTTGTAAGAGAAAAGATGAAGAAAAAAAGCATTGGAAGCACAAAACAAATAAGATGTAAAAGTAACACACAAAAAATTAAAAATATATTATGGTGAAAAAATATGAAATATGAAGAGGTTTTATTTTATGTGAAACACATAAAATTTATCCTAAAATACAAATGGATTATGTTGACCAATGAATTTATTAAATGATAGGTAAGTAAAATAGCCTTACAAAACAAAGATCTATAAAGATCAATACATAGCCCCAAAAGAGCTATAAAAGAAGTGGCTTATAGTTGTCAATATATAATGATAAAATTCAAATGGTAAGGAAATACATCTAAACTTTTTGCAATGTAATTTGCATAATATCCTAAAACCAAACCCAAAGGTTCAAGAGACACCAATAAGATATCATTAAATTGAAACTTTAATATCAAATAGAAAAAAATATTGAAAATGAAAACGCAAGAAATTAGTCATGCTATTTCTTGTGAACTATGGTGTGAATCCTTAATCACAGTGAATGAAGTATGGCCTAATTGTAGCACACACCTCACTTTCTTAATATGTGAAAGTATTATTTTTATCATTTTCATGAATGAGAGGCATAATTGTAGTACAATGATATCCAAATATAAATAATGATGCACAAAACAAAAGCATGAAATTGAGAATATAATATGTCATCGAACAATAAAGTAAGTCACAATGCAGTGTATAACAGAAGATGTTGTAATTAGAACTGATAATGTACCAAAGAAAATTGTTTGATGTACTATATTATATTTGAACATAAGAAATTGATCATGTTTTTTAAGGTACAATTATTATGAACATCATGTATGATGAAGAAGAAGTACTAGAATGATATTTAAACTTAATTAAATTTAGGTTTTTAAGAAATGTAGGCATGAATGGACAATTTGAAATTTTAACAATGATATTAGATCCTGAGTTGTGTTGCCTTGTACTATTGATCTGCCTCTTGCTTAGTTGGATTGAATGATTCTTGCCAATTATGAATAAATCATTATTGTTAGAGGGGATGAACTAAGCATCAAATCTAAAGATCAAAATAAGATCCTTCTTTAGCTCAGACATGCTATTAATTAATCTCTAGGGCTTATTTTTTATTTCAAGTAAAATAGCAACACTAAATTTATTGGGAAGAAGCAAACCAACTTTTGGAAATTCCTTAGGTAGTTGGGTTTTGAATTGGAAGGTTGCATGGTTTAATAGAGGTCATTCTAATTGACTATCAATATTAATGTCATAAATCATAAAAAAAGTCTAACATATGTGTCTGTTAACATATCCATTCTAATTAATCCTTTATAATACTTGGAGAGCTTCTAATAAGAAAATTGAATGCTTTTTGTTATCGAGCAAACAAGGTTTGCATACTAGCTTGCAATTGCATTATTTTCACTATAAAAACATGCATTTTTGGATTCACTACAAACTGATTTTTTTATAATACTATTTTATTTATCATCATTGAAAATAAACTATTTTTGTAAGCACTTTTTTAAGTGTGGATAATCATCTAAAATCCTGTTTAGATTTAATTGTTTATCCCTTTCAATCAACATAAATATACATTTATTATTGATTGAATGCTTTTTTCGAGAGCATTTGAGCCATCAAGGCTATTAGAAGGATCTTTGTGAGCTTGCATAAGGGTTGAACAGTGAGATTGGTCTTCTTTGAGAGCACAATCTAGGGTCATGATAGGTTTTCATATTGTTCTGATAGGATCCTTCATAGGCTCAATGTTGTTAATAATATTCTCATTCTATTTAGTTGACGCATTAGCTACTTCAATAGGTGCTTGTGCATTGAAGTTCATTTTGTTGTGTTTATACTAAACTAAAAATTGGCCATGATTGTAGCAAACAAAGAATAGCTAGGCAAATTAGCATATTGGATTCTTTTCTAAAACCCATTTGAGCTACTTCCCTTTTTTTAATCCTAATTCTTATTAATAATTATTTAGCTAAGTCTACTTTTGTGTAAACTTTAGCCATGCTTAGATGTGTTTGGTCTCCATTGTGTTTAATGAGTCAAATCTTAAATATTTAGCATGTTATTTAATGGGTTTGCTTAATGCAAATCAGTTGTAGTATCTAATGAACAAGATATGCACCTTAAAATATGATTAATTAGAGGTCTTCAAAGTACCTTGGAATGTTCGACAAGTTCCAAAATTTAACAGAAGTGCATCAAGCCTTGTTAACTTTTTTAAAATGTTAGCTTATTGATTTTTAAGGCACTCTCTTTTTGTATCAATCTCAAATCATATTCAATTATCTCATTGATTTACCAAACTAATAAGATTTTATTTTTGAATCCATAAACTTTTTCTTGGTTAAATTCATTCTTATTAAATTTTTTTGTTAGTTTGTTTGTCAAATCTTGATTAAATTAAAAAATTAATTATATTTAATATTTAATAATTAAAATAAAAAAAATTCTACATCCTATCTTGTAAAAATCTCAGGCCAGGCAAGCCTGAGTAAGCAAGCACTAGTAAGACTTGGGTCAAGAAAATCAGGTCAAGCCCATTTGGGATGACAATGAATCCTAGTCTTGAATGGGGTAAGACATTAGATCAAGCAAGACAACACTTAAAATTATACATATGGGTTGACCCATATTATAAACCTATATGTTACGAGTATGCCGAGGGGATGAATTCCTGAGGACACAAGGGGGGAGCCAGTCCCATTATGGCTCTGCATAACACCTTCATGTGAATGCTTATAAATTTCAAATACTCCCCTATGATGTGGGACTAAAGCCTTGTTCCTGACTGCATCTAAAATTTATAGTGCTCAGCTCCGTTCAATCGATCGGATGATTACTATTTCACCCATTATAACTAATTGATCCATCAAATGGCCTTGATCTCGTCTGACTTCATCAGATGACTATCTTTATTTCTATTATTTGACATAATCTATTCTTGATGTAATGGCCCAAATTTCTCTTATTTGAATCTTACGGTTTAGACCTAATCCCAATTTTATCATTATTAAACCAGACAAATCTTGATCTCGTTTGACATCATCGGATAACCAAGATCAAAACCTCTTTGATCGGACTGTCCATAACACATTTTCTTATGTAGCATCTATTCGCTTATGTAGCATTAGATATGATGGTCAGTATCACCTTCGATCAGATCAAACGGCCCTGGTTCACCCCGTCTAATGGCAAATTACTTAGTCATTGCATTAGCCATTTCAAAAACATACATTTTAAGCTATTTGTCTATAGCTTTTCAAATAACTTTCTACACGTTCTAAATACTATAATAAAAGCTTTTTTATAAATATTTAACCATTACAAATGACAAATCTAACAAACATGAATCAATCTTTGAGATCTCAACAAAGCACTGCTCCATATTTTACTGGCAGTAATTACGACTTCTCCTTCTTAAATCATCAAACTTTTCCAACTAAGCCTTGAAAGTCTAATCTTTGAAAGTCTTATTTCTTTTTTTGAATTTAAGCTCATTGTGCCTTGTTACATTAATTAATAGGCATAAAAAGTTGTCAAGTTTATAAAAATTTTTCTTTCTTACTGTAATTTTCTTTTTCTCTTGGGTTGGGTGGCCTAACATTTATGAAAGCTCATATTCAATTTGATCTCATAAAAAACTATGTTAGAGTCGAGCACTCAAAAGCCTAAGTTTTAGTTGAACCTACAAAAGCTAGTAGGTTGGAGGTAAACCATAATAACAAATTTGAAGTTGTAGTCTTTTTTAGTGGTGTTTTCCCGACCTTAGTTGGGGGTGGACGTAGATTCTCATTTAAATTGAACCACTTAAAAAGTTTGGTATCTCATTTCAATTTTTTTCTTTATTTTTCTTTATCATATTAAAGATAATATATACATATAATCAAAGTTTTCTGCAAACATAAAATTCTTTTTAAGAAATAAAAATAAAAAAATTACTTTTAAAACCCATAATTCATTCTCCACTTATGAGTTTCACACACTAGATTTACTTCAAGATGACTTAAGTTTAAGGTAATAGCATCCACTTCTAGAGGTTTTTTATTGCTAAAACTAAGGAATATAGGGTCACATTCCTAAAAATGTTGTTTGATAAGTGCTCATGTGAAACCTATATATGAACCAAAGATGGCTCAATATTCAAATGAAAATCTAGGGGCAAATGAAAATTCTCATTTGAAAATTTGCCACATTCCAAGTTTGATGAAGCTAGCATCTCGAGTCCTCTTCTTTTTCAAATCTAATTTATACATGGTTGTAGTCCAATTATCCCACTTTAACCTCACTTTGGAATCCAATTTTGTTAAAAGAATTCCATATGGTACCCATGCTAGTTTAACCATAAAAGAATTTCTCAATTAGTGTCAACTAAAAAGATGCAACAATTTTCCCTATTTTGTCATCTTCAAAAATTATTTCATGTTGACTTTTGAGTGTTAATATTGAATTGATTTGAATAGAAGAATAGTTAATTGGACAATCCAAAACCACACCAAAGGAGTAGTTGAGAAAGGGAAGTTACTTCAAGCCTACCATTAGATCAACACACAAAGTAGTTAATTTAAAAATCCAAGTTAAGGTGAGAGAATACCATTGCTAGCGAGCTTACACCAACAATTAAATATCCATTGTTAAATTTGCCACCGAGCCAAACATTTTTTGTCGTTGCATTCTCATAGCCTTTCTCAATACTCATCTAGGCATTTTGCATGCGTTTTTCATCACTTAAGGGTTGCTTAAGCATATTGGCTTTGAAGTAGATGTGAACTCAATAGGATAAAACTAGACCACTTGAAATTTCTTATTGTAACCTTTTATTTCTTTTACATTTATATTATTATTTTATTTTTGTCATAAATAGATTTGTTTTTTTGAAAAATCTTCTTTACGTAATTATCCTTCCAAAATTAAAGGGTAAAATTTGCACATCCAATTAACTCATCTCTTAGTATAACTTCTGGACCCAATGTTTTCAAAAAAGATTTTAGGAGATTTTTAGTTAGATTGTTAGGGAAATTTCAATTATGATACCAAGTACGATGCTCCTACCCAAAAGAATATCATTTAGTATCAAAGAAAGATATAGATCTAACTATAGTATTTTTATCTTGCTCTTCCTCCATCAAAACTCCAGGATTTTAAAGTGGTTCAACCAATAACACCCATGGCCTATATCCATTCATAGGAACCTCACTTGTGCCTAGCATTTGTCAATCTCTCATTCAGTCAAATCAGTAGGTAGAGAAGCCTTTACATCTTATCTTTTTATATTTACCAAAAGAGAAGGTCAAACTCTCCTCAACAATATGCCTTAAAGCTCTCCTTTACTCACAAAAATAGACAAAAGGATCATCACATAGTATTGATTTCAATAAATTAGAAAATTACAACTTAATCTAAATTTAAAGACATAATAAAAATATTAAGACTAAGATAAATGTTATCAAAGTAATCAAAAGATGTTTTGATTGAGGGTGAGTTAAAGATGTTTTTTAAGTACATCTTCAAGAATGCAATTGAATCTCTTTAGAATGACATTGTAAAGATTGCTCCCCCAAAGAGTTTTCTTCAGGTGAATAGTCATGAAGCTTCCTAGCAATTTTCTAGTAATCTCAATTCTTGCAAAACTTCTTATATTTTTTAAATTCTTAGGAAGTCGATTTATAATGCAAGATTATGGCTATTTGAAGTTCCATAGTTCTCTCTAATGCTAACCTTGTCATTTCCCATTATTCTTATGGTTTATTTGCTCAATTAAGCTAAACATCAATTTTCTAAACTAGACATTAGAGTATTAATGTAAACATGTCAGATGAACTAATCAAAGAATTAGATGATCCAATCAAATCATTCATGATCTATTAGCTTTATTAGAATGACTATTGGACTGGTGATATGTATTCTGATAATTGTCATTTTTCTTATTAAACAATAAAATGGTCTTTTGATTGAAACTATTTTTAGTTTAATTTTTAGTAGGTGATCTAACCAATATTAAGAATAAGTATTAGATGTAATATTAAATACTTATTAGATAGTTTGATAGATAGAAGTTCTATTTTTGTTACAATTTGACTCTTTATGATATCATGCCATCAAATGGTTTGATTCACATCAATCAACTATTAGATTGTCTGGTAACATTCTATAAATGTTCTGGATAAATGCTTTATATGTTAAACAATGGATCATTTAAATGGTTGGAAACACATTAGATGCTAGATTAAATTACTCTTTAAATGGTCTATTTGACTGTACAAAAGAGATCCTTTTATTGAGTATAATCTTCAAACTTAACTACGTGCATAATAGGCTAGCATAAGCATAAGACGTAATGAAAATAAATTGTATGAAAATGTTCATTGCATCTAATGGAAATAAGCTCTTAAAAGAACAAAGTGGTAAAAAGATCCACTCATTAAAGAGGTGATTTGGTAGGTGGCAAGCTAGAATAAGCTAGAGAGATGACGAATCAACCAAAATAATAATGGAAGAACTAAGCTTTGCATGGAGATGCTTAAATAATCTTCCATAATGGGAATTAAGCTTTGATTCCCCCATTTGGTCTCTTGATTAAAGGCTTTTGCTAAGCACTTATTCTATGATGGTATGAAACCAGTCAATCACTATGTAAATTAATCATGGTGTAAGTATCTTGCTTGCAAGCCATACCTCATCTCTAAGGTATTCAATGTGAAATGATTTGTGTTCTAGTTTCAATTCCTCTTGAAATTCTTTGAAAGTGTTGTCAAGAATGTGAAAGAAGTGTTTTAAGTACTATGATAATTTGTCTGCTTTCTTGAGTTCCCATCAAATCATAACATGTATTAGATTAGTCAAAATAAAATAAAAAGAAACATGATTTCTTGAAGTGATTCATACTTTATTTAAGATAACATAATTATGATATTTTTTAACAAACTTGCCATTAGACTATTAATGTAAAAATGTCAGAAGAACTAATTAAGGATTTAGGTGATCCAATTAGGTCATTCTCGATCTACAAGTTTTTATTGAGCCCATGTTTTGTTTAATTTTTAGTAGATAATCTAATCAATATCAAACTAAATATTTGATACTGTCCAAATGATTTGATAAATAGAAGTTTCATTTTGGTGGCATGATTTGACTCTTTATTAGATCATGTCTTCAAATGATTTGATTCACATCAATCAACTATTAAATTGTCTGGTAACCCTTTATAGAAGTGTTTAATAAATGATTTATGTATTAAATAATGGAACATTTAGAAGGTTTGATATAAATTAGATGCTAACTCAAGTGGCTCCTTGAATGGTCCATTAGACTATGCAAGAGAAATCCTTCTATTGTGTAAAATCTTCATAATTGACTATGTGCATAATAGGTTAGTATGAGCACAAGAATGCAAAGGAAATAAGTTGTGTAAAAATGTTCATTTGCATCTAATAGAAATAGGCTCTTAAAAGAATAATGGAGTGATAAGACCCACTTAATGAAGCAATAAGTGATTGGGATAGGTGGTAAGCTAGAATTAGCTAGAGAGATTCTTTCTTCAAACTTAACATCAACAAAAGTCCTAAGAACAATACTTTCTTCAAACATGAGACAATAAAGTGTTAACAAAAGAAATTATGAGTACTAATCAAGTGAAGAGACAAATACATACTTGCTAAAGTTATGTGTTGCTAATATCAATGTAAAAAAAACTACTTGATGGGGATGATAGAAGTCTCAACCTCCTAAAGAAGATAAAAGGTCTAGTTCTTGTAAAGAATCAATTCATAAAAAAAGATTCTATGGGACTCAAATCAAAGAAAGAAAAAAAACCTACAACCAAGAGCTCAATTCTAGGTTCTTTAAACAAAAACTTGCAAACAAACTCAATGAGACAAAATGACAAAAATTGTCATTATTGCACTAAGCAGTGTGATCGCACAAACTGACACACATGAGCATATCAATCATCAACCATGAAAGTGTAGATGAACCCACATAGTAAACACATTCAATGCACACATGATAGATCTTTTCTGTGAGTGTGAATAATGGCTTGGCATAGTCTGTCGCTCAAGCACATAGATGGTTATTTTTGAGGAAACATTTGTGATTTTTTTATTTGTGTATTAAAGCACATGATGTTTTATGAAATTTAAAATAATATGTATTACATAGTAAATTATTATATCTAAATCTCTATATAAAGTGATAAAAATGATGAATTAAACTATTTAAAATGTGTGAATTTAGAACTTCTTGATGAGTACAATCTTGTTTTAGCAAAATCACTTGTCTTTCCTTTCTTTCTTCGTTCATCATCATTCTCATACTTCTACTTTCATTATTACGATCTAAAAATAATTTGTTGTTCAAAGCTTGAAGTGAGAACACCTCATAGACAAATCATCTTTTCATGCATTCACACTTCTATTCCCACACTTTCTCTTGATCTCCCCTTAAGAACTTCAATTCAATCTATAACATTTTTATGTTTATTTCTTAATAGAAAAATTATATTGATTATTTTATCTTAAAAAAATTATTATGTGCCTCTTAGCTCATCTCATGAAAAGGAAAGACCTACTTAAAGCTTCGTGTAGAGCAAGGAGCATACTTTAAGATTAATGTGGAAAGGAGCCTTCTCTTGTATGGTGTATTAAGAAGGTGTGTAGCTTTGGGTTTGATGTGGAGAGATTGAAGAGATTGAGGGACTAGTGCTTTGATTATAGTATTTTTTTCTAGAACCTTTAGCTTTTATTTATTCACATGCACTCTGTACTATAAATCATCATAAGTAATCCTTTATAAGTCACTATGATGTTTTGCAAGAATTTTCAAAAACTTTAGATCACCTAGTTCACTCCCTTTGTTGAGCTTATCTATAAGATCAATCTAACGCATCAATGTTGAACAACCAAAACCACATATCCTCACAAAATGCCTATTCACCATTATACTTTTATTATGACTCATTCACTAAAAAAATAATCATCTCATCTAAAATGACAATATTATCCTCAAGAAAAAATACGATCATAATGTAATCAAGTGAAACAACAAATAAGTCAAAAATAGAAGGTTTCTATCCTCCTCCTCGATCTGCATATTACATGTAGTTATCTCAGTCAGTATACTATTGAACTCACAGAAACATATATTAGACAACACCATAGCCATGAATTGTTAGCTTTTGGATAAATGAATATAATAATTCTTATAAGAAAGTTGATGAACTTTATTAAGAGTAGCCACTAGTTGACAAGGTTTCAAAATTCTTCACATGTGATAAAGCTCTATAGTCTTATAAAATTGATAGAGTTCTCCATTTTCATAACACTATAAGAATCATGGCCAAAATTCTTTGACATTGAATCAATAGTTTTGTAGAGAGCAATCCTTGAGTGTTGAGAGCA
Organism: Vanilla planifolia; assembly: GCA_023846275.1. NCBI lineage: Eukaryota > Viridiplantae > Streptophyta > Magnoliopsida > Asparagales > Orchidaceae > Vanilla > Vanilla planifolia. The sequence goes on from CM043865.1 coordinate 59,782,518, forward strand.
AAAGTCTCACTAATTATGCTAATAAATGCCGACTCTAAAGATGGTATTTAACATATGTACAACAGCAAGTCAAATGTACTTATGCATGAAAATTCAATATCAATTCTAAAAATTATGTTAGAAAAGTAGAGAAAGCAGAGAAAAAACACTATTTTGTATTGATAAAAAAGCTTCTCTATAAGACCAATTGATAATAACAAATGTTAAAAGGGTTTTCATTATCTCTTTCAATTACAAGAAGAGGAGGGCATTTCTATTACCATATATCTTGTAGTAAGGACAAGAGAAATAAGAAAGAATACAAGTGCTCTAATGAACATGAAAAGTTATGCTTGTAGGCAAAAGAACAAGTAAACTAAGCAAAGGGAAATCAAGTGCATAACAAGCTAGTAAAAAACCAATGCAGAGACTATTTGGTGTGTAAAAGTCCTGTTTACTAATTGCAAATTGGCTTTTATCGAGACAAAAGAGATGCTTAGAATTTCCATATGAGAAATAGGTAATATTAAATGATGGTGAACTAGGATGAGTGAGAGAGATAGGAAAACAACAAAAAAATCTATTAGTATTAAGTGAACATTTAATGTCCCTGATCTTAAGGAGATACTAGCATAACAATCAAGTAATCAATGTAGGAAGAATTAGATTCAATAAACAAGGGAAAGGTTTGGCCAGCCTATTGAAAATCCTAACCACTTTTAATAATATAAAACGTAAACTCAAATCTATGCGAAGCACTATCAACATAGCAAAAGGAGTAGAAGCCTTTGCCTTGTAAGGAAAGCAATTTATATGATGAGTGAATTGGGCTACTAGGGGAGATTTTGTGGGACATTCTGGCAAGATTGGTAAAGAATAATGGAATTGGAAAGACAACCCAAACAAATAGAAAGAGATAATGGCTAATATGTGTTGAAAGTTGAGAAAAAGGTATAGATGGGCTAACATGCATGCTCTTCATTGATTAGGTTCTTATCTCTTTTTACTACAAGCTCACTTTTCTTTTTTCTCTTATCCTTAAATAAAAAGACACTGTAATAATAAGGCCCCCTTTTTTAGTAACTCAAAAGTATAATAGAAGCCCTTCTAATATCTATAGACATATTAATGGAGACAAATAACGAGGAAGACACATAAGAACGATATATGTCAAAATGTAAGAGAAAGACAAGTAATTGGATCAACAATTGCCAAAATTTTTAGAGGAGTCAAAAAAATAGAAAATATTGAAGATGTAAAAAGAGAAATAATAGTAACAGGGAATCAATAAGGTGTCTCGAAAGAGAAAACTTATCATTGATATTTTACATCAAATATCATGTGAATAAACCCTTGTATCCCTTGGTATATCTTTTTTATCATTGTTTGTAAAAGAAAAGATGAAGAAAACAAGCATTGCAAGCACAAAGCAAATAAGATGTAAAAGTAACACACACAAAATTAAAAATATATTATAGTGAAAATAATATGAAGGATGAAAAGCTTTTATTTTATGTGAAACACATAAAACTTATCCAAGGACACAAATGGCTTACAATGGCCACCAAATTTATTGAATGATGGGTAAGTGAAATAACCTTACAAAATAAAGATTTGTAATGATCAATACATTGCCCCAAAAAGAGCTATAATAAAGTGGCTTATAATTGCCAATATTTAACGATAAAATTCAAATTGTAAGACGTTACATCTACACTTTTGCTATGTAATTTGTAAAATATCCTAAAAACAAACCAAAAGCTTGAAGAGACACCAATAAAATATTATTAAATATGAAACTTTAATTTCACATAGAAAAATATTGAAAATGGAAATGTAAGAAATTAGTCATGATTTTGTCTGTGAATGATAATGTGAATCCTTAATAGAGGTGAATGAAGTATGAACTTCAAATTAAACTCAGTTGTAATTATATAAAACTTAACACAAGCAAGTCTCAACCTTAGCTATATTTCTACAAATCACTTGAGAAGATCTTCTTATTGCTAATCTCATGCACACAACATTATTTCCTCCAACGCTTTACTAGCCAACATAATCTATAATAATGCTTGGCATTCAAGACCCTTGCTTGGGATGCTTGTCTCAACTTACAGCAAATAACACTACCCGTTTTCACATTATTTGACATTGATCTATTTATATTATAAGGTTTAGGAGATCTTTACCACCCATGTGATATGATGCATTTTACATTTTATCATTCATATGTGCACAATCTTCTAACAAGCCATCTCATGCCTTCATTCTCTAATTATAATACTACTTTGAATGTGGTAGAACATTTACCTTTCTCCATACTCCTTAGATATTCATATAAGCCACAAACCATCTTCTTTTTTAGATTTTTCATTGCACCATTGCAACCCATGAGATTACCACCTTCAACAAGCTCTTTTAAATTTTCAAATAAAGTGTTCCAATGAAGACAACATTATCTTTAGATTGACACATACTTAGCATCAACCAAAGTCCTAAGTGTATGTGTACTACTACTAACCTAATGACCATACACTCTATATCTTTTGTTCACTTATATTTACAAGTAACTCATATCTAAACTCAAGTTCAACAAAAAAGCTATTAAATTATTCAATGGATAATCCAATTGTTATTAGATAGAATAAAAACTTATTTGATAAATAGTTAGTTAAGACTAGAATATCTCATTTGAACTAATCGAATAATTCGATATACCAAATAAATAGTCTCATGTGTATAATTTAACATTTTATTGAATGGTTCAAAAATCATCACCTTAGTTCAAATAAGCAATTGAAACATTAAGGGGGACAAAGAAGAGCCATTGTATGCTTAGAAAAAACATAATGGTTCTAAGTTTCTAAAAATAGACCTTGGCTTAAAGGGAACTTTTTTGCAAAATCTAATTGATTTAGATAAAATCTACAAACTTTGATGTTGGAAATTTTGGAAACTGTTATGATTGATGTTTCGAAAGAATTGAAGTACCAATACATTGCAACAACACAATAGAATTGTGCAAATATGGTTGATGATTTTCTTAATTGAATCAATATATTATATAAAAAACTTGAGACTAATACATTGGTGTAACCAACATTACATGTAGCAGAGAATTACAATCACAAAGAGCAAAAACATCAGACATGTATGCAAAGTTTTTATTGTTATTGTTCTTTAGCATAGAAAAAGTACAAAAATAACTCTAACACTTCATCTATTAGACTAATATAGATTTTGAATGTGAGCATAGACACTCAACTCAAAGAATACCAACTGATCTTCGTAGTAGGTGACATTGGTCTATTATATTTAACAACACAAGTAAAGGCACCACCATCCTATTTTGAAGACAAAAAAAATTATTAGATAAATACAATCACAAGACAAGCTCATGCGATAATGTAACTAAATGTCATATATTCGTTGGTGATTAGACATATAGGATACTATTGTAAATTCAATTTATATGTAGCAGACAATGCAAAAGGCTATTTTCACTTGACCTGTATGAAGACTAATGCTTTGATTATAAACTATTTAACTTTATCCATGTGATGATTTGTAATCAACTTGAAGAAAAAAATATTTTTTGTTGCAATAAAAAAACTTAACAACCCTTTGCATCCATTCTAGAGCCCCACAATACTTCCATTGCTATACCATTTCTAAGAAAAACTTAGAAATGCATTCCAAAATAGTTACATAAATCTCTTGACCAAAAGTTTAATTATTAGATTATTAAACCTAAAATTGCAAAATATTTCAAGGGAGTAGAAAACATCACAAAAATTATCATTACAACACCAAAGAGCAAGAACCATGCATAGAATTGCTGGTATGTGTAAGACAAGGCACGACACACCAGTCATTCATGTGCGTTAGGCATGCACAAAAATATTCTTCTTCTTCTTCTTTTGTTCTTTTATTCTTACACTTCAACATTCATTGTTGCAAATCTAAAAAGAAGATTTATTATTTTTTGGAATAAAAGAGCTTTGAATCGATGCCAATGGTAGGAGCTAAGAAGAAGGAATTTGAAGAGCAAACCACAAAATAGAATAGCAAGATTAACAAGGCTTCAATCGAGGTGACTATACCAATTATTTCACCATCAAGCCTAGGGGCAAAAAAACTCTATTAGCTTAATAAATAAAAGTGTTGATGGAGAAGGTTCAAAATCTTAATCCATTCTTTCATAGATTCAAAAGATAATTAGTAAAAAAACTTTTAATCAATAGAATTATAGATTAAGTAGTAATTTCAATATAATTAGAGATAAAGATAAATATTACATCAATCTTGCCCTCTTGATAATTAGAATCGCTTAGTTCCTTTTAAGGTAGACCAAGCAAGCACTAATAAACCTTGAGTCAGGAAAATCGGGTTGAGCCCGTTCGGGCTGATAGTGAACCTAAACTGGAATGAGGTAAGGTATTGGATCGAGCTAGGCAGCACTCAAAATTATACTTATGGGTCGACCGATATTATAAACCTGTATGTTACGAGTACGTTGAGCGGATAAGTTCCTGAGCTCATAAGGGGGGAGCCAGCCCCATTTTGGCTCTACATAACACTTCCATTTGAATGCTTATAAATTCCAAATAGTGTGGGACTAAAGACTTGTTCCTAACTGCATCCAAAATCGACAATGCTCAGCACCATTCGATCACATATATTTGCGATCGCATGGTGGAGATCACCTCCACCTTTAAACTGTCCTTAATAGATCCAATCATCCATTTGATTAGCCGATCGGAGGGTAACTATTTCATTTGTTGTAATCGATTGAACCATCTAATGGTCTTGCCCGACTTCATCGGATGACAATCGTTATTTCTGTCGTTTGACATAATCTGTCACTAATCTGAAGACCTAGATCTCTCCTGTTTGAATCTTATGATCTAGATCTAATACCAATTTTATCATTATTAAATCAAATGAATCTATATCTCATTTGACATGATCAAATGGCCAAGATCATAGCCATCTTGATCAAACTATCCAAAACACATTCACTTATTCAGCATTAAATATGATGGTCGATATCTCCTTCGATCAAATCCAATGACCCTGATCCGTCTTTCCTAATGGAAAATTACTTAGCCATTGTGTTAGCAATTTTTAAAACTTATTTTAACATACTTATTAAGCTATTTAGTTGTAGTTTTTCAAATAGCTTTCTACACTTTCTAATGGCTATAATCAAAATTTTTTCTATAAATGCCAAACCATTGTAAATGAAAAATCAAATGAACGTAAATCAATCTTTGAGATCTCAACAAAGTGCTACTCCATATTCTACTGGCAACAATTACAACTTCTCCTTCTCGAATTCCCAAAGCTTTCCATTGAGCCTAGCATGTCTAATCTTTCAGATTCTCATTTCTCTTCTTGAATTTAAGCTCATTATGCCCTGTTATAATAATCAACAAGTATAGGAAGTTGTCAATTTTATCAAAATTTTTCTATCTTGCTATATTTTTTTCTCATGGGTTGGACGGCCTGACATTTTTGAAAGCTCGAGTTCAGTTTGATCTCATAAAAAACCAAGTTATGGTTGAGTTTGCAAAAGCATCGATTTTTGTTTAACCAATAAAAGCTAGTAGGTCAAAGGTAAACTATAAGAAAAAATCTAAAGTTGTAACCTTTTATTTGTGATGCTTTTTTCGACCTTGGTTGGGGTGGATGGAGATTCTAATTTGAACTAAACCACCCAAATATTTTGGTATCTCATTTCAATTTTATCTTTATTTTTTGATCATATTAAAGATAATATATACATATATCAAGGTTTTTCATAAAATAAAAATTATTTTTAAGAAAAAAAAATAACACAAATTACTTTTAAAACTCACAATTCACCCCACCGCCACTTGTGAGTTTTGCACATTAGATTTCACTTCAATATGAATTATGTTTAAAGTAATAGCATCCACTTTTAGAGGTTTTTTGATTGCTAAGATTAACTGAAACCTATATCAGGGCCAAAGATGGCTCAATATTGAGATGAAAACCTTGGGGGCACATGAAAAGTCTCATTTGAAAATTCATCACATTCCAAGTTTGATGAAGTTAGCATCTCAAGAAATCCTCCTCTTTTTCAAATCTAATTTAAACATGGTTGTAGTCTAATTATCTCACTTTGACCTTTTTCACTTTGGAATCTAATTTTGTTAAAAGAATTCTATATGATACCTATCCGAGTTTGGTCATAAAAGAATTTCTCAACAAATGTCAACTAAAAGGAAGCAACAATTTTCCTTATTTCATCATCTTCAAAAATAATTTCATGTTGACTTTTGAGTGTTAATAATTAATTGATTTGATTAAGAGAACAATGAATTATACAACCCAAAATCGCACAGATGGAGTAGTTGAGAAAGGGAAGTTCCTTGGAGCCTACCATTGGATCAAACACCAAGAGGCTAATTTAAAAATCCAAGTTAGGATGAGAGCATACCATTGCTAGTAAGCTTGCCCCAATGATCAAATATCTATCATTGAATTTGCTACCAAGCCAAACATTTTTGGTTGTTTCATTCCCAAAGCCTTTCTTAATACTCATCTAGGCATTTTTCATACTTTTTTCATCACTTAAGGGTGTCTTAAGCATATTGGCTTTAAGGTAGATGTGAGCTCAACAGGATAAAACAAGGCCACTTGAAATGTCTTGTCGTAATCTTTTATTTCTTTTGCACTTGTATTCTTATTTTATTTTAGCCATAAAAAGATTTGATGTTTTGAAAAGTCCTCTTTACATGATTATCCTTCAAAATTAAAGGGTAAAATTTGTAAATCCAATTGACTCCTCTATTAGTATAACTTGTGGTCCCAACATCTTCAAAATAGAATTTTAAGAGATTTTTTGTTAGATTGTCAAGCAAATTTCACACATGATACCAAGTACAATGATCCCACTCTAAAAGAACACCATTTAGTATAAAAGAAAGATGTCAAGCCCCCACCTAACCAAGTACCATTATATAACAATATTATCATAAATTTACTTAGCTGTTACATCAAGTGAGGACAAATAACCAAACCAAAGGTAGGGACTCGACGGTAAGGCAAACACCAACTCTAAAATAGATATAGGCATGTTTTCAAAACATTTAATCACACTAAAACTTTTTTACTCTCACACATCTCTTGACAATGGCTCTTCTGTAGCAGCATCATTCCCATCTCTCAGTGTAGTGGTTCCATGGCCTGTGATGTAAGCACTAAATGAGATTTTATAAATCTCAGTAGATAAATTCACATAATTAACCAAGAAAATAAAAGGCATAACAAATACCATTAACAGTAAAGATGAATGTCATACATACATATAAGGTAATGCCAAATGAAAACCATAAAGAAATGCCAGTTCTTTATATGTGTATTATTATCGGGCCTAATTCCCTTTGACGCATTATCCTCTGGATCCAAACATCATCAATAAATGACCTCCAGCCGGCATCCAACCAAACACATAACACTAGGCAGATATCTAATCTGAAGATCGATACCCTGCAACACATGCTGGGCCTAGTGCCACCAGGCAGGTATGGTATCATACCCTGCAACACATGCTGGGCCTGGTGTAAATCATCATGGAGTCATAGCACATAACACTAGGCAGATTTCTGATCCGAAGATCGATACCCTGCGATCCCACATGCTGAGCCTAGTGGTGAGGATAATGTTCTCTGGGAATCCCATTGTTTTATTTGTCATTTTCCAAACATCAATCCATGCCATATCAAAATACGTTTCATGCCATATTGTTTTGTCTCTTTCTTTAGCATATTGTACCATATTATTTCTTTCCTTTTTTAGTTGTCATGCAAATGAAATAAACATCAACATATAGAACAACCAAACACCATGTAACTGAAAGATAATCATGTAAAGCAAACACATAGTAATGTGCTACATCACAGGGTTAGGAATCTATCTACCTGAATTTGTTGTACCAACTGTCTTACTCACTTATGCTTCTTCTTGATGTCCTACAAGCCCGTAAAATACACAAATAATTAATTTAAATATGCTTATTAGTCAAAAATTGCTTTCTAAAAGCTTTCCCTAATACACCCCAAAATAATCCCAAAAGATGGGCTTACGCGACACTGAACCGCCCACTGGACCGCGCGCACACGCTCGGCGCTGGACCGCCCGCGCAGAAAAGCTTTCTAAAAGCTTTTCCAAACGGCATTTTTCCCAAAATTTCCTTTCGCGGTGCTGGACCGCCCGCTCCCAGCGCGCTGGACTGCGCGCTCGGCATCCTGTTCAGCGTAACCCGGTCCAAAGCCTGGACCGGTTCACGCCGCCCCTCTCTCTCTCGCGTTCGGCGAAACCGAAACCTTTCGCCGGCGAAATTAGAGACCTCCGGCGTCTCCCGCCGGCCAAATCAACCCCTCTCGATCTCCGTCGCTCATCGAAAAACCCTTACACAACCCCGAAGACGAAGCAAAATTTTTCTTACCTTGCGTATCTTCGCCGGCCGTCACTGTTGCAGGCCGGAAATTCTTCAAAGAGTACGGCGGCGACTGCCAAAATCTCGTCCCTAAGGAATTCTCGCTGCAGTCACTGTTGCAGAACCTCGCACTCCGGAATCTCTCCTTGCAGCCGCATGCAGTCGAATTTTCGCAAACGTAATTCCCCCGATTAGCATTTATAAACGCTGCAGATACGTGTCAAACTCTCCCGAAGTAACGGCCAGGTGGCTCGTAAAACAGCTCTTTTGCATAAAACCCCTTATAAATTTTATATTTTCAAATATATCCTCCGCCAATCGGATTTGAACTAAGCCGACATTTAAAATTTACAGATCTATCCTCTACGTTACAAATTTATCCCAAATCTTCAAAAATTCATAATTTATTCATTAGAGCTCCGAAAATTACAAATTAAACATCGTTGGATTCGTCTCACAGAGTTCTTTCTATAAAAAATATAAAAATACAAATAAGAGAAAACTAGGACTGTTACAAAAGATATAGATTTAGTTATAGCATTTTTATCTTGCTTGTCCTCCAACAAAACTCTAGGATTTTAAAGTGGTTCGACCACTAACACCCATGGCCTACATCCATTCATAGGAACCTCACTGGAGCCTAGAACTTGTCAATCTCTCATTCAATCAAATGAGTAGGTAGAGAAGCCCTTACATCCTTTCTCTTTATATTTACCAAAAGCATAAGTCAAAATCTCTTCAGCAATATGCCTTAAAGCTCTCCTTTACTTGCAAAGAAAGCCAAAAGGATCATCACATAGTATTGATTTCACAAAATAACTAAATTACAACTTAATCTAAATTCTAAGACATAAAAATAAAAATATTAAGACTAAGATAAATGTTATCATAGTAATCAAAAAATGTGTTGATTGAAAATGTGAGTGCAAGATGATGTTTAAGTACATCTTCAAGAATGCAATTTAATCTTTTTAATGACGTTGTAAAGATGGCTCCCCCAAAAAGTTTTCTTCAGATGAATAGTCACATGAAGTTTCCTAGCAATTTTCTAGTGATCTCAATTCTTTCAAAACTTCTTATATGTTTTATATTCTTAAAAGTCAATTTATAATGCAAGATTATGGCTATTTGAAGTTCCACAGTTCTTTGTAATGCTAATCTTGTAATTAATAGTTATTCTAATGGTTTATTTGCTCATTTTTGCCAAACATCTATTTTCTAAACTAGAAGGTAGAGAATTAATGTAAACATGTCAGATAAACTAATCAAAGAATTTAATGATCCAATCAAGTCATTCATGATATACTACTTTTATTAGAAAGACTATTGGATTGGTGATATATATTCTGATGACTGTCATGTTTCCTATTAAAAAATAAAAAGGTATTTTGATTGAACCTGTTTTAAGTTTAATTTTTTGTATATGATCGAATCAATATCAAAAATAAATATTAGATACCTATAAGATAGTCCAATTGATAGAAGTTCTATTTTAGTGACAATTTGACTCTTTATTATAACAAGTCATCCAATGATTCGATTCACATACACCAACTATTAGAATGTTGAAAACATTCCAAAAACATTTTGAATAATTGATTTATAGTTTAAACAATGGGTCATTTAGAGGGTTTGAAATACATTAGATGTTAGATCAAATTACTGTTAGAAGTGCTTATTAGATTGTACAATAGAAATCCTTCTAGTGAGTAAAATCTTCAACATTGAATATGTGCATAATAAGTGAGCATAAGCATAAGATACAAAGAAAATAGGTTGTATGAAAATGTTCGTTGCACCTAATGGAAATAGGCTCTTAAAAGAATAAGTGGGTAATAAGACCCAATTATTGAAACAATAGGTGATTTGGATAAGTGGTAAGCTAGAATAAGCTAGAGAGATGATGAATTAGTGAAACAGTGTATTAGCAATAAAGAGACTTTTACTACCTTGGATTTTAAATGGATATAAATGGTAAAGATTATAGTAGGCCTAAGAAAAACATTGAACAAACTTAACAAAACATAGCCTAAATATAAACCTAAGAAAAGTGCTCTTTACCTATTAGAAAGAGCTAGTGGAGATGGAACCTTTTGCTTGTAAGGAAAAGAGCTAATTGATGAAGCAAGTTGGTCAGGTATGCAAGCATAAGTGAAGTGGACAATGATTAAGGAAATCGAGAGGAACAACGTCATTTAAGGAGGTCATCATAAATAAGAGTAAGAAACAAGAAGGAAGAGACATGTGAAGGAAATATATCAAATTGTAAGGGAGAGGAAATTAATTTTTAATTAATCACTACAATAATCTATAGTAGTAAGAAAATGTTAAGAAATTGTTATAGATTTTAAAGGAGAAATAACAACAAATGGAGATAAATAAGAAGAACCAACAGAGAGAGGATATAACATTGAAATTAGACATCCAACACCATCTAAATACATTGTCAAATATCATAAAAAAATCTTTTGTATCTTCATTAATAACAGAAAAAACAAAAGACAAAAAAACACAAATAAGATGTAACATAGCACAAATAAACATGGAAGATGATTATGAGGAAAATATCATAAAAGTTGTAAACTCTTATTCCTTATAATAAAGACAACTTATTTGATCATATATAGACTAACTGTAAATTAGAGCACCACATTACAGTTTGATCATACAACAGAAAAAACTTGATAACATAGGCCTGAGCATTTTGGGTATCTGACAAAGTTTATTTTAGAATTATATATGTCGATATATACCCAAAGCATTATCTCAAATGCTTGTAACATTCTCCACCATCACTGAGTTGACGTAGTCTTTCATGTCCTCACCAGCATTGGTGTATTCATCTTTATTCAAGTAGAAGAGATTGCACACACGAGCATGATTTATGATTATCCAAATAAAAGACAGTGGAATATTTCTTAATTGAAGCAACTCTTGGCTGAATACTCTCCATAGCTTCTCCACCATTTCCTTTAATTTTTCATGCGCTACTTCTTTTATGCATCCATGCTGCCTCATGTAGCACTGGACTACATTAGCCACGTGCTTCTCCTTTTGCTCATGCTGCAACCATGATAGAATAATTTTGATCATAAAAAGCTATGCTTTTTAAGAAGATATCATTTAAAATGATTAAATAACTCAATTTTTTGTGATGAAGAATTATTTTTTTCTTACTTATTTTTTATATTACAAATGTCAGTGTAAAGAAAATGTGCTAAATATATTTAATGAGACTTACATCATCTGAAACCAAGTCATTCACAATCCTGCCTATACGAGACGATGCTTTGGTGACCTCAGGAAAGGTCGTAACCCAATCAAAAACTTCTCTTGGAACATCCTTTATTCTGACATAAGACACACAAAACAATACTGGAAGCACTGAGCTTCGCATGGAGATGTTCAGATAATCTTCCACGTTGGGGATGAAGCTTTCACACCCCCACTTGCTTTCATGATGATAAGCACTTGCCAAACGCTTAATCTAATGCGATATGAAACCAATCAATTATTATATAAATTAATCACTTCCTATATTATCTTGTTTGCAAGTCATACCTCATCTCTTAGGTATTCAATGCGAAATGATTTGTGTTCTAATTTCAACTCCTCTTGTGATTCCTTGAGAGTGTTGTCAAGAATATGAAAATATTGTTTCAAGTCCTCTGGTAATTTGTCACAATTTTTGAGTTCCCATCTAATCAAAACATAGATATAATCAAACCCATTAATGTATAATAAAAAGAAACTTGATTTCCTTAGATATTTCATAGTTTAATTAAGATAACATCAATAATATATTTTTTATAATTTTATTTTTTTTAATTTTTCTCAGTAAAACAATTCATAATAGACTTTATTATTTGAAAAATTTATCTTCATAAATTTCTTTCACACTTATTTTAATAAAATAGAATTAAATTTATGTCTCTAATTTATACATGAGTAAGGTAGAACTTACATCTCAAAGGAACTAAAATGAAATAATAAAATAATTGTAATACCATAAGTTATTATGACAATTTGTTATAAGAAAAAAAATTTAGAAAAAAAAAGTTTCTTCAAAACTTTTTTTTCATTATCTAGATATTTTTTTTACTTTATTATATAATATTGATGCTAAACTTTGATATCAATATTTTTTATTTTATCCAATTTTTATGATAAATTGGTTTTAATTATAAAAATAATTTTAGTCAAATTAGAAAAATTTTATACCTGTTGATTGTTTCAGTAAACAATTGGAGCTCTTCTGGGGTCCCACGTTGGTCGTAAATATCGTCAAGTATGGACATAAGATAGAGCACTTTTGCAGCAAATATTCTTGCAGAAGAATAACAAGGCTCAAAATAAACTCCAGTCATCCAAAAGTGCGACTCTACAACTCTATCTCTTGCGAAAGGAAACTTGGTCTCTGTTCTCAAGTGTTCGTTCTTCCATCTATTTATAAAATGTAAAATATTAATGCACTTCTTGTAAAGATGGATGTTTTCAAGCATGAAAGCTTACAAAGATAGATGACGAAGCTCTTCATGATGCAATGATTGCACACATTGAAAGTCCAATTTCGCAAACTCTAATAGCATTTCGATTCTATTTTGTTGGAGTTCATAAACATTGATGAATTGTCTTGCTTCCAGCCTTTCGACTCTCTTCAATCTTGGAATCTGCAAAGCTCTCGAGACCATCTGTTTCATGTATGGATTCAAATCATCTGCCAGCAATTCGAGATGGTTTCTTGCATGGTATGCTGCTTTTTCAATTATTTTCTCATCAGGAGTTAGAAAATAGGATGCTTCGTAAAGACCCAACAAATCTTCAATAGATTGAGTTGAGCCTAAGTTCAGTAAATCCCCATCTTCGTCAAGAAATTTGGTAAAAACATCTGCGATCAAAATGTTTATTCATAAGCACAGCCAATGATGGGAATATGCATGCTACTTAAATGAGAGTATGATGACCAGGTGAAGCAGGAAGGCCATGTTGTCTTAGGAGGCGAAATCCAAGAGCAACAGTTTGCAAGTCTTCGCTTGGATTAAAACCAGTTCTATAAATTTTATTTAATATCTCGTCGATCTCTATTTCAAAGTGATATGCTACTCCAAGATGCTGCATAGTATCGATCAAAACAAGAGATTGATGATGATTTGTTGTCTCTTTTAGCATTTTGCTTAGGTTTAGCTTCAGCTCATCAATCTTTGATTGAATCTGTGACTTTAAAATTGCAAGTAAGTTAGAATGTGAGCTATAGAAATAAAATATTCATGAAAAGAGTACCAATTCATTTGAAGACGTTGATGCGTGGGTGATAAAATAATCACCCCAAAGATTTGGGTGAAATACTCCAACTGGGTAATGATGCATTGAGAGAGACTCCATTGCTTATTTTTGGCATTGAAGAAGAAGCAGGAAAAGGTTATTTATACAGAACTTTCGCTAAAGAAGCACCACCATTCTTTTGTTAGTTGTACTTTTCTACTAAACATTTTTTTATTGTTGGACGAGCATCTTTTGTTATCCTTTCTAACTTGGTTTCCTTGATACTATTAGGTAAGTTTTGGAACTTTATGCAATTTGATTGCAATGACCTTCAACTCCATTTAATAAAAAATAATATCAATTTGTTACAGCTCTCCATCCATTTGAGGTTTTCCAAAATTGATAATATATATAACACTAACAAAAAATAAAATATTATAATAACAAATCTTCACCTTAGCTATATTTCTACAATACTTCCACCGAAGTATTACTAGCTAGCATAATAGCTTACATATAATGTTTGGCATTCAAGTCCTCTACATATGAGATACGATACATCTCACATTTCTTCAATTTTGAATGGTTCAAAAATCATTTCCTGAGCTTCAATGAGCATTGAAGACTAAGCAGGAAAAGGTTATTCATACAGAACTTTCGCTAAAGAAGCCCACATATTTAAAGTAATAATATAATTGGCAGACATGGGAGGAAAATTGATGTCCTTTCAATGGCAACCACTTAACCTCTTACGTATTCAAATTGGTGTTGCATTCATGTTTAGATCAGTAAGAAAAAATTGTGGAGAACGTGTGCAACGTGGTCAACGTAATGAATTTGTTTTACTGAGAAAAATAAAAAAAATAAAATTATAAAAAATATATTATTGATATTATCTTAATTAAACTATGAAATATCTAAGGAAATCAAGTTTCTTTTTATTATACATTAATGGGTTTGATTATATCTATGTTTTGATTAGATGGGAACTCAAAAATTGTGACAAATTATCAGAGGACTTGAAACAATATTTTCATATTCTTGACAACACTCTCAAGGAATCACGAGAGGAGCTGAAATTAGAACACAAATCATTTCGCGTTGAATACCTATGAGATGAGGTATGGCTGGCAAACAAGATAATATAAGAAGTGATTAATTTATATAATAATTGATTGGTTTCATATCGCGTTAGATTAAGCGTTTGGCAAGCGCTTATCATCAGGAAAGCAAGTGGGGGAGTCAAAGCTTCATCCCCAATGTGGAAGATTATCTGAACATCTTCATGTGAAGCTCAGTGCTTATAGTATTGTGTTGTGTGTCTTACATCAGAATAAATATTGTTCCAAGAGAGGTTTTTGATTGGGTTACAACCTTTCCTGAGGTCACGAAAGCATGTTCTCGTATAGGCAGGATTGTGAATGACTTGGTTTCAGATGAGGTAAGTCTCATTAAATATATTTAGCACATTTTCTTTACACTGACATTTGTAATATAAAAAAAGTAAAACATAATTCTTCCTCACAAAAAATTGAGTTATTTAATCATTTTAAATGATATATTCCTCAAAAGCATAGCTTTTGACGATCAAAATTATTCTATCATGGTTGCAGCATGAGCAAAAGGAGAAGCACGTGGCTAATGTAGTCCAGTGCTACATGAGGCAGCATGGATGCACAAAAGAAGTAGCACATGAAAAACTAAAGGAAATGGTGGAGAAGCTATGGAGAGTATTTAGCCAAGAGTTGCTTCGATTAAGAAACATTCCACTGTCTTTTATTTGGATAATCATAAATCATGCTCGTGTGTGCAATCTCTTCTACTTGAACAAAGATGAATACACCAATGCTGGTGAGGACATGAAAGACTACGTCAACTCAGTGATGGTGGAGAATGTTACAAGCATTTGAGATATTGCTTTGGGTATATATCGACATATATAATTCTAAAATAAACTTTGTCAGATACCCAAAATGCTCAGGCCTATGTAATCAAGTTTTTTCTGTTGTATGATCAAACCGTAATGTGGTGCTCTAATTTGCACTTAGTCTATATATGATCAAATAAGTTGTCTTTATTATAAGGAATAAGAGTTTACAACTTTGATAATAAGGGTTATGCTCTAATTTGCTTCCTTTTTGTTGACATTAGTTGAGAAATTCTTTTATGGCCAAACTAGCATAGGTGTCATATAGAATTCTTTTAACAAAAATGGATTCCAAGGTGAGGTCAAAGTGAGGTAATTAGACTACAACCATGTTTAAATTAGATTTGAAAAAGAGGAGTATTTCTTGAGATGCTAACTTCATCAAACTTGGAATGTGGTGAATTTTCAAATGAGACTTTTCATGTGCCCCCAAGGTTTTCATCTTAATATTGAGCCATCTTTGGCCCTGATATAGGTTTCACTTAACCTTAGCAATCAAAAAACCTCTAAAGGTGGATGCTATTACTTTAAACATAATTCATATTGAAGTGAAATCTAATGTGCAAAACTCACAAGAGGGGGTGGTGTGAATTGTGAGTTTTAAAAGTAATTTTTGTTATTTTTGTTTTCTTAAAAATAATTTTTTGTTTATCAAAAAAACCTTTATTTTATGTATGTATTATCTTTAATATGATCAAAAAATAAAGATAAAAATTGAAATGAGATACCAAAATGTTTGGGTGGTTTAGTTCAAATTAGAATCTCCGTCCACCCCAACCAAGGTCGAAAAAAACATCACTAATAAAAGGTTACAACTTTTATTAAATACGATACATCTCACATTTCTTCATTTATGAATGGTTCAAAAATCTTTTCCTGAGCTTGAATGAGCAATTGAAACATTAAGGGGGCCAAAGAATAGCTATTGTATCCTTAGAAAAACCTAATGGTTCTTAACTTTCTAAAAGTAGACCTTCACTTAAAAGAAAAAAAAAATATTTTTTTAAAATCTAATATATTAAGATAAAATATGCAAAATTTGATGTGTGCAGATTTGGAAAACTATTATGATTTATGATTCGTAAGACTTAACGTACCAATACAATATAACACAATAGAAAAATTAGCATTACAGCACAAGACAGTATGATCGCACAAATTGACACACATGAGCATGTCAGTCATCAACCATGAAAGTGGTAGATGAACCCACCAAGCAAACACAGTTAATGCAAACGTGAATGATCTTGTTTGTGAGTGCGAATAATGGCATGGCACTGTCTATCGCTCGGGCACTTAGATGGATAGTTTTGAAGAAAAATTTGTGATTTTTCGTATTTTTGATTAAAAGCACATTTTTTATGAAAATTAAAATAATATGTATTCCATATTAAACATTTTATTTAAATATCTATATAAAGTGATAAAAATGATGAATTAAACTATTTAAAACTTGACTTGATCAATACAATCTTTTTTAACAAAATCACTCATCTTTTCGTTCTTTCTTAGTTTTTCATCATTTTCATGCTTCAACTTTTATTATTAGTATCTAAAAATAATTTATTGTTGAGAGCTTGGAGTGAGAACACCTCGTAAGTAGATCATCTATTAATATATTCACACTTCTATTCCAACACTTTCTCTTGATCTCCCCTTATAGCTTCAATTCAATGTACAACATTTTTATGTTTATTTCTTAACAAAAAAATTAGATTGCTTTAACTTTATCTCAAAAAAATTTTGGTGTGCCCCTTAGCTCATCTCATGAAAAAGAAAGGCCAACTTAAAGCTTTGTGTAGAGAAAGGAGCATACTTTAGGATTGGTGTGGAAAGACGGAGCCTTCTCTTATATGGAGTATTAAGAAGGCGTGTAGCTTTGGGTTTGATGTTGAGAGATTGAAGAGATTGAGAGATTGATGCTTTGATTATCAAAATAGTATTTGTAAAAACTTCTAGGCATGCTAAAATAGTGTTTCACTCAGTGCTAGGCTTAAGCAAGAATACATAGAGGTAGACGTAGTCCAATGGTTAGTGGGCAAATCCATAAAATCTATATAAAATCTTTTTCCTAGAACCTTTAGCTTTTATTTATTCATATGCACTCTATTCTTTAAATCATCATAAGTAATCCTTTACAAGTCCTTATGACGTTTTGCAAGAATTTTCAAAAACTTGAGATCACCTAGTTCACTCCCTTTATTGAGCTTACCTATAGAATCAATCTAGTGCATCAATGTTGAACAATCAAAACCACATATCCTTCTAAAATGTCCATTCACAATTATTCTTTTATTATGACTCATTCATTGAAAAAACAATCATCTCATCTAACATGACAATATTATCCCCAAGCAAAAATAGGATCATAATGCAATCAAGTGAAAGAACAAATAAGTCAATAATAGAAGGTTTCTATCCTCCTCATGGATTCTCATATTACATGTAGACATCTCAGTAGTATACTTCTGAACTCACAAAAATATACATTAGACAACACCATGGCCATGAAATGAGTTTTTGGTTAGATGAATAAGATAGATCTTATAAGAAAGTTGATGAACTTTGGGAAGAGCCATTAGTCGATGTGTTTCATAATCCTTCACATGTGATATAGTTCTATAGTCTTGCAAAATTGATAGCATTTCACTTTTTCATAACACTGTAAGTATAATGGCCAAAATTCTATGACATCTAATGAATAGCCTTGTAAAGAGCAATCCTTAGGTGTTGATAGCAAAAATCTCATTAAAAGTGTCAAATAAATGCCGACTCTAAAGGTTGTACTTAACATACGTGCAAGTGCTAATCAAATGTACCTATGCATGAAAATTCAAAATCAATTCTACGAGTTGTGTTAGAAAAGTGAAGAAAGCAAAGAACAAAACACTATTTTGTATTGATTACACAAAAAATTCTCAATAAGACCAATTAAAGATAACAAATATTAGAAGGGGTTCCACTATCTCTTTCAATTACAAGAAGGGGAGGGCATTTCTATTACCATATACATTGTAGTAAGTACAAGAGAAATAAGAAAGAGTACAAGTGCTCTAATGAACATGAGAAGTTGTGCTTGTAGCAAAAAGAACAAGGAAACTAAGCAAAGGGAAATCAAGTGCTCAACAAGCTTGTAAGAGACCAATACAGAGAGTATTTGGTGTGTAAAAGTCCTTTTTACTAATTGAAAATTGGCTTTTATCAAGACAAAATGGATGCTTAGAATTTCCATATTAGAAATAGGTGATGTTAGATGATGGTGAACTAGGATGTGAGAGAGAGGTAGCATAACAACAAAAAAATCTATTAGTATTAATTGGGGATTTAATGTCCTAGACCTTAAAGAGATATGAGTATAACGATCAAGTAATCAATGTAGGAAGAATTAGATGCCATAAACAAGGGAAAGGTTTGGCCAGCCTACTAAAAAGCCTAACCACCTTTATTAGTAAGAAATATAAACTCAAGTCTATGCGAAGCACTATCAACATAGCAAGAGGCCTTTGCCCTGTAAGGAAAGCAATTTATATGACGAGTGGATTGGGCAACTAGGGGAGATTATGTGGGACATTATGGCAAGATTTCTAAAGAATAATGGAATTGGAAAGACACCCCAAATAAATAGAAAGAGAAAATGGGTAATGTGTTTGTTATAACCGGTAAAATATTATATGTTTAATCTTCAATAATTCAATTGTGACTTGGATGATTTCAAATCGACAGTAGGATGAGCCAAGAGCTCAATTGGAGGCTGTTGGAATTTCTGAAATTTTTTGGGAATTTTTCGGAGCACCGAGGAAATTTTTAAGTAATTTTCCCTGTTTAATTTGATTTTTGGAAATTCGAAAATCTATTTAAATCGGTCCATTAGATTTTTAAACCGGAATTTGGTTTTTACCGCGCGTGAACCGGACCGGAGCGGTTCAGCGAAGGCGGGGGCGGTTCGCCGAGTGCGTTTGCGCGTGCGGTTGGATAAGCCGCGGATAAGCGGATCGGACGGACGAGAACAGCGGTGGAGATTAACCGGCTGGTCGGGGTTAAGCGGCGTTATTAGAAGGTCAACCGGCGCTTAATGGGTTCTTAACGGGTTATTACCGGTTTAAGCGGGGTATTTAACCGAAACTGTTCGGCTGTTAGGGTTTCGAGCGGTGGCCGGAGACGAAGTGTTCGCGGCGAACGGCGATACTTTCCGGCAGCCTTTCAAGGGGCTTTTTGTACCTGGAGGTTCGCGGGACCGAGGAGAATCGATTGGTACCGGTTTCGTTCGGCGAGGAGCAGCGGTTGGTCGCATGCGAGCTTCACCGTCGCCGGAGAAGAAAGGTAGGAAATTCAGATTTAAATTAGTTATTTAGCAAATTAAAAATATGGATTATTTTGCAAATAGCTACCGGAGCATGCGGATTGTGGTTTTTGGAATTGATTAATGCAAATTATTGATTTAGCATTTTAGGGTTTTCGGAAAATTATACCCGCCGAATTCGGAAATTTTACCGAGCATGTGTTGATTCGATTATGTGCTTTAATCATGTTAAGATAGTATCAAATGCTGAAATTTGTTTAATTTCATAGATTGTTAAAATGGGGATCGGATGAAACTTCGGCGGAAATTTTGATTGAACCTTAGAAATTAGTGGCATTATTGAAACATTAGGATAGTACGAACATCGGATTTTGTTTCTCCTTGATCTCGGTCGCCGGAAATCGACGGGGGAAATGGAATTTTCCCGGACGATTCGTCGGCTAGGGTTTCGAGGGCGCCGGGCGGAGGAAGGAGATGGATTAGATTAATTACGGTTTAGTTAATTAAGTAATTGTAATTATTCAATATTTATTAATAATTAAATGCTAAACGTCGGCTGGAAATTTGGATTAAATATTCGGCCGGTGGGTTCTCGATTCAGCACGAAGACCCGAACCGGTGGCGAGATCCGGTTCAGGAGATTCGGCGCGGACGAACGGCGCGGCGCGGAGGAAAATTTAAATTCGGAAATTAATCCGAATTTTCGGAAAAAGGATATATGTGGAAATTTAAATTTTATTAATTTTCGGAAAAAGGATATATGTGGAAATTTAAATTTTATTCGGAAATTTATTCCGAATTTCAGAAAATGGATAAAGGGCGGAAATTGATTTTTTAATTTAAAAATTTCCTGAAGAGAGAAAAAGGTGATTTTTAGAAATCACGTAGCCAAGTTGAAATTGACTGTTGGAAATTACTCATAAATTCAGTGCAGCTGGATTAGTCGGAAGGAATTGTGACACTTGGGTGCTACCAGAATAGTCAGAATTTTGGTACAGTTTGTGTTGCTTGGATGGCAATGGCATGGTTTGAGTCAGTTTACTCAGTGTTGGCATATTTCACGGATTGACATATTGGATCGGACTACTATAGACCCTATATGATGTTTTAGGGTAGTTGTGGTAGGTAACTGTGCGGTTCAGACTTAGCTTCCACAGTATACATGTGACTGATAGGCGCCATGCGTGTTTCGAGATGGGCGTATCCCACTGGCATGCTACCTGGAACCCCAGGCTAGGTTGTGATGCGTGTTTCGAGATGGGCAATTCCACTGGCATGCTTTGCCTAGGCGTCATGCGTGTTTCGAGATGGGCAATCCCACTGGCATGCTACATAGACGCTGAGGTGTCGGGTGCTAGGCGTTATGATGCGTGTTTCGAGATGGGCGTATCCCACTGGCATGCTTTGCCTAAGCGCCATGCATGTTTCGAGATGGGCGATCCCACTGGCATGCTACCTGGAAGCCCAGAGGAGAGCTACTCTGGTGTGACTGGGATGACTGTGGTTGGTTGGAGTCTGGAACTGAGAGTGCCTTTCCACCATACATTGTTATGCTGTATTCCTATACTCTTGCTATTATCCTTCTCTTGCATGTGAGTTTTACTAGCTGTCTTTCCTACTGGGCGTAGCTCATTCCTTTATTATCTATATTTTTCCAGCGGCTCGGCAGACTTGACGCCACCCAGATTAGGTGGGATCGTGGTCAGCAGGCTAGTGGAGGATATCTGATCTGTGATTTCTGAGACATTTTGGTTAGTGTGATTGATGCTATTGGATGTATTCAGTGAGACTATTATTCTTATGTCAGGTATTGTGTGAGGATGAATCTGACTTATGTATCTGGTTAGATGATGTTGCACTTGTTGGACTTGGATCTTATTCTTGTGATGTAGTTTCCATTCACTGTCTTACTTATTGTTTTGGTGCTATAGTGTGTGGAGTGCTATATTTATATATTTATTCTGTGGATGTTATATATTTTTTTGATGGTGAGGTCATTACATGACTATGGAACTTACCGTGGGGGTTCAGACTTCTATTAGATCGGTTCTCCTATCGGTATGGGATAGGAGTATTGGGTCTAGTAGGAGTAACATTGCGCGAGTCCATCTGTTAATTCAGGAGTCATGAATCCTGAGTTGATGGTGTACCCGGGAGATGGGATCCACATTGTTAAGGAAAGTAGGTGTGTAATGATGTGTTATATCCTATGTTTTTCGTAGGCTACTCAGGTTGGTATGGGACGATCTGAGCTGTCTATATGTAAAAAAAAAAATGTATGCCAAAAAAATCAGCCTAGGAAAAATGGGGTGTAACAGTGTTGAAAGTTAAGAAAAAAGAATAAATGGGTTAACATGCATGCTTTTCATTGATTAGGTTCTTTGTTCTTTCTACTACGAGCTCAACTTTCCATTGTCATCCAAGCTTTGCTTTTTTTCTTGTCCTTAAATAAAAAGACATTGTATTAATAAGACCATTTTTTTTAGTAATTCAAAAGGATGTAAAAGCCCTTATAATACCTATAAACATATTATTGGAGACAAGTAACGAGGAAGAAACATGAGAAATAAGGTGTCTTGAATAATGGAAAATATTGAAGATGGTAAAAGGAGAAGTAATAGTAAAAGGGAAAAAATAAGGTGTCTTGAAAGACAAAACATATCATTGACATTGGACATCTAATATCATGTGAATAAACCTTTGAATCCCTTGGCATATCTTTTGTATCATTGTTTGTATGAGAATGGATGAAGAAAACAAGCATTGCAAGCACAAAACAAATAAGATGTAAAAGTAACGCACAAAAAATTAAAAATATGCTATGGTGAAATAATATGAAAGATGAAGAGATTTTTTTTTATGTGAAACACATAAAACTTATCCAAAAACACAAATAATTTATGTTGACCACCGAATTTATTACATGATGGGTAAGTGAAATAGCCTTGCAAAACAAAAATTTATGAAGATCAATACCTAGACCTAAAAGACTTATAAAGGAAGTGGCTTATAATAACCAGTATAAAATGATAAAATTCAAACTATAAGAAATTACATCTACACTTTTTGCAATGTAATTTGTATAATATTCTATAACAAAACACAAAGGTTCAAGAGACACCAGTAAGATATTATTAAATATGCTACTTTAATATCAAATAGAAAACTACTGAAAATGGAAACGTAGGAAATTAGTCGTGATATTGCTTGTGAACTATAATCTGAATCCTTAATAGAGGTGAATAAAGTATGGCCTAATTGTAGCACACATCTGATTTTCTTAATATGTTAAAGTATTACTTTTAGCATTTTCATGAACCTTTCTTTTCCAAGTCCTATTTAAAGTTATTCAATAGTTATTTTTAATGCAATTACACTAGTTCCCAATGGCCAATTCATGACTTCTAATAAGACTAACTAGTAGTTTTATGGTTTTTATTAATTTTTTTACTTCTATTCTAACTAGCTGAAGAACAATCATTAATGTGCTCTATCATACTTGTCACATCTAGAGGGATGTAAGATAGTTGACTTTGAGTTCATTGATCATAATTGTTAGATGCATAACTAAGAGAAGTCATTGTAATAAGAAATATGCAACTATGAAAAGTACAAACATTGACAAAATGCACTTATCCAATGTGGTAATAAGAGGCATAATTGTAGGACAAAGATATCCAAATATAAATAATGATGCACCAAAAAGGCATGCAATTCACAATATATTATATCTTCAAATAGTATAGAAAGTTGTAATATAGTGTACAACAGAAGATGTTGTAATTAGAACTGATAATGTACCAACCAAAATGGTTTGATGTATTGTATGACATTCGAACATAAAAAATTCACCAAGTTTTTCAAGGGAGACTAATTGTGAACAATGTGTATGATGAACTGGAAGTACTAGTATGATATTTGAACTTGATTAAATTTGGGTTTTTAGAAAAATGCATGCATGATTGGGCAATTTAAAATGGTGTTAAAGATAGTAGATCCTAATTTGCATTACCTTGTACTATTGATCTAACTCTTGTTTGGTTGGATTGAACGATTCTCACAAATTATTTGAGCACAAATCATTGCTTTTGGAAGGGAAGAACTAAGCATAAAATCTAAAGATGAAGACAAGATCCTTCTTTAGCTCAAACATGCTATCAATTAATCCCTTAGGCTTATCGTTGATTTCAAGAGTGGAAATTCCTTAGGTACTTGGGTTTTAAATTTTAAGGTTGCATAGCTTAATAGAGATTATTCCAATTGAGTATAAATATTCTTGTCTTACATCATAATAAAAGCATTAACATATGACTTTCCACATATCCATTCTAATTAATCCTTTATAATACTTAGGGAGATACTAATAAGAAAATTGAACACTCTATGTTGTTATGCAAACAAAGCTTGTAAACTAGCTTTCAATTACATATTCACTACAAAAACATGCATATTTGGATTCACCAAAAACAGATTTTTTATAAAAAATTTTTTTATCATCATTGCAAATAAAATATTTTTATAGGGAATTTTTTAAGTGTGGATAATAATCTAAAATATTTTTTAGATTTATTTTTTTATCATTTCAATAAAGTTAAATATACATTTATCATTGATTGAATGTCTTTTTGGAGAGTATTTGAGCCATCGAGGCTATTAGAAAGACCATTATGAGCTTGCATATGGGTTGAACAGTGAGATTGGTCCTTTTTGAGAGCAAAATCTGAGGCTAGGATAGGTTTTCATATTGTTCTGATAGGATCCTTTATAAGCTCAATATTGGTAGTAATATGCTCATTTTATTTAGTTGAAGCATTAACTACTTCAATAAGTGCTTTTGCTTCTAAGTTCTTTTTGTTGTGTTTACGCTAAACTGAAAATTGGCCATGCTTGTAGTAAACAAAGAATAGGCAAATTAGCATATTGGATTGTTTTCTAAAACCAATTTGTGCTAATTCCCTTTTCCTTAATCCTTATTCTAGTTAGTAATTATTTAGCTAAGTCCACTTTTATGCAAACTTTAGCCATGCTTAGACGAGTTAAGTTTAAAGTAATAGCATCCAACTTTAGAGGTTTTCTAATCGCTAAAGCTAAGGAATATAGGCTCACATTCCTAAAAATGTCGATTGACAATTGTTTAAGTGAAACCTATCACAGGGCCAAAGATGGCTCAATATTGAGATAAAAATCTAGGAGACACATGAAAATTCTCATTTGAAAATTCACCACATTCCAAGTTTGATGAAGTTAGCATCTCAAGAACTCTTCCTCTTTTTCAAATGTAATTTAAACAAGGTTGTAGTCTAATTATCCCACTTTGATCTCACTTTGGAATCAAATTTTGCTAAAAGAATTCCATATGATAACCATGCTAGTTTGGCCATAAACGAATTTCTCAATTAGTCTCAACTAAAAGGAAGCAGCAATTTTTCCTATTTCGTCATCATCAAACATTATTTCATCATTACTTTTAAGTGTCAATATTTAATTGATTTGAATAGGAGAACAATTAATTAAACAACCCAAAACCACACCAAATGAGTAGTTGAGAAAGGGAAGTTCCTTCAAACCTACCATTAGATCAAACACCAAGAGGCTAATTTTAAAATCCAAGTTAGGATGAGATCATACCATTACTAGCAAGCTTGCCCCAATGAGTAAATATATGTCGTTGAATTTGCCACCGAGCCAAAAATTTTTTTGTTGTTGCATTCCCATAGCCTTTCTTAATACTAATCTAGGAGTTTTGCATAATTTTTTCATCACTTAATGGTTGGCTTAACCTAATTGGCTTTAAGGTAGATGTGGGCCCAAAATGATAAAGCTAGACCTCTAGAAATGTCTTGTTGTAACCTTCTATTTCTTTTGCAATTATATTCTTAATTTATTTTAGTCATAAATAGATTTGATGTTTTGAAAAATCTTGTTTACATAATTATCCTTAAAAAATTAGAGGGTAAAATTTGTACATCCAATTGACTCCCCTCCAATATAACTTGTGGACCCAACACTTTCAAAAAAGGTTTTTAGGAGATTTTGGTTTAGATTGTCAGGAAAACTTCAATTATGATACCAAGTACCATGCTCTCCACCCCCAAAGAATACCATTTAGTATCAAAGAAATATATATATATATATATATATATCTATCTATCTATAGTAGTTTTATCTTGCTCATCCTCTATCAAAACTCCAAGATTTTAAAGTAGTTCAACCACTAACACCAATGGCCTACATTCATTGATAAGAACCTCACTTGAGCCTAGCACTTATCAATCTCTCCTTAAGTCAAATGAGTAGGTAGAGGAGCCTTTACATCTTATCTTTTTATATTTACCAAAAACATAAGTCAAAATCTCTTCAACAATATGCTTTAAAGCTCTCTATTACTCACAAAATAAGAAAATTATAACTTAATCTAAATTGAAAGACATAAAATAAAAAATATTAAGACTAAGATAAATGTTATCAAAGTAATCAAAAGATGTGTTGATTGAGGATGTTAGTGAAAGATGATGTGTAAGTAGATCTTTAAAAATGCACTTGAATCTCTCTAAAATGATGTTTTAAAGATGGCTTGCCCAAAGATTTTTCTTTAGATGAATAGTCACATGAAGCTTCCTAGCAATTTTCTAGTAATCTCAGTTCTTGCAAAACTTCTTATACATTTTAGATTCTTAAGAAGTCAATTTATTATGCAAGATTATGGCAATATCAAGTTCCATAGTTCTCTCTAATGCTAACCTTGCCATTTCTAGTCATTCTCAAGGTTTATTTGCTTATTTGTGCCAAATATCTATTTTTTACACTAGACATTAAAGTATTAATGTAAACATGTAAGATGAACTAATCCTAGAAGGTGGTCCAATTAGGTCATTCATGATCTACTAGTTTTATTAAAATGATTATTAGATTGGTGATATGCATTTGACAATTGTTACATTTCCTATTAGATAATAAAAAGGTCTTTTCATTGAAACCATTTTTAGTTTAATTTTTAGTAGATGACCTAACCAATATCAAAACTAAATATTAGATGTAATATTAAATACCTATTAGATAGTCTGATTGATAGAAGTTCCATTTTTATGACAATTTGATTCTTTATTAAATCAGCTCATCAAATGATTTGATTCACATCAATCAATTATTAGATTGTCTTGTAACCTTCGATAAGTGTTTCTAATAAATGATTTATATGTTAAATAACGGATCATTTAGAGGGTTGGATATACATTAGATGCTAGATCAAATTACTCTTTAAATTGTCTGTCTGACAGTACAATAGAGATCCTTCTATTGAGTATAATCTTCAAAATTTATTATATATATAATAGGCTAGCATAAACACAAGATGCAAAGAAAATAGGTTGTATGAAAGTGTTCATTACATCTAATGGAAATAGGCTCTTAAAAGAACAAGGGGGTAATAAGACCCACTCATTGAAGAGGTTATTAGGCTAGGTGGCAAGCAAGAGCTAGAGAGATGATGAATAAACCAAACAATCTATTAGTAATAAAGAGACATTACTATCTTATATTTTAAAGAGATATAGAAGGAAAAGATAATAGTTAGTCTAAGGAATAACCTAAACAACCTTAATGAAAAACAGCCTAAGCATAATCTAATAAAATAGTTCTTTATTTATGTGAAAGCGCTAATGGAAAGGGACTCTTTCACTAATAGGGAAAGTAGCAAATTAATCAAGCAAGTTGGCAAGGTATGTAAGCTTAAGTGAAGTGGACAATGATTATTAAAATTGAGAGGAAAAATGTCATTTAAGGAGGTTAACATAAATGAGTAAGAAGTAGAAAGGACGAGACATATGAAGCAAATATATCAAATGGTAAGAGAGAAAATTAATTTTAGATTAATTGCTACAATAATCTATAGAAGTATGAAAATTTTAAGAAATAGTTGTGGTGCTAAGAGGAGAAATAATAGTAAATGGAGAAGAATAAAAAGAATTGAGAGAGAGAATATATGACATTGAAATTATACATCTAACATCGTGTGAAATACATTTTCAAATCTCATGGAAAATCTTTTCTATCCTCATTAATAAGAGAAAAGCTAAAGTAAACGAAAACACAAATAAGATGTAATGTAGCACAAATAATAATGGAAAAAAATTTTGAAGAAATATCATAAAAGATGTAAACTCTTATTTCTTGTAATAAACACATAACTTATTCGATCATATATAAACTACATGCAAATTAGAGAATTTTGATCATATAATAGAAAAAGGTGGCTAGATTTAGTCTAATGTATTATGGATCACTGACATATTTTATTATAAAATTATATATGTTTATATATACTCAAAATATTCTCTCAAATGCTTATAACATTCTCCACCATCATTGAGATGATGTAATCTTTTATGTCCTCACCAGCATTAATGTCTTCATCTTTGTTCAAGTAGAAGAGATTGCACACACTAGCATGATTTATGACTAACCAAACAAAAGACAATGGTATGTTGCTAAATTGAAGCAACTACTAACTAAATACTCTCCATAGATTCTCCATCATTTTCTTTAATTTTTTGTGCACTACAACTTTTGTGCACCCATGCTAGCTCATGTAGCACAAGACTACACTAGTCATGTGCTTCTCATTTTGCTTATGCAGCAACTATCATAGAATAATTTGGATCTTAAAAAATTATGCATTTGAAGAATATATCATTGATAATATTTAGCCAGATATGTAGTTCTATATAGTGATTAAATAATTTTGCTCACTTTTGTTTTCTAATATTAAAAATGTTAGTGTAAAAATAATGTACCAAATATATTTAATGAGACATACCTTGTAAAAAATCAAGTTGATGACAGTTCTATGTATACGAGACTATGCTTTGGTAACCTCAAGAACGCTGCAAAGCTAATCAAAGACTTCTCTTGGAACCTTTTCCACTCTAATGCAAGTAAGACAAAATAGTAGTGGAAGAACCAAGCTTTGCGTGGAGATTGTTAGATAATCTTCCACGATGGGGATTAAGCTTTGATTCCCCCATTTGGTTTCTTGATGAAAGGCTTTTGCTAAATGCTTAATCTAAGATGGTATGAAACCAATCAATCATAAATAAATCATGTCTTGTAGTGTCTTGCTTGCAAGCCATACCTCATTTCTAAGGTATTCAATATGAAATGATTTTTGTTCCAATTTCAACTCCTCTTACAATTCTTTGAAAGTGTTGTCAAGAATATGAAAGAAGTGCTTTAAGTACTATGATAAACTCCTCGGATTAAAACCTGTCCTCCTGAAAGTGGCAATCGCAGAATTCACTCTTTCCCCGCTGAATCATATAGAGTTTGACGCTAGGCGTCACGCACACAAAGACCTACTTGGTAGATTTCAAGCGTTTGTCAAGAACTCAGATCTTTTTCTTTCTTGAGTTCCAATCAAATCATAATATGCATTAAACCAGTCAAAATGTATTAAAAAGAAACTTGATTTCTCGAAATGATTCGTAATTTATTTAAGATAACATAATTATTATATTTTTTATAAACTAGCCATTGGATTATTAATGTAAACATGTCAAAAGAACTAATCAAGAATTTGGGTGGTCCAATCAGGTCATTATTGATCCACTAGTTCTATTAGAATGATTGTTGGATTGGTGATATGCATTTTGATGACTAACATGTCGCCCATTAGTCAATGAAATGGTCTTTTGATTGAACCCATTTTTAGTTTAAGTTTTTGTAGATGATCTAATCAATATCAAACTAAATATTTGATACATTTCAGATGATCTGATCAATAAAAGTTCCATTTTGGTGATTTGACTTGACTCTTTATTAGATCAGATCCTCAAATGATTTGATTCACATCAATCAACAATTAGGTTGTCTGGTAACCTTTCATAAAAGTGTTGAATAAATGATTTATATGTTAAATAATGAAACATTTAGAAGGTTTAATATATATTAGATGCTAGATCAAATGGCTCATTGAATGGTCCATTAGACTGTGCAAGAGAGATCCTTCTATTCAGTACTGTATTTCGTCATTGATTATGTGAATAATAGGTTAGTATGAGCATAGAAATGTAAAGGAAATAGGTTGTGCAAAAATGATCATTGCATCTAATGAAAATAAGCTCTCAAAAATAAGGGAGTGATAAGACCCACTCATTGAAACAATAGGTGATTTGTATAAGTGGCAAGCTAGAATAAGCTAGAGAGATGATGAATCAGTCAAACAATCTATTAGCAATAAAGAGGCATTTAGTACCTTGGATTTTAAATGGATATAGATGGTAAAGATTATAGTTGGCCTAAGAAAAATATTGAACAAAATAGCCTAAACATAGACCTAAGAAAAGTGATCTTTGCTTATTAGAAAGAGCTAGTGGAGAGAGAACCTTTCCCTTGTAAGGAAAAGTGCTAATTGATGAAGCAAGTTGGCTAAGTATGTAACATAAGTGAAGTGGACAATGATTAATGAAATTGAGAGGAACAACATCATTTAAGGAGGTCATCATAAATAAGAGTAAGAAATAAGAAGGAAGAGACATGTGAATGAAATATATCAAATGGTGAGAGAGAAAAAAATAATTTTTCATTAATCGCTACAACAATTTATAGTAATATGAAAATATTAAGAAATAGTTATAAAGTTGAGAGGAGAAATAACAATAAATGAAGATGAATAAGAAGAACCAAGAGAGAGGATATAACACTAAAATTAGACATCCAACACCGTCTAAATACATTGTCAAATGTCATAGAAAATCTTTTGTATCGTCATTAATAAGAGAAAAACTAATGCAAAAAAACACAAATAAGATGTAATGTAACACAAATAAACATGGAAGATGATTATGAATAAAATATTATAAAAGATGTAAACTCTTATTTCTTATGATAAACACATACCTTATGTGATCATATATAAACTAAGTGCAAATTAGATCACCACATTTCATTTTGATCATGTAACATAAAAAAGTGAATAACTTGGGCCTGAGCATTCTTGGTATCTCACAAAGTTTATTTTAGAATTATATTTGTCGATAGATACCCAAATCATGCTCTCGAATGCTTATAACATTCTCCATCATCACTGAATTGATGTAGTCTTTAATGTCCTCACCAGCATTAGTGTATTCATACTTGTTTAAGTAGAAGAGATTGCACATACAAGCATGATTTATGATTGTCCAAACAAAAGACAATGGTATGTTTCTTATTCGATGCTGCTCTTGGCTAAATACTCTCCATAGCTTCTCCACCATTTCCTTTAGTTTTTCATATGCTACTTCTTTTGTGCATCCATGCTGCCTCATGTAGCATTGAACTACATTAGCTACATGGTTCTCCTTTTGTTCATGCTGCAATCATTATAGAATAATTTTGATCATAAAAAGCTATTCTTTTGATGAATAATATATCATTGATGATGATTAAATAATTGAAATATTTGTGAGAAAGAATTAGTTTTCACCTTCTTTTTCATATTACAAATGTCATTATAAAAAAATGTGCCATATATATCTGAGGAGACTTATCTCGTCTGAAACAAGGTCATTCACAATACTGCCTATACAAGATGATGCTTTGGCGACCTCAGGAAAGGCGTTAACCCAATCAAAGACTTCTCTTCGAAAATCCTCTATTTTAATGTAAGACAAACAAAACAATACTAGAAGCACTGAGCTTTGCATGGAGATGTTTAGATAATCTTCCACGTTGGGGATGAAGTTTTGACTCCGCCACTTGGTTTCTTGACGATAAGCCCTTGCCAAACGCTTAATCTAAAGTGGTATGAAACCAATCAGTTATTATGTAAATTAATCATGTCTTATTTTATCTTGCTTGCAAGCCATACCTCATCTATGAGGTACTCAATGTGAAATAATTTATCTTCTAATTTGAACACTTGTTGCGATTCTTTGATAGTGTTGTCAAGAATGTGAAAATAGCGTTTTAAGTACTCTGGTAATTGATCTGTTTTCTTGAATTCCCATCTAATCAAAACAAGTATATAATTAGACTAGTTAACATATAATAAAAAAAAGTTGATATTTTCTTTTATTTAAACTTTGATATCAAAATTATTTATTTTGTCCAAAGTTATGATAAATTTATTTTAACTTTATAACTTATTTTATTCAAATCAGAAAAATTTTATAAAAGATGTACACTCTTATTTATTGTAATAAACACATAACTCCTTCAATCATATATAGACTAAGTACAAATTAAAAATCCACATTTCACTTTAATCACAAAATAGAAAAAAGTTGATAGACTTTGACCTGAGTATTTTAGGTAACTAAGTTTATTTTAGAATTATATATGTCTATATATACCAAAAACATGCTCTCAAATGTTTATAACAATCTCCACCATCACTGAGTTGACGTAATCTTTCATGTCCTTGATAGCATTAATGTGTTCATAAAAATCTTTGTTCAAGTAGAAGAGATTGGACACAAGAGCATGATTTATGACTGTCCAAACAAAAGGCAATGGCATGTTGCTTAATCGAAGAAGCTCTTAGCGAAATACTCTTAATAACTTCACCATTTCCTATAGATTTTCGTGTGCTACTTCTTTTGTGCATCCATATTACCTCATGGAGCACTGGACTACATTAGCCATGTTCTTCTCCTTTTGCTCATGCTGTGACCATCATAAAATAATTTTGATCGTAAAAAGGTATGCTTTTGAAGAGTATATCATTTAAAATGATTAAATAACTAAAATTTTATTGGGGAAGAATTAGTTTTCACTTTTTTTTCATATTACAAATGTTTGCATAAAGAAATTGTGCCAAATATATTTAATGAAACTTACTTCATCTGAAATCAAGTCGTTCACAATCCTTCCTGTACGAGATGATGCCTTGGTGACCTAAGGAAAGGTGGTAGCCCAATCAAAAACTTCTTTTGGAACATCCTTTACTCTAACGTAAGACAAACAAAGCATTACGGGAAGCACTGAGCTTCGCATGGAGATGTTTAGATAATCTTGCACGTTGGGAATGAATCTTTGACTCCCCCACTGGGTTTCATGATGATAAGCGTTTGCCAAACGTTTGAGTTAATCATGGCTTTTATTATCTTGCCTGCAAACCATACCTCATCTATGAGATATTAAATGCTGAAGTGCGACTCTACAACTCTTATCTCTTGCGAAAAAAAATTTGGTCTCTGTTCTCAGGTGCTCGTTCTTCCATCTATTTGTTAAATGTAAAATATTAATGCACTTCTTGTAAAAAGGGATGTTTTCAAGTATGAAAGCTTACAAAGATAGGTGACGAAGCTCTTCATGATGCAATGCTGCTTAAATGATAGTATGATGACCAGGTGAAGCAGGAAGGCCATGTTGTCTTAGAAGGCGAAATCCAAGAGCAACAGTTTGCATGTCTTCGCTTGGATTAAAACCAGTTCTATGAATTCTATTTAATATCTCGTCGATCTCTATTTCAAAGTGATATGCTACTTCAAGATGCTGCATGGTATCGATCAAAACAAGAGATTGATGATGATTTGTTGTCTCTTTTAGCATTTTGCTTAGGTTTAGCTTCAGTTCATCAATCTTTGATTGAATCTGTGACTTCAAAATTGCAAGTAAGTTAGAATATGAACTATAGAAATAAAATATTCAAGAAAAGAGTACCGAATTCATTTGAGGACGTTGATGAGTGGGTGATAAAATAATCACCCCAAATACTTGGGAGAAATACTCCAACTGGGTAATGATGCATTGAGAGAACTTTTGCTAAAGAAGCACCAACATTCTAGAGTTGTGTACATCTAGTAGCCAAATACAACGTGGTCAACGTGTGCACGACTAGGCCAATCCATGCATAGAAATAGTACTTATGCAAATGAAAAATGCCTTGGTGTGGTCTATTACGAGTGCAGATGGGCCTTGATGACCCAAAATTTGTGAATTTTGTAAAACATTTTATTTTTGGTTAAAATCATATGTTTCTTATGAAAATTAAAAATATATATATTTTGTAATAAAATTTTATATTCAATTCTCTATATAAAAAGATAAGAATGATAAGTGAAATAATTCAAAACTTTTTTTAAGACTTCAATATTCTCATGCAAAACACTTCTTTTCATTCCTATCTTCTTCAGTTTGTTGCCACTCTTACACTTCAACTTTATTGTTTCAAATCTAAAAAGAAGGTTTAATATTTTTTTTGGTTCAAAGTGCTTCGATTCGGCGCAAATGGATAGAGCTAAAAAGAAGGCAATTGAAGAAACAAGCCATGAAATAGAATCAGGTGATTGAGGAGACTTTAGTCGATGTTTCAGCACTAAGTCTAGAAGCACAAATAGTCAAATTATAATTAGATAGAACAATAGCTTATTTAATAAAATGTTTGTTAAAACTAAAAATATTATATTTGAACTTATCAAATCATTTGATAAATCAAGTTGATATTCTAATGTGCATAACATTACACTTTAATATATATATATATATATATATATATATATATATATATATATATATATATATATATATGTTTAATATTTTTAAATATGATTAATGTGTTTGTGAAATAAAAACATCAAATTCGACTTAGTTGTAATTATATGAAACATAACACTAACAAATCTCAACCTTAGCTATATTTCTACAAATCACTGAAGATTATGTTATTATTGCTAATCTCATGCACACCATATTGTTTCCACCATAGCTTTACTTACTAACATAACTTATATTAGTGCTTGGGATTCAAGGTCACTACCTAGGATGCTTGTCTCTACTTACAGCTAATTACACTTGCCATTGTAATATTATGTGACATTGATCTATTTATCTTAAGAAATTAAAGAAATCTTTACCACCAATGAGATATGATACATTGCACATTTCATCATTCATACGTGCATAATCTCCTAACCAGCCATTCCATGCCTTTATTCTTCAATTATAATACTACTCAAAATGTAGTAGAACATTTAACTTTCTCCATACTTCTTAGATATTCATATAAGCCACTAACCATCTTCCTTTTAAGATTTTTCATTGCACCATTACAACCCATGAGATTACCACCTTCAACAAACTCCTTTAAATTTTCAAATAAAGTTTTCTAACGAAGAAGACATTATCTTCTGATTGACACATACTTAAAATCAACCAAAGTCCTAAGTCACTCTCAAACAGGTAAATATGTGTACTATTCCTAACAAAATGACCATGCACTCTATATCTTTTATTCACTTATACTTACAACTATCTCATATCTAAACTCAAGTTTAATTAGAAAGCTATCAAATTATTCAATGGATAATCTGATTATCATTAGATAGAATAACAATTTAATTTAAAAATAGTTTGTTAAGACTAGAATATCATTTTCAAACAGATCAAATCATTTGATATATCAAATAAATAGTCTAATTTGTATAATGTAACACTTTATTGAATGGTTCAAAAATCTTCTCTTTAGCTTGAATGAGCAATTGAAACATCAAGGGGGACAAAAAAAGAGCTACTGTATGCTTAGAAAAAACCTAATGGTTCTAAGTTTCTAAAAATAGACCTTGTCTTAAAGGAAAAAAATTGTTTTTTCAAAATCTAATAGATTTAGATAAAATCTAACAAGTTTGATGTGTAGAAAATTCAAAAACTACTATGATTGATGATTCATAAGAACTGAAGTACCAATACAATGACAAAACACAATAGAATGGTGAAAATATAGTTGATGATTCTCTTAATTGAATCAATGTATTATACGTATAACCTGAGACTAATACATTGGTGTAATCAACATTGCACGTAGTAGGGAATTACAATCACAAAGAACCAAAACTTTGAATATATATACAAAGTTATAATGGTTATTGTTCATTAAGGGAGAAAAAGTACAAAAATAACTCAAACACTTTATTGATTAGTCTAATATAGATTTTGAATACGAGCATAGATCAATCACACCTTAAAGCTTACCAAATGATCTCCACAATAGGTGACATCAGTATATTATATTCAACAACACAAGTAAAGGTATCACTATTCTATTTTGAAGACGAAACAAATTATATTAGAAAAATATTATCACAAGACAAACTCATGTGATATTGTAACTAAATTTCATATATTCATTAGTGATTCGACATATAGGATAATATTGTATTGTCAATGTATATGTAGCACACAATGCGAAATGCTATTTTCACCCAACTTGTTTGAAGACTAATGCTTCCTTTGATTGTAAACTTTTGAACTTTGTCCATGTGACAATCTGTAATTAGCTTCAAGAAAGAAATATTTTTTTTTTGTAAAAACGAAGAGCAAGCCATTGCATCAATTCTAGAACCCCACACTACTTTCTTTGTTATATTATTTCTAAGAAGAACTTAGAAGTGCATTCCAAAAGAGTTACATATATTTCTTAACCAAAAGTTTAATTCTTAGCTTATTAAACCTAAAATTGCACAATATTTCAAGGGAGCAAAAAAACATGACAAAAATCATCATTGAAACACCAAGCAGTAAGAACCATGCATGGAGGAGCTGATATATATAAGAGAAAGCATGACACACTAGGTGCTCATATGCATTTGGCATGCACGAATGAGCAAATAGATGCACATGCACATTTCGATCACCTACTACAACAACAAGGTCAATTCAAGAGTGAAAAGGCTTTCGTGCGTGAGAACATAGCTGCACGCATGAACAATGCCTTGGTGTGGTCTATCACATGCACAAACAAATTGTGCTAAAATAAAATTTGCAAAAAAATTATTTTTTGTTAAAACTATATGTTTCTTATGAAAATTAAAATATTATATAATTTGTAATAAAATTTTGTATATAATCCTCCATATAAAAAGATAAAAATATTGAATGAAGAAATTCAAAATTTTTTCGAGAATTTAATATCTTCGTGACAAAGCCCTTCTTCTTCTTCTTTTTTCCTTAGTTCTCATTATTCTTAAGCTTCGACTTTTGTTATTACAAATCTAAAAAGAATGTTTATTATTTTTTGGAGTCAAAGAGCTTTGATTCGACACCAATGGCAGGAGCTAAGAAGGAATTAAAAGAGCAAGCCACAAAATAAATATGGGGATTAAGGAGGTTTCAATTGAGGTGATCACCAATTATTTCACCATCAAGCCTAGAAACAAAAATAATTCTATTAGCCTAATAAATACAAGTGGTAATGAAGAAGATTCTAAAATTTCAATCCATTCTTTCAATAGATTCAAATGATAATAATTAAAAAAAATTTAATCAATGGAATTATAGATTAAATTGTAATCCATGAATAATTAGAGATAAAGATGAAGATCAAATCAATCTTACCCTTTTGATAATTGGAATCGATTACTTCCTTTCAAGCTAGATGCTACAATTGATTTATCAATTAATTGTTACACCCCATTTTTTTTTCCTAGGCTGATTTTTGGCATACATTTTTTTTTTTTTTTTACATATAGACAGCTCAGATCGTCCCATACCAACCTGAGTAGCCTACGAAAAACATAGGATATAACACATCATTACACACCTACTTTCCTTAACAATGTGGATCCCATCTCCCGGGTACACCGTCAACTCAGGATTCATGACTCCTGAATTAACAGATGGACTCGCGCAATGTTACTCCTACTAGACCCAATACTCCTATCCCATACCGATAGGAGAACCGATCTAATAGAAGTCTGAACCCCCACGGTAAGTTCCATAGTCATGTAATGACCTCACCATCAAAAAAAATATATATAACAACCACAGAATAAATATATAAATATAGCACTCCACACACTATAGCACCAAAACAATAAGTAAGACAGTGAATGGAAACTACATCACAAGAATAAGATCCAAGTCCAACAAGTGCAACATCATCCAACCAGATACATAAGTCAGATTCATCCTCACACAATACCTGACATAAGAATAATAGTCTCACTGAATACATCCAATAGCATCAATCACACTAACCAAAATGTCTCAGAAATCACAGATCAGATATCCTCCACTAGCCTGCTGACCACGATCCCACCTAATCTGGGTGGCGTCAAGTCTGCCGAGCCGCTGGAAAAATATAGAATATAAAGGAATGAGCTACGCCCAGTAGGAAAGACAGCTAGTAAAACTCACATGCAAGAGAATGATAATAGCAAGAGTATAGGAATACAGCATAACAATGTATGGTGGAAAGGCACTCTCAGTTCCAGACTCCGACCAACCACAGTCACCCCTAGTCACACCAGAGTAGCTCTCCTCTGGGGTTCCAGGTAGCATGCCAGCGGGACACGCCCATCTCTGCGCACGCATGGTGCCTAGGCAAAGCATGCCAGCGAGACACGCCCATCTGTGCGCACGCATCACAACGCCTAGCACCCGACACCGCAGCGTCTCTCGTCAATCAATCTTCTGGAGACTATAGATAGAACCAGTCACATAGATCTCTAGCCAACGTAAGACACCCCTGCCACCCTCAGGCACGCAGACCTACACACTTGGCTAGCCACTGCGAGTCACCCCTGCCACTGCCACTCTCAGGCGCGCAGGCCTACACTCATGGACCAGAAGAGATCGACTCAGCCACCGTCCCAAGAAGTCCTCTCCCAACAATTTCCATAGAAGCCACGCCCCTACAGTCATTGCCAAGCTATAACTGCAAGATTCGGCAACATGTGTCAAGATACAACAAGGCGCATACCAGTCCACATGTATACTGTGGAAGCTAAGTCTGTACCGCACAGTTACCTACTACAACCACCCTAAAAACATCATATAGGGCCTATAGTAGTCCGATCCATTATGCCAATCCGTGAAATATGCCAACATTGAGTAAACTGACTCAATCCATGCCATTGCCGTCCAAGCAACACAACTGTACCAGTTACTGACTGTTTTGGTAGCATCCATGTACCATACCTCTGTCTGACTGTTTCAACTGTACTGTCATCACTGATAACATTTTTCCTTACTTCAGGAAATTTTTCTCTACATACGGATCTCCAGAATTTTTGAGATCGCTCAAATCCCAATTTCTCTTTTTCAGAATTTAAAATCCCGAAATTCTAATTACTGCATTTTTTCCAAATTCCAAAAAAATCAAATTCTGCCCTTTCTCAATTTTCCGAAATTCGGAATAAATTTCCGAATTAAAATTTAAATTCACATATATCCTTTTTCCGAAAATTTGGATTAATTTCCGAATTAATTTTTAAATTCCACATATATCCTTTTTCCGAAAATTCGGATTAATTTCCGAATTAAATTTCCTCCGCGCCGTTCGTCCGCGCCGAATCCCGCTGAACCGGTTTTCGCTGCCGGTTCGGGCCTTCGCGCTGAACCGAGAACCCACCGGCCGAAATTAGTCCAATTTCCAGCCGACGTTTAACATTTAAATTATTAATAAATATTGAATAATTAAAATTACTTAATTAACTAAACCGAAATTAATCTAATCCATCTCCTTCTTCCGCCCGGCGCCCGCGAAACCCTAGCCGACGATTCCTCCGGGAAAATTCCGTTTCTCCCGTCGATTTCTGGCAACCGAGATCAAAGAGAAACAAAATCCGATGTTCATACTATCCTAATGTTTCATTAATGCCACTAATTTCTAAGGTTCAATCAAAATTTCCGCCGAAGTTTCATCTGATCCCCATTTTAACAATCTATGAAATTAAACAAATTTCAGCATTTGATACTATCTTAACATGATTAAAGCACATAATCGAATCAACACATGCTTGGTAAAATTGCCAAATTCGGCGGTTATAATTTTCCGAAGAAAAACCCTAAAATGCTAAAATCAATAATTTGCATTAATCAATTCCAAAAACCACAATCCGCATGCTCCGGTAGCTATTTGCAAAATAATCCATATTTTTAATTTGCTAAATAACTAATTTAAAATCTGAATTTCCTACCTTTCTTCTCCGGCGACGGTGAAGCTCGCACGCGACCAACCGCTGCTCCTCGCCGAACGAAACCGGTACCAATCGATTCTCCTCGGTCCCGCGAACCTCCAGGTACAAAAAGCCCCTTGAAAGGCTGCCGAAAAGTATCGCCGTTCGCCGCGAACACTTCGTCTCCGGCCACCGCTCGAAACCCTAACAGCCGAACAAATCAGGTTAAATACCCAGCTTAAACCGGTAATAACCCGTTAAGAACCCATTAAGCGTCGGTTGACCTTCTAATAACACCGCTTAACCCCGATCAGCCGGTTAATCTCCACCGCTGTTCTCGTCCGTCCCATCCGCTTATCCGCGGCTTATCCATACGCACGCGCAAACGCACCTCGGCGAACCGCCCCCGCCTTCGCTGAACCGCTCCGGTCCGGTTCACGCGTGGTAAAAACCAAATTCCGGTCTAAAAATTTAATAGACCGATTTAACTAGATTTTCGAATTTCCAAAAATCCAATAAATCCAATTAAATAGGGAAAATTACTTAAAAATTTCCTCGGTGCTCCGAAAAATCCCCAGAAAATTTCAGAAATTCCAATAGCCTCCAATTGAGCTCCTGGCTCATCCTACTGTCGATCTGAAATCATCCAAGCCACAATTGAATTATTGAAGATTAAACGTATAATATTTTACTGGGTATAACATTAATGATGGTATAATAGATATAGAGAAATTAGATTCTTCATATTTCTCTTTGTATGACTATTCATCAATTGATAAAGTGGTGTTTGCTCTATTAAAAAGATGAGTTATACATTATCTTGATAGAATACCCATAGAAGAACTAACACAATTGTAGAAGTGACATGAAGCTAATTTAAGAAAGCAATCAAAGAAGAATTTTTTCCCATCGGTTATACGAATTAAAGGTCAAGAAAGTGGCATAATCTATAATATCGACAAGTACTAATGATACAATAATATACTACCGATTTCTGATGACAAGTCGTAAGCTTAGGAATATCAATTGACGAGATACAAGTATTATCAAAATATATTGTAAATCTATAAAATCTTATTGTCACTAAATTATGTTTTTTCAATTTAATTTTTAAAATAGGCTAGTACATTCATAATGCTTATAAAAAAGAAGAATAAATATAAAGGAACAAAAGAAAAAATAAAATATTAAGAAGTCTAAGTAAATGTTTGAAAATTAGTAAAAAAAGAAAATTATTCTCTAATAAAGTATGTTACAATAACAATTATGAGTAAAACTCAAAAGTTTTATACTAACTATAAACAAATATGGCACATGTAATAAAAATATTAAAAATTATATTCTTAACTCTTTTAAAAAATGTTCTAAGAAGATAATATACTTATTATATTAAAAATTAAAAAAAATTACTTAAAACCCCTCCTCAACTTGATAAAAACATATCTCTTATGGTGAGCCTAAAAGTGATATCACTTGAAGCAAAATATAGAGAACTCTTCTCCATTAGAATTCAAGTAGAAAAGAGTTTATTAGTGCTATTGCTCACAATGGAAACAAGAAGAGCCTAATATCAAAAATCTTTGTAAAGAGCTTAAACTAAGAGACTATACCACATCAAAGACCCTATCCTTCAAGATAGATTAATAAAGATTTTGATGGAAGAGTTAAAAAATACTATAAAATAAAGTTTGTCATCCCTAAACATGATGAGATTATTTGTGAAGTGATAATTCTATATTTTTACCAAATTATACATGAGAATCAATACTTATGAGATTGAGATGTCTACTATCGATGGATAGAACAGTATCAATTTAGAAAGGAAGAACAATTCTTCCATAAGACAATAAAGCATTAACAAAAAAAATTGTGTGCACTAATCAAGTGAAGAGGCTAATAAATACTTAATAAAGTTGTGTTGCTAATATCAATGTCAAAAAAATTACTTGGTGAGGATGATAGAAGTCTCAACCTCCTAAAGAAGATAAAAGAACTAGTTCTTACAAAGAATCAATTCATAAAAGAAGATTCGATGGGACTCAAATCAAAGAAAGAAAAAAAAACTATCATCAAGAGCTCAATTTTAGGTTTATTAAACCAAAAATTGCAAAAAAACTCAATGAGACAAAATGACAAAAATTGTCATTACAACACCAAGCAGTGTGATCACATAAACTGAAACACATGAGAATATCTATCATCATTCATGAAAGCGCAGATGAACCCACTTTGCAAACATAGTTAATGCACAAGTGACAAATCTTTTCTGTGAGTGTGAATAATGGCTTGGCATAGTCTATCGCTCAGGCACATAGATGGGTAGTTTTTAGGAAACATTTGTGAATTTTTTCATTTTTGGTTAAAAGCACATGTTTGTTTTTATGAAAATTATAATAATATGCATTACATAGTAAAGTATTATAACTAAACCTCTATATAAAATGATAAAAAGGATGAATTAAACTATTTAAAATGTGTCAATTTAAAACTTCTTAATCAATACAATCTTTTTTTAACAAAATCACATGTCTATCCATTCTTTCTTAGTTCATCATCATTTTCTTGCTTCAACTTTCTTTATTATGATCTAAACAAAATTAATTATTGAGAGCTTGGAGTGAAAACACCTCATAGATAGATCATTTTTTAATACATTCACACTTCAATTCCAACACTTTCTATTAATCTCCCCAAGTAACTTCAATTCAATCTATAACATTTTTATGTTTATTTCTTAACAAAAAAATTAAATTTCATTATTTTTATCTTTAAAAATTTATTGTGTGCCTCTTAGCTCATCTTATGAAAAAGAAAGGCTTACTTGAAGCTTTGAATGGAGAAAGGAGCATACTTTAGGATTGGTGGGGAAAGAGGGAGCCTTGTCTTATATGGAGTACTAAGAAGGTTCCTAGCTTGGGGTTTGATGTAGAGGGATTGAAGATATTGAGGGACTGAGGCATTGACTATCAAAAAAGTATTTTTAAAAGCTTCTTGGCATGCTAAAAGAGTATTTGGCATAATTCTAGACTCAAGTACAAGTTCATAGAGGTATATATAGGCCAATGGTTTGTCGCAAAATACATAAAAACTATATAGCATCTTTTTAGCTTTTACGTATTCACATGCACTCTTTAATTTAAATCATCATAAGGAATCCTTTATGAGTCATTATGATGTTTTTCAAGAATTTTCAAAAACTTTACATCAACCAGTTAACACCTTTTATTGAGCTTACCTATAAGATCAATCTAGTGCATCAATGTTGAACAACTAAAACCACATATCCTCACCTAATTCTCATTCCCCATTATTTTTTTATTATGACTCATTCATTAAAAAACAATCATCTCATCTAACGCAAAAATATTATCCCCAAGAAAAAATAT
The DNA here is from genome assembly GCA_023846275.1 of Vanilla planifolia. NCBI lineage: Eukaryota > Viridiplantae > Streptophyta > Magnoliopsida > Asparagales > Orchidaceae > Vanilla > Vanilla planifolia. The sequence continues at coordinate 59,825,713 of CM043865.1, forward strand.
GATCATAATGTAATCAAGTGAAATAACAAATAAGTCAATAATAGAAGGTTTCTATTTACCTCCTTGATCTTCAAATTACATGTAGAAATCTCAGTTAGTATACTATTGAACTCATAAAAATGTACATTACATAACACCATAGCCATGAATTATGAGTTTTTGGTTAGAAAAATAAGATAGTTCTTATGAGAGAGTTCTTATTCAACTTATAAAAATGTATATGCAAGATCTAGTCCCATGTACATGTGCATGAAAATTAAATATTAAGTCTACAAATTGTGTAAGAAAAGTGGTGAAAAAAAGCAACAAAACACTATTTAGTATTGATAAAACAAAAAACTTCTCCATAAGACCAATTGACAATAATAAATGTTAGAAAGGGTTCCACTATCTCTTTCAATTAGAAGAACGGGAGGGCATTTTTATTATAATATATCTTGTAGTAATGACAAGAGAAATAAAAAAGAATATAAGTGCTCCAATGAACATAAGAAGTTGTGCTTGTAGCCAAAAGAATAAGGAAACAAAGCAAAGGGAAATCATCTTCATAACAAGGTAGTACAAGACCAATTCAGAGAGCATTTAGTGTGTAAAAGTCCTTTTACTAATTGAAAATTGGCTTTTATCGGGATGAAAGGGATGCTTAGAATTTTAATATGAGAATTAGGTGATGTTAAATGAGGATGAGCTAAGATGAGTGAGAGAGGCAACGTAGCAATGACTAAATCTATTAGTATTAAGTTGGTATTTAATGTCCTAGATCATAAAGAGATACGAGCATAAAAATCAATGAATCGATGTAGGAAGAATTAGATGCATAATCAAGGGAAAGGTTTGGCCAGCCTCTTGAAAATCCTAACCAACTTTATTAGCAAGAGACATAAGCTCAGATTAATGCAAAGCACTGTCGACATAGCAAGAAAAGTGGGAGCCTTTGCCTCTTAAGAAAAGCAATTTGTATAATAAGTTGATTGGGATACTAGGGGAGATTATGTGGGACATTATGGCAAGATTGCAAAAAAATAATGGAATTGGAAATACACCTTAAATAAATAGATAGAAATAATCGGTAATATGTGTTGAAAGCTAAGAAAAATGAATAGCTGGGTTAACATGCATGCTCTTCAACGATTAGGTTCTTGGTTCTTTCTACTACAAGCTCAACTTTTCATTGTCATCTAAGCTTTGCTTTTTTTTTTCTTGTCCTTAAATAAAAGACATATGGTAATAATATATACCACTTTTTTAGTAACTCAAAAGGACAGTAGAAGCCCTTTTAATGTCTATAGGTTGTGTTTTGGAGACAAATGATGAGGATGAAGCATGAAGATGATATGTGTAAAAATGTAAGGGAAAACAGGTAATTGGATCAATAATTGCCAAAATGTATAGAGGTGTGAGAATAATGGAAAATATTTAAGGTGGTAAAGGAGAAATACTGGTAATATGGGAAGAATAGGGTGTCCTGAAAGAGAAAACATATCATTGACATTATACATCTAATATCATGTTAGTAAACCTTTGAATCTCGTGACATATCTTTTGTATCATTGTTTGTAAGAGAAAAGATGAAGAAAACAAGCATTGCAAGCACAAAACAAATAAGATGTAAAAGTACCACACAAAAATTTTAAAATATGTTATGGTGAAAATAATATGAAAGATGAAGACCTTTTATATGGTGAAAATAACATAAAAGTAGCATATGTTTGCGATCGTATGGTGGAGATCGCCACCGTCTTTAAACCGTGATCTTAATAGATCTAAAAGTCCATGATGAGCCGATAGAACGATTACTATTTCATCAATTGTAACCGATTGATCCATCTAATGTTCTTGATCTTTTGTGACTTCATCGGATGACTATCTTTATTTCTATCGTTTGTTATAATATGTCCCTGATTTGATAGTCTAGATCTCTCCTGTTTCAATCTTATGATCCATATCTAATACCAATTTTATCATTATTAAATCAAACAAATCCAGATCTCATACGAAATTATCGGATGGCCAAGATCAAAGTTGTCTTGATCGGACTGTCCATAACACATTTGTTTATTCAGCATTTGATATGATGGTCGATATCACCTCTGACCAGATCCAACGACCCCGATTCATCTCGTCTAATAGCAAATTACTTAGCCATTACATTAGTAGTTTCGAAAACTTATTTTAACATACTTATTAAGCAGTTTGGTTGTAGCTTTTCAAATAGCTTTCTACACTTTCTAATGGCTACAACCGAAATTTTTTCTATAAATACCTAACCATTGTAAATGGAAAATCTAATGAACAAAAATTAATATTTAAGATCTCAGCAAAACTTTGCTTCATATTCCACTGACAGCGATTACAACTCCTCAAATCGTCAAAGCTTTCCAGTTAATCTTAGCATGTCTAATATTTCAAATTCTCATTTCTCTTCTTGAATTTAAGCTCATTATGCCTTGTTATATTAATCAACAAGTATAAAAAGTTGTCAATTTTATTAAATTTTTTATCTTGTTGTATTTTTTTTCTCATGGGTTAGGTGGCCCGACATTTTTGAAAGCACGAGTCCGGTTTGATCTCATAAAAAACCATGCTGGGGTTGAGCTCGCAAAAGCCTCGATTTTAGTATAACCCACAAAAGCTAGTAGGTTGGAGGTAAACCATAAGACAAAATCTCATGTTGTAACCTTTTATTAGTGATGCTTTTCTTTTCCTCAGTTGGGGTGGATGGAGATTCTAATATGAATTGAACCACCTAAACATTTTGGTTTCTCATTCCAATTTTTTTATTTTTTTATCATATTAAAGATAACACATACATATAATCAAGGTTTTTTATAAACATAAAATTATTTTTAAGAAACAAAAATAACAAAAATTACATTTAAAACTCACAATTCACCTTCCTCTTGTGAGTTTCACATGTTAGATTTCGCTTCAATATGAATTAAGTTTAAAGTAATAACATCCACCTTTAGAGGTTTTTTTATTGCTAAAGTTAGGGATTATAAGAGCACATTGCTAAAAATGTTGATTGATAAGTGCTCAAGTGATTCCTATATCAGGGCCAAAGATGGCTCAATATTGAGATGAAAACCTTTGGGGCACATGAAAAGTCTCATTTGAAAATTCACCACATTCCAAGTTTGATGAAGTTAGCATCTCAAGAAATCCTCCTCTTTTTCAAATCTAATTTAAACATTGTTGTTGTCTAATTATCCCACTTTGACCTCACTTTGGAATCCAATTTTGTTAAAAGAAATCTATATGATACCCATGCTAGTTTGGCCATAAAAGAATTTCTCAACTAGTGTCAACTTAAAGGAAGCAACAATTTTCCTTATTTCTTCCTTTTTAAAAATTATTTCATGTTGACTTTTGAGTGTTAATATTGAATTGATTTGACTAAGAGAACAGTTAATTAGACAACCCAAAACCACACCGAAGGAGTAGTTGAGAAAGGCAAGTTCCTTCGAGCCTACCATTAGATCAAACACCAAGAGGATAATTTAAAAATCAAAGTTAAAATGAGAGCATTCCATTGCTAGTGAGCTTTCTATCATTAAATTTGCCATCGAGACAAAAATTTTTAGTCGTTTCATTCCCAAAGCCTATCTCAATACTCGTCTAGGCATTTTTCATACTATTTCCATCAATTAAGGGTGTCTTAAGCATATTGGCTTTAAGGTAGATGTGAGCTCAATAGAATAAAACAAGACCACCTGAAATGTCTTGTCGTAACCTTTTATTTCTTTTGCACTTGTATTCTTATTTTATTTTAGCCATAAATAGATTTGATGTTTTGAAAAATCTTCTTTACTTAATTATCCTTCCAAAATTAAAGGGTAAAATTTGCACATCCAATTGACTCCTCTCTTAGTATAACTTGTGGACCCAACTTTTTTGTTAGATTAACCAACAAATTTCAATTATGATACCAAGTACAATAATCCCACCCTAAAAGAATACCATTTAGTATCAAAGAAAGATATAGATCTAGTTATAGCATTTTTATCTTGCTTGTCCTCCATCAAAACTATAGGATTTTAAAGTGGTTCGAAAGCTAACACCCTTGGCCTACATCCATTCATTGGAACCTGACTTGAACCTAGCACTTGTCAATCTCTTATTCAATCGAATGAGTAGGTAGAAATTAGAGAATTAATGTAAACCTGTCAGATGAACTAATTAAATAATAGATTATTCAATCAATTCATTCATGATCCACTAGCTTTATTAGAATGACTATTGGATTGGTGATATGTATTCTGATGACTATCATGTTTCCTATTAAATAATAAAAAGGTCTTTTGATTGAACTCATTTTTACTTTAATTTTTACTAGATGATCTAACCAATATCAAAACTAAATATTATATGTAATACTAGATACCTATCAGATAGTCCAATTGATAGAAGTTCTATTTTGGTGACAATTTGACTTTTTATTATATCAAGTACCAAATGATTCGATTCACATACGCCAACCATTAGAATTTTTTAAAACATTCCAAAAAAGTTTTGAATAATTGATTTATATGTTAAACAATGGATCATTTATAGGGTTTGATATACATTAGATGTTAGATCAAATTACTCTTTGAAGTGTTTATTAGATTGTAAAATAGAAATCTTTCTATTGAGTAAAATCTTCAACATTGAATATGTGCATAATAGGTGAGCATAATCATAAGATAATAAGAAAATAGGTTGTATAAAAATGTTCATTGCACCTAATGAAAATAGGCTCTTAAAAGAACATGTGGGTAAAAAGACCCACTCATTGAAGCAATAAGTGATTGCGATAATGGCAAGCTGGAATAAGCTAGAGAGATGATGAATCAGCCAAACAATCTATTAGCAATAAAGAGACATTTACTGCCTTGGATTTTAAAGAGATATAGAAGGAAAACATAATAGTTGGTCTAAGGAAAAACTTCAACAATTGTAATGAAAAATAACATAAGCATATATATAAGAGAAGTGTTTTTTATCTATATGAAAGAGCTAATGGAGAAGGAATCTTTCCCTAGAAAGGAAAAGATCTAATTAGTCAAGCAAAATGGCCAAGTATGTAAGCTTAAGTGAAGTGGACAATGACTAATAAAATTGAGAAGAACAACATAAATGAGGGTAAGAAGCAAGAAGGAAAAGACATATGACTAAAATAAATAAAATGGTAAGAGAGAGGAAATTAATTTTGGATTAATTGTTACAATAATTTATAGTAGTATAAAAATATTAAGAGATATTTGTGGTATTGGGAGGAGAAGAAATAGCAAATGAAGATGATTAAGAAGAACCGAGAGAGAGAATATAACATTGAAATTGGACATTCAACGCCGTGTGAAAAACATTTTCAAATCTTATAGAAAATATTTCGCATCACCATTAGTAAGAGAAGCTAAAGCATACAAAAACACAAATAAAATGTAAAGAAGCACAAATAATTGTGGAAGACAATTATGAAGAAATATTATAAAAGATGTCAACTCTTATTTCTTGTAATAAACATAGAACATATTCGATCAAATATAGACTAAGTGCAAATGAGTGACCCACATTTCATTTTGATCATACAATAGAAAAAAGTGGTTAGACTTAAACCTATGTATTTTGGACCACTAACATATTTTATTTTATAATTATATACATCTATATACATCCAAAACATTCTCTCAAATGCTTATAATATTCTCTACCATCAGTTAGTTGATGTAGTTTTTTATGTCCTTGTCAACATTAATGTATTCATCTTTATTAAAGTAGAAGAGATTACATACACTAGCAACATTTATGACTAAAAAAATAAAAGACAATGGTATGTTGCTTAATGGAGGTAGTTGTTGGCTAAATATTCTCCATAGCTTCTCCACCATTTCCTTTAGTTTTTTGTGCACTACTTCTTTTGTGCATCCATGCAACCTCATGTAAAACTGGACAGCATTAGCCTCGTGCTTCTCCTTTTTCTTATATTGTAACCATCATAAAATAATTTTGATCTTAAAAAGTTATGCATTTGAAGAATATATCATTGATAATATTTAGCCAAATATGTAGTTTTATATAATGTTTAAATAATTTTTCTCGCTTTTTTTTTCATATTACAAATGTCAATGTAAAAATAATGTACCAAATATATTTAATGAGAATGCCTCATTTGAAACTAAGTTGTTCACAATTCTACATATACGAGACTATGCCTTGGCAACCTTAGGAAAGGTTGTAAGCCAAACGAAGGCTTCTCTTTGAACCTCCACTATTCTAATATAAGAGAGACAAAGCAACACTAGAATAACCAGGCTTTGCATGGAGATGCTTAGATAATCTTGCACGGTGGGGATGAAGCTTTAATTCCCAAATTTGGTTTCTTGATGAAAGGCTCTTGACTATTGTTTAATTTAAGATGATATAAAACCAATCAATCATTATGTAAATTAATCATGTCTTGTAGTATCTTTCTTGCAAGCTATACCTCGTCTCTAAAGTATTCAATGTGAAATGATGTGTGTTCCAATTCAACTTCTCATGTGATTCTTTTTCAGGTGATTCATAATTTATTTAAGATAACATAATTATTATATTTTTTTATAAACTAGCTATTAGACTATTAATTTAAACATGTCAAATGAACTAATCAAGGAATTGAGTGGTCCAATCAAGTCATTCTTGATCTACTAGTTTTATTAAAATGACTATTGGATTCGAGATATGCATTCTGATGATTATGTTGCCCATTAGACAATAAAATGGTTCTTTGATTGAACTTATTTTTAGTTTAATTTTTAGTAGACGATGTAATCAATATCAAACTAAATATTACATATAACATAAGATACCTTTCAATTGGCCTGATCAATAGAAGCTCTATTTTGGTGACTTGATTTGACTCTTTATTAGATCAGGTCATCAATTGATACAATTCACATCAATCAACCATTAAATTGTCTTGTAAACATCCATAAAAGTGTTCAATAAATGATTTAAATGTTAAATAAATGATCATTTAGAGGGTTTGATATACATTAGATGCTAGATCAAAAGGCTCTTTGAATGGTTTATTAGACTGTATAATAGAGATCCTTTTATTGAGTATAATATTTAACATTGACTATGTGCATAATGGGTTAGCATGACCATAAGAATACAAAGAAAAACATTTTATAAAAATGTTCATTGAATCTAATGGAAATAGATTCTTAAAACAACAAGAGGGTGATAACACCCACTTATTAAAGCCATAGGTGATTTGGATTGGTGGCAAGTCGAAATAAGCTAGAGAGATGATGAATTAGCGAAATAATCTATTAGCAATAAAGAGACTTTTACTAACTTGGATTTTAAAGAGATATAAGAGGTAAAGATAATATTTGTTCTAAGGAAAAACTTGAATAAACATAATGAAAAATAGCATAAGCATATATATAAGAAAAATGTTCTTTATCTATATGAAAGAGCTAGTGGAGAAAGAACCTTTCTTTAATAAGGAAAAAACTCATTGATCAATAAAGTTGGCCAGGTAAGTAAGCCCAAGTGAAGTAAAAGATTAATGAAATTAAGATGAACAACATCATTTAAGGAGGGCAACATAAATGAGAGTAAGAAGCAAGAAGAAAGAGACAAATGAACGAAATATTCGAATGGTAAGAGAGAAGATATTAACTTTGGATTAATTGCTACAATAATCTATAATAGTATGAAAATGTTAAGAAATAATTATGGTGTTGGGAGGACAAATAATAGAGAATATAACATTGAAATTGGACATCTGACACCATGTGAAATACATTTCAAAATCTTATAAAAATTCTTTTATATCATCATTAATAAGAGAAGCTAAAGCAAACACAACACAAATAAAAAGTAAAGTAGAACAAATAATCGTGGAAGATGATTATGAAAAAATATTATAAAAGATGTACACTCTTATTTCTTGTAATAAACACATAACTCATTCAATCATATATAGACTAAGTGCAAATTAAAAATCCACATCTCACTTTGATCATAAAACAGAAAAAAGTGGATAGACTTTGACCTGAGTATTGTAGGTAACTAACATAGTTTATTTTAGAATTATATATGTCAATATATACCCAAAACATGCTCTCAAAGGTTTATAACAATCTCCACCATCACTGAGTTGATGTAGTCTTTCATGTACTCGCTAGCATTAATGTATTCATCTTTGTTCAAGTAGAAGAGATTGGACACAAGAGCATGATTTATGACTATCCAAAAAAAAGGCAATGGTATGTTGCTTAATCAGAGCAGCTCTTGGCAAAATACTCTCATATCTTCTCCACCATTCCCTTTTGTTTTTCATGTGCTAGTTCTTTTGTGCATCCATGGTGCCTCATGTAGCATTGGACTACATTAGCCATGTGCTTCTCCTTTTGCTCATGCTGTAACTATCATAGAATAATTTTGATCATAAAAGGCTATGCTTTTGAAGAGTATATCATTTAAAATGATTAAAGAACTAAAATGTTATTGAGGAAAAATTAGTTTTCACTTTTTTTTTCATATTACAAATGTCAGCATAAAGAAATTGTGCCAAATATATTTAATGAGACTTACCTCATCTAAAATCAAGTTGTTCACAATCCTGCCTATACGAGATGATGCTTTGGTGACCTAAGGAAAGGTAGTAACCCAATGAAAGAGTTATTTTGGAACATTCTTTATTCTAACGTAAGACAAACAAAACATTCTTGAAAGCATTGAGCTTCACATGGAGATGTTTAGATAATCTTCCACATTGGGGATGAATCTTTGACTCCCCCACTTGGTTTCATGATGATAAGTGTTTGCCAGACCTTCAGTTAATCATAGCTTGTATTATCTTCCTTGCAAACCATACCTCATCTTTGAGGTATTCAATGCTAAATGATTTGTGTTCCAAATTCAACTCCTCCTGTGATTCCTTAAGAGTCTTATCAGGAATATGAAAATAGTGTTTCAAGTACTCTAGTAATTTGCCTATTTCTTTAATATTGATGTCAAACTTTGATGTCGATATTATTTAATATCGATATTACTATGCATCTTGCATGGTATGCTGCTTTTCCAAGTATTTTCTCATCAAGAGTTAGAAAATAGGATGCTTCATAATGACCCAACAAATCTTCATTATTGTGGGTTGAGCCTGAGTTTAGTAAATCTCCATCTTCTTATAACCATAAATTTATTTGAAGTTTTGAAATATCTCCTTTACTTAATTATCTTGCAAAATAAAATAGGTAAAATTTGCATGTCCAATTGACTCCCCTCTTAGTATGCCTTGTGCACCCAACACTTTCAAAATAGGTTTTTGAGAGAATTTTGGTTAGATTGTTGATAGAAGTCCCATTTTGGTGACCTAATTTGTTAGATTAGGTCATCAAATGATTTGATTCACATCAATCAACCATTAGAAATTCTATTAACCTTCCATCGAAGTTTTGAATAAAAGGTTTATATGTTTAACAATGGATCATTTAGAGGGTTTGATATGCATTAGATGCTAGATCAAATGGCTCCTTGAATAGTCCATCAAACTATACAATAGAGATCTCTCTATTGTGTAGAATCTTCAACATGATTATGTTCATAGACATTGATGAATTGTCTTGCTTCCAGCCTTTCAATTCTCTTCAATCTTGGAATCTGCAAAGCTCTCGAGACCATCTCTTTCATGTATGGATTCAAATCATCCACCACCAATTCGAGATGGTTTCTTGCATGGTATGCTGCTTTTTCAAGTATTTTCTCATCAGGAGTTAGAAAATAGGATGCTTCGTAAAAACCCAACAAATCTTCAATAGATTGAGTTGAGCCTAAGTTCAGTAAATCCCCATCTTCGTCAAGAAATTTGGTAAAAACATCTGCGATCAAAATGTTTATTCATAAGCACAGCCAATGATGGGAATATGCATGCTACTTAAATGAGAGTATGATAACCAGGTGAAGCAGGAAGGCCATGTTGTCTTAGAATAATTTTATAATAATTTTTTTATTATCTATAAACGTAACCTAAAAGTATAAGTTGGTTATATAAATAGTTTTGTTTTTATATACATGTTTTTTTTTGTTATCGTTGCAATAATATCAATCTTTTAAAAAACTAAAGTCCACATAGTTAAATATTTCTGAAGTTTACGCGATTTGATTGCAATAACCTTTGCATTTTATAAATTTTAAGATCTTTACAATTCTATTTTAAAAAAATAATATCAATTTTTGACAACTCTTCTTCCACTTGAGTTTTTCCAAAATAGATAATGTATATAACAATAACAAAACATAAAATATAATAATAACAAATCTTCGCCTTAGCTATTTTTCTACAAATCATTTGAGAAGATCCTTTTATTGCTAATGTCACGACCACCAAGGTCCTTTTGCCAAAATATTACTAGCTAACATAATAACTCATATTAATGTTTGGGATTCAACTCCATTGCTTATGAGATATGATGCATCTCACATTTCTTCATTTGTGAATGATTCAAAAATCATTTCTTTAGCTCGAATGAGTAATTGAAACAATAAGGGGGGCTAAGTAATTGAAACAATAATAGCTATTGTACCCTTAGAAAAAAACAAATGTTTCCTAGCTTTCTAAAAGTAGACCTTGACATAAAATTAAATCAATGTATTGTATATACAACCTCACACTGCTACAACAGTGACCCTTTCGACACATGTGATTTGAGAGTTTCTTTTCAAGGTGGATGCTACACTTGATTTATCATTTTATGCTAGTAGAGTAGATGTAAAAAATCAAATACATAGTTGGAGCAAGTAAAGACATATGTCTCTTTATACGATTATTAGTCAATTGATAAAGTGGTGTATTTTATATTAAAAATAATGTGTCAAGTATTATCTCGATATAATACTCATTTAAGAATTGATATAATATAGAAGTAACATGAAGCTAATTTAAGAAAGTAATTAGAGCAGAATTTTATCGTATGGGTTACATGAAGACAGGTGAAGAAAGTGACACAATCTATAACATTGATAAGGACAAATGATGCCATAATATACTACAAAAGTTTAATGACAAGTCATGTAGTAGAGAATTACAATCACAAAGAAAAAAAACATCACACATGTATGTAAAGTTGTACCAATTATTATTCATTAGGGGAGAAAAAGTACAAAAATAACTCAAAACACTATTAATTAGACTAATATAGATTTTGAATGTGGATATAGACCAATCACAACTCAAAGGATACCAACTGATCGTCATAGTAGGTGACATTGGTCTATTATATTCAACAACAAAAGAAAAGGTGCCATCATCCTATTTTGAAGAAAAAATCATTTTATTTGATAAATACGATCACAAGACAAGCTCATGTGATAAAGTAACTGAATGTCATATATTCATTGGTGATTAGACATATAGAATACTATTATATTGTCAATGCATATATAGCACATAATGTGAAAAGCTTTATTCATCCAACTTGTGTGAAGACTAATGCTTCCTTTGATTATAAACTTTTGAACTTTGTCCATGTGACAATCTATAATCAACTTAAAGCAAAAAAATATTTGCTTTGTAATTAAAAAGTTAGCAAAACTTTGCATCCATTCTAGAACACCACAATACTTTCATTGCTATATTATTTCTAAGAAAAACTTAGAAGTGCATTCCAAAAGAGTTATATATATCTCTGGACCAAAAGTTTAATTCTTAGTTTATTAAACCTAAATTTGCAAAATATTTCAAGGGAGTAGAAAACATGACAAAAATCATTGTTGTAGTAGCAAGCAACAAGAACAATGCATGGAGGTCCTGGTATGTGTAAGAGAAGGCACGACACACAAAACAATCATGTGCATTAGGCATGCATGAATGAGCAGATAAATGCACATTCACTGTACATGCATGTTTCGAACACCTACTATTACAAAGTCGTCAATGCAAGCATGACAGAGCTACTCATGCATCAGAACAATAGTTGCACATATGAAAAATGCGTTGGCGAGGTCTATCACATGCACGTAGGGATCATGGTGACCTAAAATTTGCAAAATGTTTTGTTTTTGGTTAACATTACATGTTTCTTATGGAAAAGAAAACAATATGTAATTTGTAATAAAATTTTGTATTCAATACTCTATATAAAAAGAGAAAAATAATGAATTAAGTAATTTAGAACTTTTTTGAGAATTTAATATCTTAATGACAAAACCCTTCTTCTTTTTTTTTCTTTCTTTATTGTTATTCTTACACTTTAACTTCCATTGTTACAAATCTAAAAAGAAGGTTTATTATTTTTTGGAATCAAACAGCTTTGATTCAAAGCCAATGGTAAGATCTAAGAAAAAAGAATTTGAATAGCAAGCCACAAAATAGAATAATGAGATTGGAGAGACTTCAATTGAGGTGACTATACCAATTAATTCACCATTAAGCCTAAAAAAACTCTATTAGCTTAATAAATACAAGTGTTAATGGAGAAGATTGTAAAATCTCAATCCATTCTTTCATAAAAAAAAGAATAAATTTAAAAAGAGGAACCAAAAAAGATAAAATATTAGAAAGTCTATGTATAAGTCTAAAAATTGATAGAAAAAAGAAAAATATTCTCTAAGAAAAAATGTTAATAATAACTATGAGTAGAATTCACAAGTTTTATACGAATTGTAGAAAAATAAGAAACATATAATAAAAATACTAAAAATTATATTCTAAACTCTTTTAAAAAAAGTTTTAGTTATATAAAATACTTAGAACCACTTCTCAAGTTGATAAAAGAGATATCATATGAAGTAAAATATAGAGAACTCTTCACCATTAAAATTTAAATAAAGAAAGAAGTTATTAGTGCTATTGCTCATAAAAGAAGCAAGAAGAACTTAATATTAAAAATCTTTGTGAAGAGCTTGAACTAAGAGACTATACTATATTTAAGTCCTTATTCCTTGAGGTAGATTCATAAAAACTTTGATATAAGAGTTAAAAACTAAATATAATATAAAGATTATCATCACTAAAGATTATATCGATGATATTATTTGTGAAGTGATAATTCTACATATTTACCAAATTATACATGAGAGTCAATACTTATGAGATCAAGATGTCTACTGTTCATGAGCAGAATAGTATCAATTTACAAAGAAAGACGATACTTTCTTTAAAATGAGACAATGAGGCATTAACAAAAGGAATTATTAGTACTAACAAAGTGAAAAGAATGATTAATAGTTGCTAAAGTTATGTGTTGCTAATAGTAATGTCAAAGAAACTACTTCATAGGGATGATAGAATTTTGAACCTCCTAAAAAAGATAAAAGAACTAGTTCTTACAAAAAATGAGTTCATAAAAGAAGATTCGATGAGACTCAAATCACAAAAAAAGACCAATAATCAAGTGCACAATTCTAGGTTCATTATAACCAACTTTGTAAAAAATATCAATGAGAAAAAATGACAACAATTATCATTGTATCACCAAGTAGTGTGACCACAACAATTGACACACATGAGTGTTTTAGTCATAAACCATGCAAGTGGTAGATGAACCCACAAATCCGACATAGTCAATGTGCACATGAAAGATCTTGTTTGTGAGTGTGAATAGTGGCTTGGCACAATCTATCACTCGGACACTTAGATGGGTAGTTTTGAGGCAAAATTTGTGAATTTTTTCTTTTTTGGTAAAAAGCATGTATTTTTTATGGAAATTAAAATAATATATATTACATAATAAACTATTATATCTAAACTTCTATATAAAATGTTAAAACTAATAAATTAAATAATGTAAAACTCATGAATTCAAAACTTCTTGATAAATACAATCTCTTTGTAGCAAAATCACTATTATCTTTCTTTTCTTTCTTAGTTCATCATCATTCTCATACTTCAACTTTCATTACTATGATCTAAAAAAATTTGTTTTTGAGAGCTTGAAGTGAGAACACTTCATAGACAGATCATCTCTTAATGCATTAACACTTCTATTCCAATAGTTTCTATTAGTCTCTGCCGAGTAACTTCAATTCAAGCTATAGAATTTTTATGTTTATGTCTTAAAAGAAATATTAGATTGCATTATTTTTATCTCTAAAAAATTATTGTGTGCCACTCAGCTCAACTTATGAAAAAGAAAGGCTTACTTGAAGCTTTGTGTGGAGAATGAGCATATTTTAGGATTGGTGTGGAAAGAAGGAGCCTTGTCTTTTATGGAGAACTAAGAAGGTGCCTAGCTTGGGGTTCGATGTGGAGAGATTGAAGAGATTGAGGGACTGATGCTTTGACTATCAAAAAAGTATTTGTAAGAGCTTCTAGGCTTATTAAAAGAGTACTAGGCATAATTCTAAGCTCAAGTAAGACTACATATGCCAATGGTTTGTGGCTAAATAAATAAAATATATATATCATAGTTTTTCTAAAACCTTTAGCTTTTATGTATTCACATGCACTCTTTAATTTAAAGCACCATAAGTAATCCTTTATGAGTCATTATGATGTCTTTTAAGAATTTTCAAAAACTTGAGATCACCAAGTTCACTCCATTTATTGAGCTTACCTCTAAGAACTATCTCGTGCATCAATGTTGAATAACCAAAATCACATATCCTCACTTAATTCTCATTCACCATTATTCTTTTATTATCACTCATTCATTAAAAAGAAAATCATATCATCTAACATGACAATACTATCCTCAAGCAAAACTTTGATCATAATGCAATCAAGTGAAACAAAAAATAAGTCAATAATAGAAGGTTTCTATCCTCCTCAATCTTCACAGTACATGTAGACATCTTAGTCAATATATTATTGAACTCATAAAACTGTACATAGCATAAAACCATAGCCATAAATTATGAATTTTTTGTTAGAAGAATAAGATAGTTCTTATGAGAGATTCTTAATGAACTCATAAAAATGTATAGTAAGACCCAGTCCCATGAACATGTACATGAAAATTAAACATTAATTTTACAAGCTATGTAAGACAAGTAGAGGAAGCAAGCAACGAAACACTGCTTTGTATTGATAAAATAAAAAATTCTCTATAAGACCAATTGATAATAACAAATGTTAGAAGGAGTTCCACTATCTCTTCCAATTACAAGAAGGAGAGGGAATTTCTATCACAATATATCTTGTAGAAAGGACAAGAGAAATAAGAAAGAAAATGAGTGCTCCAACGAACATAAGGTGTGCTTGTAGCCAAAAGAACAAGGAAACAAAGCAAAGGGAAATCATGTGCACAACAAGCTTGTGAGAGACTAATGCAAAGTGCATTTGGCATGTAAAAGTCCTTTTTACTAATTGAAAATTTGCTTTTATAGGGCTGAAAGGGATGCTTAGAATTTCAATATGAGAAATAGGTGATGTTAAATGATGGTGAGCTAGGATGAGTGAGAGAGGCAACGTAACAACAACTTAATCTATTAGTATTAAGTGGGTATTTAATGTCCTAGATCTTAAATTGATACGAGCATAACAATCAAGTAATCAATATAGGAAGAATTAGATGCATAAACAAGGGGAAGTTTTGGCCATCCTCTTGAAAAGCCTAACCAACTTTATTAGCAGAAAACATAAGCTCAAATCTATGCGAAGCACTATCGACATAACAAGAGAAGTGGGAGCCTTTGCCTCATAAGGAAAGCAATTTGTCTAACAAGTTGATTAGGCTACTAGGGGAGATTATGTGGTACATTATCGCAAAATTACCAAAAAATAATAGAATAGAAAAGACGACTCAATTAAATAGAAAGAGATAATGGGTAGTATGTGTTGAAAGCTAAGAAAAAAGAATAGCTAGGTTAACATGCATGCTCTTCATTGATTAGTTTCTTGGTTCTTTCTACTACAAGCTCAATGTTTCATTGTCATCCAAGCTTTCCTTGTTTATTCTTGTCCTTAAATAAAAAGACATTGTAATAATATAGCCTACATTTTCAGTAACTCAAAAAAATAATGGAAGCCCTTTTAATGTCATTAGTCATAATTTCAGAGAGAAATAATGAGGAAGAAATATGCGGATGATATGTGTAAAAATGTAAGGGAAAGACAATTAAATGGATCAACAATTGCCAAAATTTTTAGAGGTGTGAGAATAATGGAAAATATTGAAGGTGGTAAAAGGAGAAATAATAGTAATATGGGAAGAAAAAGGTACCTTGAAAGACAAAACATACCATTTACATTGGACATCTAATATCATGTTAATAAACCTTTGAATCCGATGGCATGTTCTTTGTATCATTGTTTCTAAGAGAAATGATGAAGAAAAAAAAGCATTGCAAGCACAAAACAAATAAGATGTAAAAGTAGCACAAAAAAAATTGAAAATATATTGTGGTAAAAAGAATATGAAAGATGAAGAGCTTTTATTTTATGTGAAACACATAAAACTTATCCCAAAGTACAAATGGCTTATGTTGACCAACGAATTTATTAAATGATGGGTAAGTAAAATAGCCTTTCAAAACAAAGGTATATAAAGATCAATACATAGCCCCAAAAGAGCTATAAAAGAAGTGGCTTATAGTTGTCAATATATAATGATAAAATTCAAATGGTAAGGAAATACATCTACACTTTTTGCAATGTAATTTGTACAATATCCTAAAACCAAACCCAAAGTTTCAAGAGACACGAATAAGATAATATTAAATATAAAACTTTAATATCAAATAGAAAAATAACTAAAAATGAAAATGCAAGTAATTAGTCATGATATTTCTTGTGAACTATGGTGTGAATCCTTAATCGAGGTGAATGAAGTATGGCCTAATTGTAGCACATACTTTACTTTCTTAATATGTGAAAGTATTATTTTTATCATTTTCATGAATGTTTCTTTCCATGTCTTATTTATAGTGGTTCAAAAGTTAGTTTTAATGCAATTACACTAGTTTCCAATGGCCAATTCATGACTTCTAATAAGACTAAAATGTAGTTCTATGTTTTTTTTTTATTTTTTTCACTTCTATTCTAACTAGCTAACAAAATCCTTTTTTATTGGATCAGATTTGTTAAAGTTGAGAACACATAAGAAGCTCTTTCTTCTCCCATCTATCTTTTCTTGTTTTGAAAGAAAAGATAGATGGGAGAAGAAGAATCCAATTTAGAAAAGCAGATTTTCATGCATATTTGTTCTACATTAACATTGCTTGCACTTATTGATTCGATTTGAGATTTCATAGAATATAAAGATTCATCTTCATATTAATATTAATATTACAATTAGAATATGTATAGAATAAGTAAAAATATTAATTGAGGTACCCATTATATGATAATGATAGATTTGAACTTTCCCTCTATTTTTGTTCCTTTAATGGGCCTAGTCTAACAATTGCAATGGTTTCTTTATCTCTATATGTATAAAGAAATAAAATTTTGTAAATAAGGTATTCTCTTTCTTTCAAAAGTGGGTCATCATACAGATACCTTTTGAGTGTAATATGGGGGGAGATACAATATGTGGCCTTTTCGAAATCAAAAGTAAGGTTTTTTATGTATGTTGGGTCAATGCATAATATCATAATATACAATAATATATGCATTCGTACATGTATCTGTGGTTATAGCTTATTAAATTATATTCAATTAAGTAATTGAATGAAAATTCAATTTGAAAAGATCAACAAATATTTTTTTAAAATATTTGAAATAGAAAGTCAATGTATCTTACCAATTCTTACGAACGGTTCACGTTAGAATATTGCTAGTCAATGAAAATTACTTATGTGCTTTGTCATACTTGTCCAATATAGAGGAGTGTAGGATCATTGACTTTGTGTTCAATGATCATAATTGTTATATGCATACCAAAGAGAAGTCGTCATAGTATGAAACATCCAAATATGAAAAAGTACAAACATCCACAAAGTGCACTTATGCAATGTAGTAATGAGAGGCATAATTGTAGTACAAAGATATCCAAATATAAACAATGATGCACAAAGCAAAGGCATGCAATTGAGAATAGAATATGTCATCGAACAGTAAAGTAAGTCGCAATATAGTGTATGACAGAAGATGTTGTAATTAGAACTGATCATATACCAAACAACATTGTTTGATGCACTATATTATATTTGAACATAAGAAATTGAACACATTTTTAAGGGACACTAACTATGAACAACATGTATGATGAAGAAGAACTACTAGAATCATATTTGAACTTGATTAAATTTTTGTTTTTAAGAGAAATGTAGGCATGAATGGACAATTTCAAACTGTGACAATGATATTAGATCCTGAGTTGCATTGCCTTGTACTATTGATTTGCCTCTTGCTTGGTTGTATTGAATGACTCTTGCCAATTCTCTATGAACAAATCATTATTGTTAGAGGGGATGAATTAAGCATCAAATCTAGAGATCAAAATAAGATCCTTCTTTTGCTCAGACATGCTATCAATTAATCTCTAGGGCTTATTTTTTATTTCAAGCAAAATAGCAACACTAGATTGATTGGGAAGATGCAAACCAACTTGTGGACATTCCTTAGGTACCTGGGTTTTGAATTGGAAGTTTGCATGGTTTAATAGAGATCATTCCAATTGACTATCAATATTAATGTCATAAATCATAAAAAAAACTCTAAAATATGTGACTTTTAACGTATCAATTCTAATTAATCCTTTATAATACTTGGAGAGCTTCTAATAAGAAAATTGAATGTTGTGTTATTAAGCAAACAAGGTTTGCATATTAGCTTGCAATTGTATTATTTTCACTATAAAACATGCATTTTTGGATTCACTGCAAATTGATTTTTTTTATAAAACTATTTTATTTATCATCATTGAAAATAAACTATTTTTTGTAAGCACATTTTTAAGTGTGGATAATCATCTAAAATCTTGTTTAGATTTATTTGTTTATCCCTTTCAATCAAGATAAATATACATTTATTATTGATTGAATGTTTTTTGGAGAGCATTTGAGCCATCAAGACTATTAGAAGGATCTTTGTGAGCTTGCATAAGGGTTGAACAATGAGATTGGTCTTCTTTGAGAGCATAATCTGGGGCCATGATAGGTTTTCATATTGTTCTGATAGGATCCTTCATAGGCTCAATTTTGTTAATAATATTCTCATTCTATTATTTGAAATATTCTATCCTTGATCTAATGGCCCAATCTAATATTTCAAATGAAATATCCTGTCCTTGAAATATTCAAATAGCCAAGATCAAATTTGCCTTGATCGGACTGTCCATAACACATTTTCTTATTCAGCATCTATTCACTTATTTAACATTAGATATGATGATCGGTATCACCTTCGATCAGATCCAACGGCCCTACTTCATCCCATCTACTGGTAAATTACTTAGTCATTAAATTAGGCATTTCAAAAAATTATTTTAACATACTTTTTAAGCTACTTGGCTATAGCTTTTAAATATCTTCCTAAACTTTCTAAATACTACAATAAAAGTTTTTGTATAAATATCTAACCGTTATAAATAAAAATTCAAATAAACATGAATCAATCTTTGAGATCTCAACAAGCACTACTCCATATTTTATTGGCAGTAATTACGACTTCTCTTTCTTAAATTGTCAAACTTTTTCAGCTAAGCCTTACACATCTAATCTTTCAGATTCTCATTTTTTTTCTTGAATTTAAGCTCATTATAACTTGTTACATTAATCAATAGGTATAAAAAGTTGTCAATTTTATCAAAATTTTTGTCTTGCTATATTTCTCTTTTTCTTAGGTTAGGTAGCTTAATATTTGTGAAAGCTCGAGTTCAATTTGATCTCATAAAAAATCAAGTTATGGTCAAGCTCTCAAAAGCCTAAATTTTAGTTGAACCTATAAAAGCTAGTATGTTGGAGGTAAACCATAATAAAAAATTTGAAATTGTAACTTTTTGTTAGTCATGTCTTTCTCGACCCTAGTTGGGTGTGGACGTAGATTCTCATTTGAATTGAACCACTTAAAAAGTTTGGCATCTCATTTCAATTTTTATCTTTATTTTTCTTTATCATATTAAAGATAACACATACATATAATCAAAGTTTTTTACAAACATAAAATTCTTTTTAAGAAATAAAAATAACAAAAAATACTTTGAAAACCTATAATTCATTCCCCATTTATGAGTTTCTCACATTAGATTTTACTTCAAGATGATTTAAGTTTAAAGTAAGAGCATCCACTTTTAATGGTTTTTTGATTGCTAAGCTAAGGAATATAGGGTCATATTCTTAAAAATGTTGATTGATAAGTGCTCAAGTGAAACATATATAAGAACCAAAGATGGCTCAATATTCAAATGAAAATCTAAAAGCAAATGAAAATTCTCATTTGAAAATTTGCCACATTCCAAGTTTGATGAAGTTAGCATCTCAAGAAATCCTCCTCTTTTCAAATCTAATTTGTATATAGTTGTAGTCCAATTATCCCACTTTGACCTCACTTTGGAATCCAATTTTGTTAAAGGAATTCCATATGGTACCCATGCTAGTTTGGCCATAAAAGAATTTCTAAATTAGTGTCAATTAAAAGAAAGCAACAATTTTCCCTGTTTTGTCATCTTCAAAAATTATTTCATGTAGAGTTTTGAGTGTCAATGTTGAATTGATTTGAATAGTAGAACAATTAATTAGACAACCCAATACCACACCAAAGGAGTAGTTGAGAAAGGGAAGTTCCTTGAACCTACCATTGGATCAAAACACAAAGTGGCTAATTTAAAAATCCAAGTTCGGATGAAAGCATACCATTGCTAGTGAGCTTACACCAACGATTAAATATCCATTGTTAAATTTGCCACCAAGCTGAACATTTTTGGTTGTTGCATTCGTATAGCCTTTCTCAATACCCATCTAGGCATTTTGCATGCTTTTTTCATCACTTAAGGGTGGCTTAAGCATATTGGCTTTAAAGTAGATGTGTACTCAACAGGATAAAACTAGACCACTTGAAATTTCTTGTTGTAACCTTTTATTTCTTTTGAATTTATATTATTATTTTATTTTAGTCATGAATAGATTTGATGTTTTGAAAAATCTTCTTTACTTAATTATCCTTCCAAAATTAAAGGATAAATTTTGCACATCCAATTGACTCCTCTCTTAGTATAACTTGTGGACCCATTGTTTTCAAAATAGAATTATAGGAGATTTTTGGTTAGATTGTTGAGCAAATTTCAATTATGATACCAAGTACGATGCTCCCACCCAAAAGAATACCATTTAGTATCAATGAAAGATATATATCTAACTATACATTTTTGTCTTGCTCATCCTCTATCAAAACTATAGGATTTTAAAGTGGTTCAACCAATAACACCCATGGCCTATATCCATTCATAGGAACCTCACTTAAGCCTAGCACTTGTCAATCTCTCTTTCAATCAAATGAGTAAGTAGTGAAGCCTTTACATCCTATCTTTTTATATTTACCAAATGCGTAAGTCAAACTCTCCTCAACAATATGCCTTAAAGCTCTCCTTTACTCATAAAAAAAAGACAAAAGGATCATCACATAGTATTGATTTCACAAAATAAGAAAATTACAACTTAATCTAAATAATCAAAAGATGTGTTGATTGAGGATGTGAGTGAAAGATGTTGTATAAATACATCTTCAAGAGTGCACTTGAATATCTTTAGAATGACATTGTAAAGATGGCTCCCCAAAAGATTTTTCTTCAGATGAATACTCATATGAAGCTTCCTAGCAATTTTCTAGTAATCTCAATTCTTTCAAAACTTCTTATATTTTTTAAATTCTTAGGAAGTCGATTTATAATGCAAGATTATGGCTTTTTGAAGTTCCATAGTTCTCCCTAATGCTAACCTTGTCATTTCCCATTATTCTTATGGTTTATTTGCTCAATTAAGCTAAACATCTATTTTCTAAACTAGACATTAGAGTATTAATGTAAACATGTCAGATGAACTAATCAAAGAATTGGATGATCCAATCAAGTCATTCATGATCTACTAGCTTTATTTGAATGACTAGTGCATTTTGATGACTGTCATGTTTCTTATTAAACAATAAAATGGTCTTTTGATTGAAATCATAGTTTACTTTTTAGTAGATGATCAAACCAATATCAAAACTAAATATTAGATGTAATCCTAAATACCTATCAGATAGTTCGATTGATGCCAGACGGATTTAAGCTTTTATTTATTGAGCAATACAAGCGATTAACCTGCAAACTTTTAGGGAAATAAAGAAAACTTGTGGGAAATTACGTGAAATTTCGAAAAAGGTAACACGCTTGAGACACCCGTCCAAGGCGATCCTAGCCAAGAGGGGACCGTGAGCAACACAGAGGTTGCTCCGTATGCTAGGCCCGCTACCTCTCGACGGCGCAGACACGGGGTACTCGGGATGGGTTAATAATACCGATCTCGAAAAATAAAATTTTGAAAGATCGCTCAATACAGAATTAAGAGTCGGATGATCGAACTAATCAACACTAGTTTCGAGGATATCGAAGTAAGTTGTACGCGAAAAGAGTGAACCAGAGGCAACGAAGAAAATCGGATAGTAGGAAAGTGAACAGCGAGGAAATCCAAAATCCGCGAAGGAAACACGTCAAGTAAGGGAAGTGGCGGGAAGTTTCCGAGCGTACCGTTAGTACGGAAGTTGACTTGCGTTTCGTGGGTGATGCGCGAAGAAATTGCTTCAGAATGGTTGATGGACTGGCACGGCGTCTCACCGCTTGGGCCTCACACCCCTCCTTCCAGTATCGGAGCCTCGACGAATCAGCACGTCGAAGTTCTTGATGCACTCACACTTGAGCTCTCAACAAGATGCAAGAAAACACAAATTCTCATTCACTAAGCGTCCTCCAAAACATAAGGGTAGGCCTCCCCTTTTATAGGGAGCCTAAGGGTACAAAAATACATAAAAGCCTTAAAATAAGCTGTTTCCAAACTTAATTAGAACTTGCAATGGGGCGTTTGAGCTGTCGCATGTGCGCCGCGCGTATGGGCGCCGCGCGCGTGCGCCGCGCGTATGGGCGGGGGCACTGCTGTCGACGCTTTCGGCGCGGCGTGGGCGGGTGCGGCGGAGTTCGGGTCGCGCCGACCCGCGAGGGCGGGCGGGTGACCCGAAAGCATAATCGGGACGGGCGGACCCGATACCGACCGCGGTGACCCGATCGAAGGCGGACGGGTTGCTGGCGGCCCGCAGGGACCGTCGCGCCGATGGTGCGGGACCTGCGCGCGGGGGCGCGCTGCGGTCCTGGCTGAGCGTGCGCGCGCGCGCGCCTGCGGAGCGGCTGTTGGGCGGCGGCCGGCGAACTGCCGGCGGACGGCGGCGGACGGACGGCGTTCGGCGGGGCGGTGGGACCTAAGTCGCCGGTGAGCGTCTTGAATGTTTTAAAAGTCCTTTTTGAGCATAGATTTTATTTTCAAGCTCCAAATTGACCCTGCACAAAAATAAATCCCTCGAGCTATATCGTGCCTGACGGGATTGGGCGCGTCGAAAGTCTCGAATGTAACTGGTGTCCGCACCATCGATAGATAGAAGTTTTATTTTTTTTATGATTTGACTCTTTATTATATCAAGTCATCAAATGATTTGATTCACATCAATCAACTATTAGATTGTCTGGTAACCTTTTATAAAAGTTTTGAATAAATGCTTTATATGTTAAACAATGGATCATTTAGATAGTTGGATATACATTAGATGCTAGATCAAATTACTCTTTAAATGGTCTATTTGATTGTACAAAAGAGATCCTTCTAATGAGTATAATCTTCAAACTTGACTATGTGCATAATAGGCTAGCATAAGCACAAGATGCAAAGAAAATAAATTGTATGAAAATGTTCATTGCATCTAATGGAAATAAGCTCTTGAAAGAACAAGGTGGTAGCAAGACCTACTCATTGAAGAGGTGATTTGGGTAAGTGGCAAGCTAGAATAATCTAGAGAGATGACGAATCAACCAAAATAGTAGTGGAAGAACCAAGCTTTGCATGGAGATGCTTAGATAATCTTCCACAATGGGAATTAAGCTTTGATTCCTTCATTTGGTCTCTTGATTAAAGGCTTTTGCTAAATGCTTAATCTAAGATGGTATGAAACCAATCAATCACTATGTAAATTAATCATGTTATTAGTATCTTGCTTGCAAGCCATACCGCATCTCTAAGGTATTCAATGTGAAATGATTTGTGTTCCAGTTTCAACTCCTCTTTCAATTCTTTGAAAGTGTTGTCAAGAATGTGAAAGAAGTGTTTTAAGTACTCTGATAATTTGTCTGCTTTCTTGAGTTCCCATCAAATCATAACATGTATTAGACAAATCAAAATATAATAAAAAGAAACATGATTTCTTGAAGTGCTTCATACTTTATTTGAGATAGCATAATTATTATATTTTTGGAAAACTTGCCATTAGACTATTAATGTAAACATGTCAAAAGAACTAATTAAGGATTAGGTGATCCAATTAGGTCATTCTGGATCTACTAGTTTTGATTGAGCCCATTTTTATTTTAATTTTTAGTGGATGATCTAATCAATATCAAACTAAATATTTGATATTTTTCAAATGATTTTATAAATAAAAGTTCCATTTTGGTGGTATGATTTGACTCTTTATTAGATCATGTCTTCAAATGATTTGATTCACATCAATCAACCATTAGATTGTGTGGTAGCCCTTTATAGAAGTGTTGAATAAATGATTTATATGTTAAATAATGGAACATTTGGAAGGTTTGATATAAATTAGATGCTAAACCAAATGGCTCCTTGAATGGTCCATTATACTATACAAGAGAAATCCTTCTATTGATTACAATATTCATAATTGACTATGTGCATAATAGGTTAGTATGAGCACAAGAATGTAAAGGAAATAGGTTGTGTAAAAATGTTCATTACATCTAATGGAAATAGACTCTTAAAATAATAATAATGGAGTGATTAAACCCACTCATTTAAACAATAAGTGATTGGGATATGTGGTAAGCTAGAATAAGCCAGAGAGATGATGAATCAATCAAATAATCTATTAGCAATTAAGAGGCATTTAGTACCTTAGGTTTTAAATGAAAATAAATGGTAAAGATTATAGTAGGCCTAAGAAAAAAAATTAGACAAACTTAACAAAAAATAGCCTAAACATAGACCTAAGAAAAATCTCCTTATTTATTAGACAGAGCTAATGGAGAGAGAACCTTTCCCTTGTAACAAAAAGAGCTAATTGATGAAGCAAGTTGGCCCATATGTAAGCTTAAGTGAAGTAGACGATGATTAATGAAATTGAGAGGAATAGTATCATTTAAGGAGGTCATCATAAATGAGAGTAAGAAGTAAGAAGGAAGAGACATGTGAACGAAATACATCAAATGATAAGAGAGAGAAAATGTTATACCCGGTAAAATATTATATGTTTAATCTTCAATAATTCAATTGTGGCTTGGATGATTTCAATTATATTAATTATTAAGTTCCATAGTCATGTAATGACCTCACCATCAACAAAAGAAAAATATATAACATCCACCGATATGAAATGGCGCTCCACACACCATACCTTCAAGATAGAAAATAAGATAGTGTATAAAAATGTAACTCATATGAAAAATCACAGTCCATCAAATACCACATCATCCATCTGAGTACATGAGTCAGAATCACCCTCACATAATACAAGACATAAGAATAACAGTCTCACTGAATACATCCAATAGCAACAATCAACTAACCAGAATGTTTCAGAAAATCACAGATCAGATCTCCTCCACTAGCCTACTGATCACGATCCCACCTAAAGCTGGGTGGCGTCAAGTCTGCCGAACCACTGGAAAAATATGGATAATAAAGGAATGAGCTACGCCCAGTAGGAAAGACAGCTAGTAAAAAAAAACTCTCATGCAAGAGAAGGATAATAGCAAGAGTATAGAAATACAGCATAACAATGTAGGGTGGAAAGGCACTCTCAGTCCCAGACTCTGACCAACCACAGTCACCCCCAGTCACACCAGAGTAGCTCTCCTCTGTGCTCCCAGGCAGCATGCCAGCGGGACACGCCCATCTCTGCGCACGCATGGCGCCTAAGCAAGCATGCCAGCGGGACACGCCCATCTCTGCGCACGCATGGCACCCGACACCGCAGCGTCTCTCGTCAATCAATCTCCTGGAGACTATAGACAGAACCAGTCCCATAAATCTCTAGCCAACGTGAGACACCCCTGCCACCCTCAGGCACGCAGGCCTACACACTTGGCTAGCCACGGCGAGACACCCCTGCCACCCTCAGGCGCGCAGGCCTACACTCATGGACCAGAAGAGATCGACTCAGCCACCGTCCCAAGAAGTTCTCTCCCAACAATTTCCATAGAAGCTCACGCCCCTACAGTCATTGCCAAGCTCTAACTCCAAGATTCGGCAACATGTGTCCAGATACAACAAGGCGCATACCAGTCCACATGTATACTGTGGAAGCTAAGTTTGTACCGCATAGTTACCTACCACAACTACCCTAAAACATCATATAGGGCCTATAGTAGTCCGGTCCAATATGCCAATCCATGAAATATGCCAACACTGAGTAAACTGACTCAATCCATGTCATTGCCATCCAAGCAACACAAACTGTACCAAAATTCTGACTATTCTGGTAGCACCCAAGTGTCACACTTCCTTCCAACTAATCCAGCTGCACTGAATTTATGGGTAATTTCCAACAGTCAATTTCAACTTGGCTACGTGATTTCCAAAAATCACCTCTTCCTCACTTCAGGAAATTTTAAATTCCAAAATCAATTTCCGCCCTTTATCCATTTTTCGAAATTCGGAATAAATTTCCGAATTTAAAATCCGCATATCCTTTTTCCGAAAATTCGGATTAATTTCTGAATTAATTTTTTTTTTTCTCTTCCGCTTCTCTCTCACCGCGCCGCACTTCCCCTGAACCGGTTCTCGTCGCCGGTTCGGAACCCTTACGCGCTGAGCCGAGAACCCCGCAGGTCGAAGTTAATAATCCGAATTCGGGCCGACGCTTAACATATAAATATTAATAATTAATATAATTATTCACTTAATAATCAGACTAATCCCTAATTAGCCCTAATTCATCCCCTTCCTTCGCCCGTCGCCCGCGAAATCCTAACCGTCGACTTTCCGGAAATCTCCATTTTCCCCGTCGATTTCCGGCGACCGAACGCAAGGGGACGCTAGCCTAAAGCTCGTACTAGCCTAAAAATTTCATATAATCAAGTCGCGAAGCTAGATGTCCATGCAAAAATTTTCGCCGAAGTGTTGTCCGATCCGACTATGCCAATTCATGAAATTAAAATCATTCTAGTATTCAGATAACCTGAATAATGGCAATATGACAATATCAAAACCTAAGGCATGCTTCTATGCACAGAAATTCCAATTCGGCGGAATATATATATATTCTTCTTCATAAAAAAAACCCTAAAATGCTAAAATCAATAAATTGCATTAATCAATTCCAAAAACCCATATCCGCATGCTCAAGTAGCTATTTGCAAAATAATCCATATTTTTAATTTGCTAAATAACTGATTTAAATCTGAATTCCCTACCTTTGCTCGCCGGCGACGGTGAAGCTCGCACGCGATCAACCGCAGCTCCTCGCCGAACGAAACCGGTACCAAAATGCTCGCCTCTGTCCCGCGAACCTCCGGTTACCAAAAGCCCCTTGGAAGGCTACCGGAAAGTACCGCCGTTCGCCGCGGACACTTCGCCTCTAGCCGCCGTTCGAAACCCTAACAGCCGAACAGTTTAGGTTAAATACCCAGCTTAAACCGGTAATAACCCGTTAAGACCCATTAAGTGCCGGTTGACCTTCCAAAAACGCCGCTTAACACCCGATCAGCCGGTTAATCTCCACCGCTGATCTCGCCCGTCCGATCCGCTTATCCGCGGCTTATCCAAACGCACGCGCAAACGCACCTCGGCGAACCGCCCCGCCTTCGCTGAACAACTCCGGTCCGGTTCACGTGCGGTAAAAAAAAACCAAATTCCAGTTTTAAAAAAAATCTCGGTGCTCCGAAAAATCCCTAGAAAATTTCAGAAATTCCAATAGCCTCCAATTGAGCTCCTGGCTCATCCTACTGTCGATCTGAAATCATCCAAGCCACAATTGAATTATTGAAAATTAAACATATAATATTTTACCGGGTATAACCGAAAATTAATTTTTGATTAATTGCTACAATAATCCATAGTAGTATGAAAATGTTAAGAAATAGATATAGAGTTGAGAGGAGAAATAACAGTAAATGTAGATGTATAAAAAGAACCAAGAGAGAGAGGATATAACACTAAAATTAGACATCCATCTAAATACATTTTCAAATATCATAGAAAATATTTTGTATCATCATTAATAAGAGAAAAACCAAAGCAAAGAAAAGCACAAATAAGATGTAACGTAGCACAAATAAACATGAAAGATGATTATGAAGAAATTATTATAAAAAATGTAAACTCTTTTTTCTTGTAATAAATACATAACTTATTTGATCATATATAGACTAACTGCAAATTAGAGCACCACATTTCATTTTGATCATACCAAAAAAAGTGGATAACTTAGGCCAGAGCATTCTGATTATCTGACAATGTTTATTTTAGAATTATATTTGTCGATATATACCCAAAACATGCTCTCAAATGCTTATAACATTTCCACCATCACTGAGTTGATGTAGTCTTTAATGTCCTGCCAACATTGTGTACTCATCTTTGTTCAAATATAAGAGATTGGACACACAAGCATGATTTATGACTATCAAAACCAAAGACAAAGGTATGTTGCTTAATCGAAACAGCTCTTGGCTAAATATTCTCCATAGATTCTCCATCATTTCCCTTTGTCTTTCATGTGCTCCTTCTTTTGTGCATCCATGTTGCCTCACGTAGCACTAAACTATATTAGCCACATGCTTCTTCTTTAGCTGATGCTGTAATCATCATAGAATATATTTTATCATAAAAAGCTATTCTTATGAAGAATATATCATTGATGATGATTAAATAACTAAAAATTTACTATGAAAGAATTATTTTTCACATTTTTTTTCACATCACAAATGTCATTATAAAAAAATTTGCCAAATATATTTAATGAGACTTACTTTGTCTGAAACAAGATCAGTGACAAATCCTGCCTCTACAAGACAATGCTTTGGCAACCTCAGGAAATGTGGTAACCCAATCAAAGACTTCTCTTGGAACATCCTCTATTCTAATGTAAGAAAAACAAAATGATACTAGAAGCACTGAGCTTAGCATGGAGACATTTAGATAATCGTCCACATTAGGGACGAAGCTTTGACTCCCCCAATTGGTTTCTTGATGATAAGCCATTGCCAAACACTTAATCTAAAATGGTATGAAACAAATGAATTATTATGTAAATTAATCATGTCTTATATTATCTTGCTTTCTAGTCATACCTAACCTATGAGGCATTCAATGCGAGACAATTTGTCTTCTAATTTCAACTTCTCTTGCAATTCTTTGATAGTATTGTCAAGAATATAAAAATAATGTTTTAATTATTCTGATAAGTTATCAATTTTCTTGAATTGCCATCTAAGCAAAACATGTATACAATTAGAACCATTAATATATAATAAAAAAAATTTGATATTTGCTTTTATTTAAACTTTGATATCAATTTTATTTATTTTATCGGACTTTATGATAAATTTATTTTCATTTGAGAAGTTATATTATTCAAATAAGAAAAAATTTATACATGTCGATTGTCTCCATAAGCAATTGGAGCTCTTCTGGGGTCTCAGTTGGTTGTATATGTCGTGAAGTATGGACATGAGATAAAGTATTTTTGTGGAAAATATTCTTGTAGAAGAATAGCAAGGTTCAAAATATATTCCAATCGTCCAAAAGTGCAACTCTATTACTCTTATCTCTTGCGAAAGGAAACTTGGTCTCTGTACTCAGGTGTTCGTACTTCCATCTATTTATTAAGAGAAAAATATTAATGTTCTTGTAAAGGGGATGTTTTCAAGGACGAAAGCTTACAAAGATAGGTGACCAAGCTCTTGATGATGCAATGATACTATTAGAACCATTAACATGTTGGACGGGCATCTTTTGTTATAGTTTCTAACTTGGTTTCCTTGATACTATTAGGTAAGCTTTGGAACTTTATGCAATTTTATTGCAATGACCTTTGCATTTTATAAATTTTAAGAGATATCTTCAACTCCATTTAATAAAAAAATAATATCAATTTGTTACAACTCTCCTTCTATTTGAGGTTTTCCAAAATAGATAATATATATAACATTAACAAAACATAAAATATTATAATAAAAAATCTTCACCTTAGCTATATTTCTACAAATCATTTGAGAAGATCCTATTATAGTTAATCTCTTGCACACCATTCTACTTCCACCATGATTGTTTCCCACAATGCATTACTAGCTAACTTAATAGCTTATATTAGTGCTTGGGATTCAAACTTGTGAACATGTGCACTAACTTTTTCACTTATGTTTACAACTATCTCATGTCTAAAATCAAGTTCAATCAGAAAGCTATCAAATTGTTTATTTGATAATTCGATTGTCATTTGACAGATCAATAACTTATTTGATAAATAGTTTGTTAAAACTAGAATATCATAGTTTTTAAACTGATCTAATTATTTGATAGATCAAATAAATAGTCTACTGTGTAAAACATTACACATTTTTTAATGTTTCAAGAATCATTTCATTTGCTAGAAAAAGCAATTGAAATATTAAGGGGGACAAAGAATAACTATTGTACCCTTAGAAAACTTAATGGTTCTAAGCTTTCTAAAAATAGACGTTGACGTAAAGGAAAAAATTGTTTTTGGAAAATCTAATATATTTAGGAAAAAATCTGCAAAATTTGATGCGTACAAATTTGGAAAACTATTATGATTGATGATTCGTAAGATTTGAAGTATCAATGCAATTTAACACAAATGAATAGTATAAATACAATTGATGATTCTCCCAATTCAATCAATGTATTGTATGTAAGACATCAAATAAATACATTAGAGCAATCAACATTGCATGTAATAGGGAATTACAATCACAAAGATCCAAGACATCGGACATGTATGCAAAGCAGTAATAGTTACTATTCATTAGGGGAGAAAACATACAGAAGTATCCCAGATACTTTATTGATCAAACTAGTACAAAATTTGAAAGTAGGTATAGATCAATCACAACTCAAAGCTTAGCAAATGATCTTCACACAAGGTGACATCAGTCTACTAAATTAAAAAACACAAGTAAAGGCATCATTATGTTATTCTGAAAACAAACAAATTATATTAAGCATGCACGATCGAGCAGACCAACGCACATACGCTGCACATGTACATTTCGATCACCTACCTCTACATCATGGTCAACTGTGCACGACAAGGCCTATCCACGCGTAGAAATAATACTTACGCACATGAACATGCTATGGTGTGGTCTATCACAAGCGCAAATGGGACCTTGATGACCCAAAATTAGTGAATTTTGTAAAACATTTTATTTTTGGTTGAAATCATATGTTTATTATGAAAATTAAAAAATATATATATTTTTTAATAAAATTTTACATACAATCATCTATATAACAACATAAGAATGATAAGTGAAATAATTCAAAACTTTTTGAGAATTCAATATCCTCGTGCAACACTCTTCTTTTAATTCCTTTCTTCCTCAGTTTGTTGCCATTCTTACACTTCAACTTCATTGTTTTAAATCTAAAAAGAAAGTTCTAATTTTTTTATTCAAAGCGCTTTGATTCGGCGTAAATGGATGGAGCTAAAAAGAAGGCAATTGAAGAACAAGCCACAAAATAGAATCAGGTGATTTAAGAGACTTTAGTCCATGTGATAATGCCAATTATTTTCACATTAAGCCTAAAAGCACAAATAGTCAAATTATAATTAGATAAAACAATAGCTTATTTAACAAAATGTTTGTTAAAACTAAAGTATTATATTTGACCTTATCGAATCATTTGATAAATCAAGTAGATATTCTAATGTGCATAACATTACACTTTAATTAAATATATATATGATCAATATTTTTACTATGATTAATATGTTTGTCAAATAAAAGCTTCAAATTGACTTAGTTATAATTATATGAAACATAACACTAACCAATCTCAACCTTAGCTATATTTCTACAAATCACTAAAGAAGATCTTATTTTTACCAATCTCATGCACACCATATTATTTCCACCAATGCTTTACTAACTAACATAACTTATATTAGTGCTTGGGATTCAAGTTCACTACCTAGGATGCTTGTCTCTACTTATAGCAAATAACACTACCCATTGTAATATTATGTGACATTGATCTATTTATCTTAAAAGGATAAAGAGATCTTTACCACCTATGAGATATGATGCACTTCACATTTCATCATTCATATGTGCATAATCTCCTAACCAGCCATTCTATGCCTTTATTCTTCAATTATAACACTATTTAGAATGTAGTGGAACATTTAACTTTCTCCATACTCCTTAGATATTCATATAACCCACTAACAATCTTCCTTTGCATTGCATCATTACAACCCATGAGATTACCACCTTCAACAAACTCCTTAAAATTTTCAAATAAAGAGTCCCAATGAAGAAAACATTATCTTTAGATTGACACATACCTAACAAAATGACCATGCATTATTTATCTTTTGTTCACTTATACTTACAACTATCTCATATCTAAACTCAAGTTCAATTAGAAAGCTATCAAATTGTTTAATGCATAATCTGATTATCATTAGATAGAATTACAACTTATTTTAAAAATATATAGTTAAGACTAGAATATCATATTTAAACAGATCGAATGTAACACTTCATTGAATGGTTCAAAAATCATCTCCTTAGCTTGAATGAGCAATTCTAACATTACGGTGGACAAAAAAGAGCTATCGTACGTTGAGAAAAAACCTAATGGTTCTAAGTTCTAAAAGTAGACCTTGGCTTAAAGGAAATTTTTTTTTTTGCAAAATCTAATAGATTTAGGTAAAATTTAACAACTTTGATTTGTAGAAATTTCAAAAACTACTATGATTGATGATCCATAAGAACTGAAGTACCAATACAATGAGACAACACAATAGAATGGTGCAAATATAATTGATGATTCTCTTAATTGAATCAATGTATTATATGTACAACCTGAGTCTAACGCATTGTTGTAATCAACATTGCATACAGTAGGGAATTACAATCACAAAGAACCAAAACTTTGGATATATATGCAAAGTTGTAACAGTTATTGCTCATTAAGGGAGAAAAGTATAAAAATAACTCAAACACTTTACTGATTAGTCTAATATAGATTTTTAATACGAGCATAGACCAATCACAACTAAAAGCATACCAAATGACCTTTGCAATAGATTACATCGGTCTACTATATTCAACAACACATGCAAACGTACCATCATTCTATTTTGAAGACAAAAAATATTATATTTGACAAAGATGATCACAAAACAAGCTCATGTTATAATGTAATTGAATGTCATATATTCATTGGTGATTAGACATAGGATAATGTTGTATTGTCAATGTATAAGTAGCACACAATACAGAAGGATGTTTTCACCCAACTTTTTTGAAGACTAATGCTTTGATTGTAAACATTTGCACTTTGTCCATGTGACAATCTGTAATTAGCTTCAAGAAAAAAATATTTTTTTTTTGTAAAAACAAAGAGCAAACCATTGCATCAATTATAGAACACCAAACTACTTTAATTGTTATACCATTTCAAAGAAGAACTAAGAGGTGCATCCCAAAAGAGTTACATATATTTCTTAACCAAAAGGTTAATTCTTAGCTTATTAAACCTGAAATTGAAAAAATACTTCAAGGGAGTAGAAAACATGATAAAAATTTTCATTGAAACACCAAACAATAAGAACCATGTGTGGAGGTGCTGGTATGTGTAAGAGAAAGCATGACACACTAGGTGCTCATGTGCATTAGGCATGCACAAATGAGCAAATAGATGCACACGCACTGCACATACACGTTTCGACCACCTACTATGTCAACTTGGTCAATGTAAGCATGACAAGGCTTTCGTGCATTAGAATAATAGCTGCATGCATGAACAATGCCTTGGTGTGGTCTATCACATGACTGAATGGATTGTACTGACATAAAATTTGCAAAAAATTTAATTTTTGGTTCAAACTATATGTTTCTTATAAAAATTAAAATAATATATAATTTGTAATAAAATTTTGTATGCAATCATCCATATAAAAAGATAAAAATAATGAAGGAATTTAAAATTTTTCGAGAATTTAATATCTTCGTGACAAAGCCCTTCTTCTACTTCCTTTCTTCCTTAGTTCTCATTATACTTAAGCTTCAACTTTTGTTGTCACAAATCTAAAATGAATGTTTATTATTTTTTGGAATCAAAGAGCTTTGATACAATGCCAATGGTAGGAGCTAAGAAGGAATTAATAGAGCAAACCACAAAATAAATAAGGAGGTTTCAATTGAGGAGACTACACCAATTATTTCACCATCAAGCCTAAAAGAAAAAATAACTTTATTAACCTAATAAATACAAGTGGTAATGAAGAAGATTCTAAAATCTCAATTCATTGTTTTAATAGATTCAAATGATAATAATTAAAAAAAATCTTTTAATCATTGGAATTATAGATTAAATTATAATCCATGAATAATTGGAGATAAAGATGAAGATCACATCAATCTCTCCCTTCTGATAATTGGAATCGATTACTTCCTTTCAAGCCAGATGCTACAATTGATTTATCAATTAATGATGGTATAGCAGATATAGAGAAATTAGATCCTTCATTTAAGCAACAAGAGACATATTTCTCTTTGTATGACTATTCATCAACTGATAAAGTGGTGTTTGCTCTATTAAAAAGATGAGTCATACATTATCTTAATAGAATAGCCACACAAGAACAAACACAATTGTAAAAATGACATGAAGCTAATCTAAGAAAGTAATCAAAGAAGAATTTTTTTTCCCATGGGTTATATGGATGAAAGGTGGAGAAAGTGGCATAATCTACAATATCGATAAGTACTTATGATACAATAATATGCTACCATTTTTTGATGTCAAGTTGTAAGTTTAGGAATATCAATTGACGAGATATAAGTATTATCAAAGTATATTGTAAGCCTACAAAATCTTACTGTAACTAGATTATGTTTTTTTCAATTCAATTTTAAAATCAAGCTAGTACATTCATAATGGTTATCAAAAAGAAGAATAAATATAAAAGGACAAACCAAAAAAATAAAATATTAAGAAGTCTAAGTATATGTTTGAAAATTAGTAAAAAAAGAAAAGTATTCTCTAACAAAGTATGTTATAATAACAATTATGAGTAAAACTCAGAAATTTTTTTATTAATAATAGAAAAATATGACAATACAATAAAAATACTAAACATAATTTTTTGAATTCTTTATAAAAACTTCTAGGAAGATAATATACTTATTATATTGAAAACTAAAAAAAATTACTTCGAACCCCTTAAGTTGATAAAAACCTATTTCTTATGATGATTCTAAAAAAGATATCACATGAAGCAAAATATAGATAACTCTTCATCATTAGAATTCAAGTAGAAAAAGAGTTTATTAGTACTATTACTGAAAATGGAAGCAAGAAGAATCTAATATCAAAAATTTTGTAAAGAGCTTAAACTGAGAGACTACACCACATCAAAGACTCTATCCCTCAAGATAAATTCATAAAGATTTTGATGTAAGAGTTAAAAATTAATATAAAATAAAGCTTGCCATCACTAAACACTATAATTCACAATTTCGTTTGTGAAGTTGATACTTCTATATTTTTACCAAATTATATATGAGAATCAATACTTATGAGATTGAGAAATCTACTATCGGAGATTGAGAAATCTACTATCGATGAATGGAACAATATCAATTTAGAAAGGAAGGACAATTCTTTCTACAAACATGAGACAATAAAGCGTTAACAAAAGAAATTATGAGTATTAATCAAACGAAGAGACAAATACATTTGTTAAAGTTATGTGTTGCTAATATCAATGTCCAAAAAAACTACTTGATGGGGATGATAGAAGTCTTAACCTCCTAAAGAAGATAAAAGATCATGTTCTTGTAAAGAATCAATTCATTAAAAAAAGATTCTATGGGACCCAAATCAAAGAAAGAAAAGACCTATAACCAAGAGCTCAATTCTAGGTTCTTTAAACCAAAATTTGCAAAAAAACTCAATTAGACAAAATGACAATAATTGTCATTGTTGCACCAAGCAGTGTGATCGCACAAACTAAATTACATGAGCATATCAATCATCAACCATGAAAGTGGTAGATGAAGCCACATAGCAAAGACAGTTAATGCACACATGACAGATCTTTTCTCTGAGTGTGAATAATGGCTTGGCATAGTCTGTCGCTCAAGCACATAGATGGGTAGTTTTGAGGAAACATTTGTGAATTTTTTATTTTTGGATTAAATCACATTTTGGTTTATGAAATTTAAAATAGTATATTTTACATAGTAAACTATTATATCTAAATTTTTATATAAAGTGATAAAAATGATGAATTAAACTATTTAAAATGTGTGAATTTAGAACTTCTTGATGAATACAATCTTGTTTTAGCAAAATCACTTGTCTTTCCTTTCTTTCTTGGTTCATCATCATTCTCATACTTCTACTTTTATTATTACAATCTAAAAATAATTTGTTGTTCAAAGCTTGAAGTGAGAACACCTCATAGACAGATCATCTTTTAATGCATTCACACTTCTATCCCACACTTTCTCTTGATCTCTCCTTAAGAACTTCAATTCCCTCTATAATATTTTTATGTTTATTTCTAATAGAAAAATTAGATTGCATTATTTTTATCTTAAAAAAAATATTATGTGCCTCTTAGCTCATCTCATGAAAGGGAAAGACCTACTTAAAGCTTCGTGTAGAGCAAGAATCACACTTTAAGACTGGTGTGGAAAGAAGGAACCTTATGTTGTATGGAGTATTAAGAAGGTGTGTAGCTTTGGGTTTGATGTGGAGAGATTGAGGGACTAATGCCTTGATTATAGTACTTTTTTTCTAGAACCTTTAGCTTTTATTTATTCATATGCACTCTGTAATTTAAATCATCATAAGTAATCCTTTATAAGTCACTATGGTGTTTTGAAAGAATTTTTAAAAACTTCAGATCACCAAGTTCACTCCCTTTGTTGAGCTTACCTATAAGATCAATCTAACACATCAATGTTGAACAACCAAAACCACATTTCCTCACAAAATGCCTATTCACCAGTATACTTTCATTATGACTCATTCATTAAAAAACAATCATCTCATCTAAAATGACAATATTATCCTCAAGAAAAAATGCGATCATAATTTAATCAAGTGAAACAACAAATAAGTCAAAAATAGAAGGTTTGTATCCTCCTCCTTGATCTACATATTACATGTAGTTATCTCAGTCAGTATACTATTGAACTCACAAAAACATACATTAGACAACACCATAGCCATGAATTTTAAGCTTTTGGTTAGATGAATAAACTAGTTCTTATAAGAAAGTTGATTAGCTTTATTAAGAGTGGCCACTAGTTGACAAGGTTTCAAAATTCTTCACATGTGATAAAGTTCTGTAGTATTATAAAATTGATAGCATTTTCCATTTTCATAACACTATAAACAATCATGGCCAAAATTCTTTGACATTGAATCAATAGTTTTGTATAGAACAATCCTTGAGTGTTGAGAGCAAAAGTCTCACTAAATGTGCTAATAAATGCTGACTCTAAAGATGGTACTTAACATATGAACAATATCTAGTTAAATGTACTTGTGCATGAAAATTCATTATCAATTCTACAAATTATGTTAGAAAAGTTGAGAAAGCAGAGAAAAAACACTATTTTGTATTGATAAAAAAACTTCTCTATAAAACCAATTGATAATAACAAATATTAAAAGGGTTTCCACTATATCTTTCAATTACAAGAAGGGGAAGGCGTTTCTATTACCATATGTCTTGTAGTAAGGACAAGAAAAATAAGAAAGAATACAAGTGCTATAATGAACATGAGAAGTTATGCTTGTAGGCAAAAGAACAAGTAAACTAAGAAAAGGAAAATCAAGTGCATAACAAGCTAGTAAGAGACCAATGCAGAGACTATTTGGTGTGTAAAAGTCCTTTTTACTAATTGAAAATTGGCTTTTATCGAGACAAAAGAGATGCTTAGAATTTCCATATGAGAAATAGGTAATGTTAAATGATGGTGAACAAGGATGAGTGAGAGAGGTAGCAAAAAACCAACAAAATCTATTAGCATTAAGTGACCATTTAATGTCCTTGATCTTAAGGAGATACGAGCACAACAATCAAGTAATCAATGTAGGAAGAATTAGATTCAATAAACAAGGGAGAGGTTTGGCCAGCGTATTGAAAAGTCTAACCACCTTCATTAATAAGAAACATAAACTCAAGTCTATGCCAAGCACTATCGACATAGCAAGAGGAGTAGAAGCCTTTTCCTTGTAAGGAAAGAAATTTATATGATGAGTGAATTGGGCTACAAGGGGAGATTTTGTGGGACATTTTGGCAAGATTGGCAAAGAATAATGGAATTGGAAAGACACCCCAAATAAATAGAAAGAGATAATGGCTAATATGTGTTGAAAGTTGAGAAAAAAGAACAGATGGGTTAACATGCATTCTCTTCATTTATTAGGTTCTTAGCTCTTTCTACTACAAGCTCACTTTTCTTTTTTCTATTATCCTTAAATAAAAAGACATTGTAATAATAAGTCCCTTTTTTTTAGTAACTCAAAAGGAATATAGAAGCCCTTCTAATATCTATAAACATATTATTGGAGACAAATTATGAGGAAGACACATGAGAACGATATCTGTCAAAATGTAAGAGAAAGACGAGTAATTGGATCAACAATTGCCAAAATTTTTAGAGTAAAAAATATAGAAATATTGAAGATGGTAAAAAGAGAAATAATAGTAATAGGGAAACAATAAGGTGTCTCGAAAGAGAAAACTTATCATTGACATTGTACATCTAATATCATGTGAATAAAACTTTGAATCCCTTAGTATATCTTTGGTATCATTGTTTGTATGAGAAAAGATGAAGAAAATAGGCACTGCAAGCACAAAGAAAATAAGATGTAAAAGTAACACACAAAAAATTAAAAATATATTATGTTGAAAATAATATGAAAGATTAAAAGCTTTTATTTTATGTGAAACACATAAAACTTATCCAAGAACACAAATGGCTTACATTGGCTACCGAATTTATTAAATGATGGGTAAGTGAAATAACCTTACAAAACAAAGATCTATAACGATCAATACATAACCCCAGAAGAGCTATAAAAAAGTGGCTTATAATAGCCAGTATATAACGATAAAATTCAAATGGTAAGACATTACATCTACACTTTTTGCAATGTAATTTGTACAATATCCTAAAACCAAACCAAAAGCTTGAAGAGACACCAATAAAATATTATTAAATATTAAACTTTAATTTCAGATAGAAAAATATCGAAAATGGAAATGTAAGAAATTAGTCATGATTTTCTCTGTGAACGATAATGTGAATCCTTAATAGAGGTGAATGAAGTATGAACTTCAAATTAAACTTAGTTGTAATTATATAAAACTTAACATTAACAAGTCTCAACCTTAGCTATATTTCTACAAATCACTTTAGAAGGACTTCTTATTGTTAATCTCATGCACCCAAGAACAATAGTTGCACATATGAAAAATGCCTTAGTGTGGTCTATCACATGCACGAAGGGGTCGTGGTGAACTAAAATTTGCAAATGTTTTTATTTTTTGTTAACACCAAATGTTTCTTATGGAAATGAAAATAATATGTAATTTATAGTAAAATTTTTTATTTAATCCTCTATATAAACAGGTAAAAATAATGAATGGAGTAATTCAAAACTTTTTGAAGAATTTAACATCTTAGTGACAAAGCCATTCTTCTTTTTTTTTCTTTTTTTCTTTTATTCTTACACTTCAACTTTCATTATTGCAAATCTAAAAAGAAGATTTATTAATTTTTGGAATAAAAGAGCTTTGAATCGATGCCAATGGTAGGAGCTAAGAAGAAGGAATTTGAAGAGCAAACCACAAAATAGAATAATGAGATTAACGAGGCTTCAATCGAGGTGACTTTGCCAATTATTTCACCATCAAGCCTAGAAGCAAAAAAAACTCTATTAGCTTAATAAATAAAAGTGTTGATGGAGAAGATTGAAAATCTTAATCCATTCTTTCATAGATTCAAAAGATAATTAGTAAAAAAACTTTTAATCAATAGAATTATATATTAAGTAGTAATTTAAATATAATTAGAGATAAAGATAAATATTACATCAATCTCGCCCTCTTGATAATTAGAATCAATTACTTCTTTTTAAGGTAGATGCTACACTCGATTTATCAATTTGTGATGGTATAATAGAGATAGAGAAATTAGATTCATGATTAAAGCAACTAGAGATATATTTCTCTCTGTATGATTATTCATCAATTGATAAAGTGGTGTATGCTTTATTAAAAAAGATGAGTCATACATTATCTTAATAAAATACTCACATAAGAACTAATATAGTTGTAGCAGTGACATGAAGCTAATTTAAGAAAATAATTAGAGAAGATTTTTATCCCATGGGTTACATGGATTAAAGGGGAAGAAAGTTGCATAATCTATATATCGATAAGGACTAACGATACAATAATATGCTAATGAATTTTGATGACAAGTCGTAAACTTAAGAATATCAATTGACGAGATAGAGATATCATCAAAATATATTGTAAGCCTATAATATTCCATTGTCACTAAATTATCTCTTTTTTTCAATTCAATTTTTAAAACAAGCTAGTATATTTGTAATGGTTATCAAAAAGAAGAATAAACTTAAAGAGACAAATCAAAGATAAAATATTAAGAAGTCTATGTATAAGTCTAAAAGTTGGTAAAAAAAATAGAAGAATATTCTCTAACAAAGTATGTTATAATAACAACTATGAGTAGAACTCAGACGTTTTATATTTATTATAGAAAAATAAAGCATATACAACAAAAATACTAAAAATTATATTCTAAACTCTTTTAAAAATATTTTAGGAACATAAAATACATATTATAATGGAAACTAAAAACATAATTAAAACCTTTCTTTAAGTTAAGAATAGTTTATCTCTTATGATTATTTCAAAAGAGGTATCACATGAAGTAAAATATAGAGAACTCTTCATCATTAGAATTCAAGTAAAGAAAGAATTTATTAGTATTATTTCTCACAATGGAAGCAAGAAGAACCCAAAATCGAAAATCCTTGTGAAGAGCTTAAACTAAGAAACAACACTACGTTCAAGACCCTATACCTTAATGTAGAATCATAAAGACTTTGATATAAGAGTTAAAAAATAATAGAAAATAAAGTTTATCATCACTAAAGATTATATCAATGAGATTATTTGTGAAGTGATACTTCTAGATATTTATCAAATTATACATGAGAATCAATACATATGATATCTAGATGTCTATTATTGATGAGCAAAACAATGTCAATTTACAAAAAGAATTGTTAGTACTAACAAAGTGAAAAGACTAATTAATACTTCCTAAAATTATGTGTTGCTAATAAAAATGTCAAAGAAACTATTTGATGGGGATGCTAGAAGTCTAAACCTTCTAAGGAAGATAAAAAACAAGTTCTTGCAAAGAATCAGTTTAAAAAAGAAGATTCAACGAGACTCAAATCACAAAAAATGACTTATAATCAAGAGCTTAATTTTGTGGTAATTAAACCCAATTTTGTAAAAAAATGAATGAGACAAAATGATAAAAATTGTTGAACAACAAAACCACATATCCTCACCCAGTTCTCATTCACCATTATTCTTTTATTATGAATCATTCATTAAAAAAACAATCGTCTCATCTAACATGATAATATTATCCTCAAGCAAAAATATGATCATAATGCAATCAAGTGAAACAACAAATAAGTCAAAAATAGAAGGTTTCTATTTGCCTCCTCGATCTTCAAATTACATGTAGAAATCTCAGGTAGTATACTATTGCACTCATAAAAATGTACATTACACAACACTATAGCCATGAATTATGAGTTTTTGGTTAAAAAGATAAGATAGTTCTTATGAGTGAGTTCTTATTGAGCTCTTAAAAATGTCAAGACCTAGTCCCATGGACATTTGCATGAAAATTAAATATTAATTCTACAAATTGTGTTAGAAAAGTGGAGAACACAAGCAACAAAACACTATTTTTCACGGATAAAACAAAAAAATTCTCCATAAGACCAATTGACAATAAAAAAAATCAGAAGGGGTTCCACTATCTCTTCCAATTACAAGAAGGGGAGGGCATTTTTATTACAATATATCTTCTAGTAATGACAAG
Organism: Vanilla planifolia; assembly: GCA_023846275.1. NCBI lineage: Eukaryota > Viridiplantae > Streptophyta > Magnoliopsida > Asparagales > Orchidaceae > Vanilla > Vanilla planifolia. The sequence continues at coordinate 59,868,210 of CM043865.1, forward strand.
AGAAATAAGAAAGAATATAAATGCTCCAATGCACATGAGAAGTTGTGCTTGTCGCTAAAAGAACAAGGAAACAAAGAAAAGGGAAATCATGTGCATAACAAGCTTGTAGGAGACTAATGCTGAGAGCATTTGGTGTGTAAAAGTCCTTTTTACTAATTGAAAATTAGCCTTTATCGGGATGAAAGGGATTCTTAGGATTTCATTATGAGAAAATAGGTAATGTTAAAATATGGTGAGCAAGAATGAATGCGAGAGGCAATGTCACAACAACTAAATCTATTAGTATTAAGCGGGTAATTAATGTCCTAGATCTTAAAGAGATACGAGCATAAAAATCAAGTAATCGATGTAGGAAGAATTAGATGCATAAGCAAGGGAAAGGTTTGGTCCACCACTTGAAAAGTCTAACCAACTTTATTAGCAAGAAACATAAGGTCAGATTTTTGTGAAGCACTATCGACATAGCAAGAGAAGTGAAAGCCTTTGCCTCGTAAGAAAAACAATTTGTATGATAAGTAAATTGGACTACTAAAGGAGATTATGTTGGATATTATGGCAAGATTGCCAAAAAATAATGGAACTGGAAAGACATTTTAAATAAATAGAAAGAAATAATTGGTAATATGTGTTGAAAGCTAAGAAAAATGAATAGCTAGGTTAACTTGCATGCTCTTCAACTATTAGGTTCTTGGCTCTTTTTATTATAAGCTCAACTTTTCATTATCATCCAACCTTTGCTTTTGTATTCTTGTCCTTAAATAAAAGACATATTGTAATAATAGAGCCCACTTTTTTAGTAACTCAAAAGGATAGTAGAAGCCTTTTTAATGTTTGTAGGCATGGTTTTAGAGACAAATGATGAGGAAGAAACATGAGGATGATGTGTATAAAAATGTAAGGGAAACACAAGTAATTGGATCAATAATTTCCAAAATGTATAGAGGTGCGAGAATAATGGAAAATAGTTATGGTGCTAAAAGAAGAAATAATAGTAATAGGGGAAGAATGCGGTGTTCTGAAAGAGAAAACATACCATTGACATTAGACGTCTAATATCATGTTAATAAATCTTTGAATCCCATGACATATCTTTTGTATCATTGTTTATAAGAGAAAATATGAAGAAAACAAGCATTACAAGTACAAAACAAATAAGATGTAAAAGTAGCACACAAAAATTAAAAATATGATATGGTAAAAATAATATGAAAGATGAAGAGCTTTTATTTTATGTGAAACACATAAAACTTATCCCAAAACACAAATGGCTTACGTTGTCCAACGAATTTATTAAATGATGGGTAAGTGAAATATCCTTATTAAACAAAGATCTATAAAGATCAATTCGTAGCCTAAAAAGAACTATAAAAGAAGTGGCATATAATTTTCAGTATATAATGATAAAATTCAAATGATAAGGAATTACATCTACACTTTTTGTTATGTAATTTGTACAATATCCTAAAACCAAACCCAAAGGCTCAAGAGACACCGATAAGATATTATTGAATATGAAACTTTAATATCAAATAGAAAAATATTGAAAATGGAAATACAAGAAACTAGTCATGAAATTTCGTGTGAACTATAGTGTGAATCCTTAATGGATGTGAATGAAGTATGGCCTAATTGTAGCACACATCTCACTTTCTCATTATGTAAAAATATTTATTTTATCATTTTCTTGAATGTTTCTTTTCTAAGTCCTATTATAGTGATTCAAAAGTTAGTTTTAATGCAATTGCACTAGTTCCCAATGGCCAATTCATGACTTCTAATAAGACTAATGAGTAGTTTTATGTTTTTTTTATTATTTTTCACTTCTATTCTAATTAGCGAACGAATAGTCATCCATGTGCTCTGTCATACTACTCCAATCTAAAGGGATGTAAGGTCATTAACTTTGTATTCAATGGTCATAATTGTTAGATGCATAACTAAGAGAAGTTGTTGTAATATGAAATATCCAAATATGAAAAGTACAAACATCCACAAGGTGCACTTATGCAATGTGGTAATGAGAGGCATAATTTAAGTACAAAGATATCCAAATATAAATAAAGATGCACAAAACAAAGGCATGCAATTGAGAATAGAATATGCCATCAAACATTAAAGTAAGTGGCAATGTAGCATACAACAAAAGATGCTGTGACTAGACCTGATCATGTACCAAACAAAATTGTTTAACGTACTACATTATATTTGAACATAAGAAATTGACCAAGTTTTTCAAGGGACACTAATTATGAACATGTATGATGAAGAGGAAGTACTAGCATGATATTATTTTTAAGAGAAATGCAGTCAAGGATGGACAATTTCAAATTGTGATAATGATGGTACATCCTGAGTTGTGTTACCTTGTACTATTGATCTACCTCTTACTTGGTTGGATTGAATGATTCTTTGCCAATTATCCATGAACAAATCATTGTTGTTAGAAGGGTAGAACTAAGCATCAAATCTAAAGATCAAGACAAGATTCTTCTTTAGCTCAGATATGCTATCAATTAATCTCTTAGGCTTATTCTTGATTTGAAGAAAAATTGCAACATTAGATTGATTTGCAACTTGTGGAAATTCCTTAGGTACCTGAGTTTTGAATTGGAAGGTTGCATAGTCTAATAGAGATCATTCAATTGACTATCAATATTCATATCATAAATCATAATAAAAACTCTAACGTATGTGACTTTTAACATACCCATTCTAATTAATCCTTAATAATAATTTTGGAGCTACTAATAAGAAAACTTAATGCTCTTTGTTGTCGAGCAAACAAGGCTTGCAAACTATCTTGAAATTGCATTATTTTCACTACAAAAACATGCATATTCGGATTAACTATAAATTGATTTTTTTTATAAAACTATTTTGTTTATCATCATTGGAAATAAACTATTTTTTGTAAGGACTTTTTTAAGTGTAGATAATCATCTAAAATCTTGTTTAGATTTATCTGTTTATCCCTTTGAGTCAAGCTAAATATAGATTTATCATTGATTGAATGCCTTTTCGGAGAGCTTTTGAGCCATTAAGGCTATTAGAAAGATCTTTGTGAGCCTATATAGAATAGTGAGATTGGCTGTCTTTGATAGCACAATCTAGGGCCATGATAGGCTTTCATATTGTTCTGTTAAGATCCTTCATAGGCTAAATGTTGTTAATAATATGCTCATTTTATTTAGTTGAAGCATTAGCTACTTCAATTGGTGCTTCTGCATCTAAGTTCATTTTGTTGTGTATACATCAAACTAAAAATTGGCTATGCTCTTAGTAAATAAAGAATAACTAGGAAAATTAGCATATTGGATTCATTTCTAAAACCCATTTGAGCTGCTTTCTTTTTTCTTAATTCTAATTCTGATTAGTAATTATTTCTCTAGTTACACTTTTATGCAAACTTTAGCCATGCTTAGATGTGTTAGGTCAACCTTGTGTTTAATGAGTCAAACCTTAAATATTTAAAATATTACTCTAATAAGCTTGTTTAGTGTGAATCAGTTATAGTTTCTAATGAACAAGCCATCTACCTTAAAAGATGGCAAACTAGGGGTCCTTAAAGCACCTTAGAATGTTCAGCAAGTTCCAAGTATTGAAGACAAGTGTACCAACTTTTGATAAGTTTTTTAGAATGTTAACTTATTGATTTTTAATGCATTCTTATTTTGTATCAATCTCAAATCATATTTAACATCTCCTTGATTTAAAAAAAAGATTTTATTTTTTTATCCACAAACTTTTCTCGGGCCAGGTAAGCTCGACCAAGCAAGCACTAATAAATCTCGAGTCAGGAAAATTGGGTCAAACCTGTTCGGGCTGATAGTGAATCCTAGACTAGAATGAGGTAAGGCATTGGATCGAGCTAGGCAGCACTCAAAATTACACTTATGGGTCGACCCATATTATAAACCTGTATGTTACGAGTACATTGAGCGGATGAGTTCCTAAGCTCGCAAGGGGAGAGCCAGCCCCATTTTGGCTTTGCATAACACTTCCATGTGAATGCTTATAAATTCTAAATACTCCTATTCTATAATGTGGGACTAAAACTTTGTTCCTAACTGCATCAAAAATCGACAACCCTCAGAACCATTCGATCGCATATTTTTGCGACCGCATAGTGGAGATCGCCTCCACCTTTAAACTGTGACCTTAATAGATCTAATCGTCCATTTGATTAGCCGATCGGAGGGTTACTATTTCATTCGTTGTAACCGATTGATCCATCTAATGGTCTCGTCCGACTTCATCGGATGACTATCTTTATTTCTGTCGTTTGACATAATTTGTCATTGATTTGATGGCTTAGATCTCTCCTCTTTGAATCTTACGATCTAGCTTTAATACCAATTTTATCATTATTAAATCAAATGAATCTAGATCTCATTTGATATGATTAGATGGCCAAGATCAAAGCCATCTTGATCAAACTATCCAAAACACATTCACTTATTTAGCATTAAATATGATGGTCAATATCTCCACTGATCAGATCCAATGACCCTAATTCATCTCACTTAATGGCAAATTACTTAGCCATTGCTTTAACAATTTTAAAAACTTATCTAACATACTTATTAAGTTATTTGGTTGTAGCTTTTCAAATAGCTTTCTACACTATCTAATGGCTATAATCAAAAATTTTTCTATAATTACCTAACCATTGTAAATGGAAAATCTAATGAACGTAAATCAATCTTTGAGATCTCAACAAAGTGCTGCTCCATATTCTACTGGCAAGAATTACAACTTCTCATTCTCAAATTGTCAAAGCTTTCCAACTGATCCTAGCACGTCTAATCTTTAAAATTCTCATTTCTCTTTTTGAATTTAAGCTCATTATACCTTGTTACATTAATAAACAAATATAAGAAGTTGTCAATTTTATCAAAATTTTTCTATCTTGCTATATTTTTTTCTCTTGGGTTGGACGGCCCAACATTTTTGAAAGCTCGAGTACAGTTTGATCTCATAAAAAACCAAATTAGGGTTGAGCTCACAAAAGCCTCGATTTTTGCTTAATCCATAAAAGATAGTAGGTTGGAGGTAAACCATAAGATAAAATCTGAAGTTGTAACCTTTTACTAATGATGCTTTTTTCGACCTTGGTTGGGGTGGACAGAGATTTTAATTTGAACTAAACCACCCAAAAATTTTAGTATCTCATTTAAATTTTTATCTTTATTTTTTATCATATTAAAGATAATACATACATAAAATCAATGTTTTTTACAAACAAAAAATTATTTTTAAGAAAAAAAATAACAAATATTACTTTTAAAACTCACAATTCACCCCCCTCTTGTGAGTTTCGCACATTAGATTTCACTTCAATATGAATTATGTTTTAAGTAATAGTATCCACCTTTAGAGGTTTTTCGATTGCTAAGGTTAAGTGAAACATATATCAGGGCCAAAGATGGCTCAATATTGAGATGAAAACCTTGGGGGCACATGAAAAGTCTCATTTGAAAGTTCACCACATTCCAAGTTTGATGAAGTTAGCATCTCAAGAAATTCTCCTCTTTTTCAAATCTAATTTAAACATGGTTGTAATCTAATTATCTCACTTTGACCTCACTTTGGAATCAAATTTTGTTAAAAGAATTCTATATGATACCTATGCTAGTTTGGCCATAAAAGAATTTCTCAACTAATGTCAACTAAAAGGAAGCAACAATTTTCCCTATTTCAACACCTTCAAAAATTATTTTATGTTGACTTTTGAGTGTTAATATTGAATTGATTTGATTATGAGAATAGTTAGCTAGACATCAAAACTGCACCGAAGGAGTAGTTCAGAAAGGGAAGTTCCTTCGAGCCTACTATTGGATCAAACACCAAAAGGCTAATTTAAAAATCCAAGTTAGGATGAGAGCATATCATTGCTAGTAAGCTTGCCCTAATGATCAAATATCTGTCATTGAATTTGCCACAAAGCCAAACATTTTTTGTTGTTTCATTCCCAAAGCCTTTCTTAATACTCATCTAGGCATTTTTCATACTTTTTTCATCACTTAAGGGTGTCTTAAGCATATTGGCTTTAAGGTAGATGTGAGCTCAACAGGATAAAACAAGACCACTTGAAATGTCTTATTGTAAATATTTTATTTCTTTTCCCCTTGTATTCATATTTTATTTTAGCAATAAATAAATTTGATGTTATGAAAAGTCCTCTTTACTTGATTATCCTTCTAAATTAAAGGGTAAAATTTGCACATCCAATTGACTCCTCTCTTAGTATAACTTGTGGACCAACATCTTCACAATAGATTTTTAAGAGATTTTTTGTTAGAATGTCAAGCAAATTTCACACATGATACCAAGTGTAATGATCCCACCCTTAAAGAATACAATTTAGTATCAAAGAAAGATATAGATTTTGTTATAGCATTTTTATCTTGCTTGTTGTCCATCAAAACTCCAGGATTTTAAAGTGGTTCGACCACTAACACCCATGGCCTACATCTATTCATAGGAACCTCACTTGAGCCTAGCACTTGTCAATCTCTCATTCAATCAAATGAGTAGGTAGAGAAGCCCTTACATCCTTTCCTTTTATATTTACCAAAAGCATAAGTCAAAATTTCTTTAGCAATATGCCTTAAAGCTCTCCTTTACTCGCAAAGAAAGCCAAAAAGATAATCACATAGTATTGATTTCAAAAAATAAGAAAATTACAACTTAATCTAAATTCTAAGACATAAAAAGAAAAATATTAAGACTAAGATAAATGTTATCAAAGTAATCAAAAGATGTGTTGATTTAAAATGTGAGTGCAAGATGATGTTTAAGTACATCTTAAAGAATGCAGTTTAATCTTTTTAAAATGATGTTGTAAAGATGGCTCCCCCAAAAATTTTTCTTCAGATGAATAGTCACATGAAACTTCCTAGCAATTTTCTAGTAATCTCAATTCTTGCAAAACTTCTTATATGTTTTATATTCTTAAAAAGTCAATTTATAATGCAAGATTATGGCTATTTGAAGTTCCATAGTTCTTTCTAATGCTAATCTCGTATTTTATAGTTATTCTCATGGTTTATTTGCTCATTTTTGCCAAACATCTATTTCTAAACTAGAAGGTAGAGAATTAATGTAAACATGTTAGATAAACTAATCAAAGAATTGGATGATCCAATCAAGTCATTCATGATATACTACTTTTATTAGACTGATTATTGGATTGGTGATATGTATTCTGATGACTATCATGTTTCTATTAAAAAATAACAAGGTCTTTTGATTGAACCTGTTTTAAGTTTAATTTTTTGTATATGATCTAACCAATATCAAAAATAAATATTAGATACCTATAAGATAGTCCAATTGATAGAAGTTCTATTTCGGTGACATTTTGACTCTTTATTATATCAAGTCATCAAATGATTCGATTCACATACACCAACTATTATAATTTTTTAAAACATTCCAAAAATGTTTTGAATAATTGATTTATATGTTAAACAATGGATCATTTAGAGGGTTTGATATACATTAGATGTTAGATCGAATTACTCTTGGAAGTGCTTATTAGATTGCACAGTAGAAATCCTTCTATTGAGTAAAATCTTCAACATTGAATATGTGCATAATAAGGGAGCATAAGCATAAGATACAAAGAAAATAGGTTGTATGGAAATGTTCATTGCACCTAATGGAAATAGGCTCTTAAAAGAATAAGTGGGTAATAAGACCCACTCATTGAAACAATAGGTGATTTGGACAAGTGGTAAGCTAGAATAAGCTAGAGAGTTGATGAATTAGTGAAACAATGTATTAGCAATAAAGAGACTTTTGTTACCTTGGATTTTAAATGGATATAGATGGTAAAGATTATAGTAGGCCTAAGAAAAACATTGAAAAAACTTAACAAAACATAGCCTAAACATAGACATAAGAAAAGTGCTCTTTACCTATTAGAAAGAGCTAGTGGAGAGAGAACCTTTTGCTTGTAAGGAAAAGAGCTAATTGATGAAGCAAGTTGGTCAAGTATGTAAGCCTAAGTGAAGTGGACAATGATTAAGAAAATTGAGAGGAACAACATCATTTAAGGAGGTCATCATAAATAAGAGTAAGAAACAAGAAGGAAGAGACATGTGAACGAAATATATCAAATGGTAAGAAAGAGGAAATTAATTTTTAATTAATGACTACAATAATCTATAGTAGTATGAAAATGTTAAGAAATTGTTATAGAGTTTAGAGGAGAAATAACAACAAATGGAGATGAATAAGAAGAACCAATAGAGGGAGGATATAACATTGAAATAAGACATCCAACACCGTCTAAATACATTGTCAAATATCATAGAAAATCTTTTGTATCTTCATTAATAAGAGAAAAACAAAAGAAAAAAAACACAAATAAGATGTAACATAGCACAAAACAAAATGGAAAATGTTTATGAAGAAAATATTATAAAAGTTGTAAACTCTTATTTCTTATAACAAACATATAACTTATTTGATCATATATAGACTAAGTGCAAATTAGAGCACCACATCCCAATTTGATCATACAAAAAAAAACTTGATAACATAGGCCTGAGCATTCTGGATATCTGACAAAGTTTATTTTAGAATTATATATGTCTATATATACCCAAAGCATTACCTCAAAAGCTTATAACATTCTCCACCATCACTGAGTTGACATAGTCTTTCATGTCCTCACCAGCATTGGTGTATTCATCTTTGTTCAAGTAGAAGAGATTGCACACACGAGCATGATTTATGATTATCCAAATAAAACACAATGGAATGTTTCTTAATCGAAGCAGCTCTTGGCTGAATACTCTCCATAGCTTCTCCACCATTTCCTTTAATTTTTCATGCGCTACTTCTTTTGTGCATCCATGCTGCCTTATGTAGCACTGGACTACATTAGCCACGTGCTTCTCCTTTTGCTCATGCTGCAACCACGATAGAATAATTTTGATCATCAAAAGCTATGCTTTTGAGGAATATATCATTTAAAATGATTAAATAACTCAAATTTTTGTGAGGAAGAATTATGTTTACTTTTTTTTTATATTACAAATGTCAGTGTAAAGAAAATGAGACTTACCTCATCTGAAACCAAGTCATTCACAATCCTGCCCATACGAGACGATGCTTTGGTGACCTCAGGAAAGGTTGTAACCCAATCAAAAACGTCTCTTGGAAAATTATTTATTCTGACGTAAGACACACAACACAATACTGGAAGCACTGAGCTTCTCCTGGAGATGTTTAGATAATCCTCCACGTTGGGGATGAAGCTTTGACTCCCCCACTTGCTTTCCTGATGATAAGCGCTTGCCAAATGCTTAATCTAAAGTGATATGAAATCAATCAATTATTATATAAATTAATCACTTCTTATATTATCTTGTTTGCAAGCCATACCTCATCTCTAAGGTATTCAATGCGAAATGATTTGTGTTCTAAGTTCAGCTCCTCTTGTGATTCCTTGAGAGTGTTGTCAAGAATATGAAAATATTGTTTCAAATACTTTGGTAATTTGTCATATTTTTTGAGTTCTCATCTAATCAAAACATGTACATAATCAAACCTATTAATGTATAATAAAACGAAACTTGATTTCCTTAGATATTTCATAGTTTAATTAAGATAATATCAATAATATATTTTTATATAATTTTATTTTTTTATTTTTCTCAGCGAAACAAATTCATAACAAACTTTATTATTTGAAAAATTTATGTTCATAAATTTCCTTCAAACTTATTCTAATAAAATAAAATCAAATTTATGTCTCTAATTTATACATGTGTAAGGTAGAACTTACATCTCAAAGGAAATAAAATGAAATAATAAAATAATTGTAATACCATAAGTTATTATGACAATTTTTTATAAGAGAAAACAATTTAAAAAAAAGTTTCTTCAAAATTTTTTTTTTCATTATCTAGATATTTTTTTTATTTTATTATATAATATTGATGTTAAACTTTGATGTTAATGTTATTTATTTTATCCAATTTTTATGATAAATTGGTATTAATTATAAAAATAATTTTAGTCAAATCAGAAAAATTTTATACCTGTTGATTGTTTCAGTAAACAATTGAAGCTCTTCTGGGGTCCCATGTTGGTCGTAAATATCGTCAAGTATGGAAATAAGATTGAGTACTTTTGCAGCAAATATTCTTGCAGAAGAATAACAAGGCTCAAAATAAACTCCAGTCATCCAAAAGTGCGACTCTACAACTCTATCTCTTGCGAAAGGAAACTTGGTCTCTGTTCTCAGGTGCTCTTTCTTCCATCTATTTGTTAAATGTAAAATATTAATGCACTTCTTGTAAAGAGGGATGTTTTCAAGTATGAAAGCTTACAAAGATAGGTGACGAAGCTCTTCATGATGCAATGATTGAACACATTGAAAGTCCAATTTCGCAAACTCTAATAGCATTTCGATTCTATTTTGTTGGAGTTCATAAACATTGATGAATTGTCTTGCTTCCAGCCTTTCGACTCTCTTCAATCTTGGAATCTGCAAAGCTCTCGAGACCATCTGTTTCATGTATGGATTCAAATCATCTACCACCAATTCGAGATGGTTTCTTGCATGGTATGCTGCTTTTTCAAGTATTTTCTCATCAGGAGTTAGAAAATAGGATGCTTCGTAAAGACCCAACAAATCTTCAATAGATTGAGTTGAGCCTAAGTTCAGTAAATCCCCATCTTCGTCGAGAAATTTGGTAAAAACATCTGCGATCAAAATGTTTATTCATAAGCACAGCCAATGATGGGAATATGCATGCTACTTAAATGAGAGTATGATGACCAGGTGAAGCAGGAAGGCCATGTTGTCTTAGAAGGCGAAATCCAAGAGCAACAGTTTGCATGTCTTCGCTTGGATTAAAACCAGTTCTATGAATTTTGTTTAATATCTCGTCGATCTCTTTTTCAAAGTGATAAGCTACTCCAAGATGCTGCATGGTATCGATCAAAACAAGAGATTGATGTTGATTTGTTGTCTCTTTTAGCATTTTGCTTGGGTTTAGCTTCAGCTCATCAATCTTTGATTGAATCTGTGACTTTAAAATTGCAAGTAAGTTAGAATACGAACTATAGAAATAAAATATTCATGAAAAGAGTACCAATTCATTTGAAAACGTTGATGCGTGGGTGATAAAATAATCACCCCAAAGATTTGGGTGAAATACTCCAACTGGGTAATGATGCATTGAGAGAGACTCCATTGCTTATTTTTGGCATTGAAGAAGAAGCAGGAGAAGGTTATTTATACAGAACTTTCGCTAAAGAAGCACCACCATTCTTGTGTTAGTAGTACTTTTCTACTAAACATTTTTTTATTGTTGGACGAGCATCTTTTGTTGTCCTTTCTAACTTGGTTTCCTTGATACTATTAGGTAAGTTTTGGAACTTTATGCAATTTGATTGCAATGACCTTTGCATTTTATTAATTTTTAGAGATATCTTCAACTTCATTTAATAAAAAATAATATCAATTTTTGACGACTGTCCTTCTACTAGAGTTTTTCCAAAACAGATAATGTATATAACAGAAACAAAACATAAAATATAAGAAAAACAAATCTTTACCTCAGCTATATTTCTACAAATCATTTGAGAAGATTCTATTATTGCTAATCTCGTGACCACCATGTTACTTCCACCAAAGTATTACTGGCTAATCTAATAGCTTATATAAATGTTTGGCATTCAAGTCCTCTACCTATGAGATACGATGCATCTCACATTTCTTCTTTTCTGAATGGTTCAAAAATCATTTCCTTCGCTTGAATGAGCAATTGAAACAATAACGGGGACAAATAATAGCTATTGTACCCTTAGAAAAACCTAATGGTTCCTAGCTTTCTAAAAGTAGGCCTTGACTTAAAAGAAAAAAAAAAGTATTTTTTTAAAATCTAATATAATTAGATAAAATCTGCAAAAAGAAAAATGAATGTATAAAAACAAACATAAAATGGCAAAATATTAAGAAGTTTAAGCACAAATCTAAAAATTGATGAAAAAAGAAGTGTATTCTCCAAACAATTGAGTTACGATAAGGACTACCAATATAAACCAAAAGTATTATGACGAGCACAAAAAGACAAATCACAAACAATAAAAATGTTAAAATTTATATACTAAAATATTTTTAAAAAGTTCAATAAAATTAAAATACTTATTATATTTGAGATTTAAAAAAATACTTAGAAACCCCTTGTCAAGTTGTTGAAAGTTTGTCTCTTGTAGTGAATCCAAAATAGATGTCATTGAAGAAAAATATAAAGAAAAACTCTTCACCATTAGAATTCAAGAAAAAAAAAAACTTATTAGTTATATTGCTTACACTGGAGGCAAGAAGAACATAATATCAGAAAGTTATGAAGAACGTAAGCTAAGAGACTATATCACATCCAAGACTCTTTTTCTTGGGATAAATTTATAAAGTTTAAGAGTTAAAAAAAATACAAAATAAAACTTGTCATCACAAAAGATTATATTAATGAGGTTATTTATAATATGATACTTCTAGATGTTTATTAATTTATACATAAGAATCAATACTTATGTGATCCATACATCTTGACTATTTATGAGTTCAACCATTTCAATTTATAAAAGATGGAAAAAAAGCCTAAACAACCTTAATGAAAAAAAGCCTAAGCATAATCTAAGAAAAGAGTTCTTTATTTATATGAAAGAGCTAATGGAGAGGGACTTTTTCCCTTGTAGGAAAAATAGCTAATTTATCAAGCATGTTGGCTAAGTATGTAAGCTTAAGTGAAGCGGACAATAATTATTAAAATTGTGAGGGATAACATCATTTAAGGAGGTCAACATAAATGAGTAAGAAGTAAGAAGGACAAGACATATGAACTAAATATGTCAAATGGTGACAGAGTGAAAATTAATTTTGGATTAATTGCTACAATAATCTATAGTAGTATAAAAATTTTAAGTAGTTGTGGTGCTTAGAGGAGAAATAATAGTAAATGGAGATGAATAAGAAGAATAGAGAGAGAGAGAGAGAGAGAATATATGACATTGAAATTAGACATCCAACATTGTTTGAATACATCTTCAAATCTCATAGAAAATATTTTCTATCATCACTAATAAGAGAAAAGCTAAAGTAAACAAAAACACAAATAAGATGTAAAGTAGCACAAATAATAATGGAAAAAGATTATGAAGAAATATCATAAAAGATGTAAACTTTTATTTCATGTAATAAACACATAACTTATTTGATCATATATAGACTAACTGCAAATTAGAGACACATTTCATTTTCATCAGATAATAGAAACAAATGGATAGATTTAGTTTGATGTATTGTGAATCATTGACATATTTTATTATGGAATTATATATGTCTATATATACTTAAAATATTCTCTCAATTGCTTATAACATTCTCCACCATCATTGAGATGATGTAGTCCTTTATGTCTTCACCAGCATTAGTGTATTCATCTTTGTTCAAGTAGAAGAGATTGCACACACTAGCATGATTTATGACTAACGAAACAAAAGAAATTGGTATGTTGCATAATTGAAGCAACTGTTGACTAAATACTCTCCATAGATTCTCCACAATTTTCTTTAATATTTTGTGCACTTCATCTTTTGTGCATCCATGCTAGCTCATGTAGCACTGAACTACACTAGCCATGTGCTTCTCATTCTACTCATGCTGCAACCATCATAGAATAATTTGGATCTTAAAAAGTTATGCATTTGAAGAATATATCATTGATAACATTTAGCCAAATACATATTTCTATATAGTGATTAAATAATTTTGCTCACTTTTTCTGTCATATTACAAATGTTAGTGTAAAAATAATGTAACAAATATATTAAATGAGACATACCTTATCAAAAATATAGTTGTTGACAATTCTATTTATACAAGACTATGCTTTGGTAACCTTAGGAAAGGTGCAAAGACAATCAAAGACTTCTCTTGGAACCTTTTCTATTCTAATGCAAGAGAGACAAAATAGTAGTGGAAGAACCAAGCTTTTCATGGAGATGCTTAGATAATCTTCCACGATGGGGTTTAAGCTTTGATTCCCCCATTTGGTTTCTTTATGAAAGGCTTTTGCTAAATGCTTATTCTAAGATGGTATGAAACCAATCAATTACTATGTAAATTAATCATGTCTTGTAGTGTCTTGCTTGCAAGCCATACCTCATCTCTAAGGTATTCAATATGAAATGATTTTTCTTCCAATTTCAACTCCGCTTGCAGTTCTTTGAAAGTGTTGTCAAGAATACGAAAGAAGTGTTTTAAGTACTTTGATAATTTGTTTGCTTTCTTGAGTTCTAATCAAATCATAACATGTATTAAACCAATCAAAATATAATAAAAAGAAACTTGATTTCTTGAAGTGATTCATAATTTATTTAAGATATCATAATTATTATATTTTTTATAAACTAGCCATTAGACTATTAATGTAAACATGTTAGAAGAACTAATCAAGGATTTGGGTGATCCAATCAGGTCATTCTCGATCCAATAGTTTTATTAGAATGGTTGTTGGATTGATTATATGCATTCTGATGACTAGCATGTTGCTCGTTAATAAATAAAATGGTCTTTTGATTGAACCCATTTTTAGTTTAATTTTTAGTAGATGATCTAATCAATATCAAACTAAATATTTGATACATTTCAAATGATATGATCAATAAAAGTTCCATTTTGATGATGTGAGGCTCTTTATTAGATCAAGTCTTCAAATAATTCAATTCACATCAATCAATCATTAGATTGTCTGATAACCTTTCATAAAAGTGTTGAATAAATGATTTATATGTTAAATAATGGAACATTTAAAAGGGTTTATCTACATTAGATGCAAGATCAAATGGCTCCTTGAATGGTCCATTAGGCTATACAAGAGAGATCCTTCTATTCAGTATTATACTTCATCATTGACTATGTGCATAATAGGTTAGTATGAGCACAATAATACAAAGGAAATAGGTTGTGCAAAAATATTCATTTCATCTAATGAAGATAGGCTCTTAAAAGAATAAGGGAGTGATAAGACCCTCCCATTGAAACAATAGGTGATTTGGATAAGTAGTAAGCTAGAATAAGCTAGAGAGATGATGAATCAGTCAAACAATCTATTAGCAATAAAGAGGCATTTAGTACCTTGGATTTTAAATGGATATAGATGGTAAAGATTATAGTAGGCCTAAGAAAAAAAATTGAACAAACTTAACAAAACATAGCCAAAACATAGACCTAAGAAAAAGTGCTCTTTATCTATTAGAAAGAGCCGATGGAGAGAGAACCTTTCCCTTTTAAGAAAAAGAGCTAATTGATGAAGTAAGTTGGCCGGGTATGCAAGCCTAAGTGAAGTCGATAATGATTAAGGAAATTGAGAGGAACAACATCATTTAAGGAGGTCATCATAAATAAAAGTAAGAAACAAGAACGAAGAGACATGTGAACCAAATATATCAAACGGTAAGAGAGAGAAAATTAATTTTTAATTAATTGCTACAATAATCTATAGTAGTATGAAAATGTTAAGAAATAGTTATAAAGTTGAGAGGAGAAATAATAATAAATGAAGCTAAATAAGAAGAACCAAGAGAGAGAGGATATAACTCTGAAATTAGACGTCCAACACTGTCTAAATACATTGCTAAATATCATAGAAAATATTTTGTATCGTCATGAATAAGAGAAAAACTAAAGCAAAAAAACACAAATAAGATGTGACGTAGCACAAATAAACATGAATGATGATTATGAATAAAATATTATAAAATATTATAAAATATGTAAAGTCTTATTTCTTATAATAAACACATAACTTATTTGATCATATATAGACTAAGGGCAAATTAGAGCACCACATTTCATTTTGATCATACAACAGCAAAAATATGGATAACTTAGGCAAGAGCATTCTCGATATCTGACAAAGTTTATTTTAGAATTATATATGTCTATATATACCCAAAACATGCTCTCAAATGCTTATAACATTCTCCACCATCACTGAGTTGATGTAGTCTTTAATGTCCCCGCCAGCATTAGTGTATTCATCTTTGTTTAAGTAGAAGAGATTGCACATACGAGCATGATTTATGATTATCCAAACAAAAGACAATGGTATGTTTCTTATTCGAAGCAGCTCTTGGCTAAATACTCTCCATAACTTATCCACCATTTCCTTTAGTTTTTCATATGCTACTTCTTTTGTGCATCCATGCTGCCTCATGTAGCACTGAACTACATTAGCTACATGCTTCTCCTTTTGCTCATGCTGCAATCATTATAGAATACTTTTTGATAATAAAAAGGTTTTCTTTTGAAGAATATATCATTGATGATGATTAAATAATTGAAATTTTTGTGAGAAAGAATTCTTTTTCACCTTTTTTCATATTACAAATGTCATTATAAAAAAATGTGCCAAAAAATATTTAATGAGACTTACCTCGTCTGAAACAAGGTCATTCACAATTCTGGCGATACGAGATGATGCTTTGGCGACCTCAGGAAAGGCCTTAACCCAATCAAAGACTTCTCTTGGAACATCCTCTATTTTAATGTAAGACGAACAGAATGATACTGGAAGAACTGAGCTTCGCATGGAGATGTTTAGATAATCTTCCAAATTGGGGATGAAGTTTTGACTCCCCCACTTGGTTTCTTGATGGTAAGCGCTTGCCAAACCCTTAATCTAAAGTGGTATGAAACCAATCAATTATTATGTAAATTAATCATGTCTTATGTTATCTTGCTTGAAAGTCATACCTCATCTATAAGGTATTCAATGTGAAATAATTTGTCTTCTAATTTGAACTCCTCTTGCGATTCTTTGATAGTGTCGTCAAGAATATGAAAATAGTGTTTTAAGTACTCCGGTAATTGATCTGTTTTCTTAAATTCTCATCTAATCAAAACATGTATATTATTAGACTCGTTAATATATAATAAAAAATCGATATTTGCTTTTATTTAAACTTTGATATCAAAGTTAATTATTTTGACGAACTTTATGATAAATTTATTTTAACTTTATAACTTATTTTATTCAAATAAGAAAAAATTTGTACCTTTTGATTGTCTCCGTAAGCAATTGGAGTTCTTCTGGGTTCCCACGTTGGTCATAAATGTCGTCAAGTATAGACATGAGATAAAGTATTTTTGTGGAAAATATTCTTGCAGAAGAATAGCAAGGTTCAAAATAATTTCCGATCGTCCAAAAGTGCAACTCTACTATTCTATCTCTTGCGAAAGGAAACTTGGTCTCTGTTCTCAGGTGCTCGTTCTTCCATCTATTTATTAAAAGAAAAACATTAATGTACTTCTTATAACGGGGATGTTTTCTAGTATGAAAGCTTACAGAGATAGGTGACAAAGCTCTTCATGATGAATTGATTGCACTCTTTGAAAGTCCAATTTCGCAAACTCTAATAGCATTTCGATTCTATTTTGTTGGAGTTCATAAACATTGATGAATTGTCTTGCTTCCAGCCTTTCGGCTCTTTTCAATCTTGGCATCTGCAAAGCTCTCGAGACCATCTGTTTCATGTATGGATTCAAATCATCTACCACCAATTCGAGATGGTTTCTTGCATGGTATGCTGCTTTTTCAATTATTTTCTCATCAGGAGTTAGAAAATAGGATGCTTCGTAAAGACCCAACAAATCTTCAATAGATTGAGTTGAGCCTAAGTTCAGTAAATCCCCATCTTCGTCGAGAAATTTGGTAAAAACATCTGCGATCAAAATGTTTATTCATAAGCACAGCCAATGATGGGAATATGCATGCTACTTAAATGAGAGTATGATGACCAGGTGAAGCAGGAAGGCCATGTTGTCTTAGAAGGCGAAATCCAAGAGCAACAGTTTGCATGTCTTCGCTTGGATTAAAACCAGTTCTATGAATTTTATTTAATATCTCGTCGATCTCTATTTCAAAGTGATAAGCTACTCCAAGATGCTGCATGGTATCGATCAAAACAAGAGATTGATGTTGATTTGTTGTCTCTTTTAGCATTTTGCTTGGGTTTAGCTTCAGCTCATCAATCTTTGATTGAATCTGTGACTTTAAAATTGCAAGTAAGTTAGAATGTGAGCTATAGAAATAAAATATTCATGAAAAGAGTACCAATTCATTTGAAGACGTTGATGCGTGGGTGATAAAATAATCACCCCAAAGATTTGGGTGAAATACTCCAACTGGGTAATGATGCATTGAGAGAGACTCCATTGCTTATTTTTGGCATTGAAGAAGAAGCAGGAAAAGGTTATTTATACAGAACTTTCGCTAAAGAAGCACCACCATTCTTTTGTTAGTTGTACTTTTCTACTAAACATTTTTTTATTGTTGGACGAGCATCTTTTGTTATCCTTTCTAACTTGGTTTCCTTGATACTATTAGGTAAGTTTTGGAACTTTATGCAATTTGATTGCAATGAAGTTCCAAAATTGATATCTTCAACTCCATTTAATAAAAAATAATATCAATTTGTTACAGCTCTCCATCCATTTGAGGTTTTCCAAAATTGATAATATATATAACACTAACAAAAAATAAAATATTATAATAACAAATCTTCACCTTAGCTATATTTCTACAATACTTCCACCAAAGTATTACTAGCTAGCATAATAGCTTACATATAATGTTTGGCATTCAAGTCCTCTACATATGAGATACGATACATCTCACATTCAAAGAATCACAAGAGGAGCTGAAATTAGAACACAAATCATTTCGCGTTGAATACCTAAGAGATGAGGTATGGCTTGCAAACAAGATAATATAAGAAGTGATTAATTTATATAATAATTGATTGGTTTCATATTGCGTTAGATTAAGCGTTTGGCAAGCGCTTATCATCAGGAAAGCAAGTGGGGGAGTCAAAGCTTCATCCCCAACGTGGAAGATTATCTGAACATCTCCATGCGAAGCTCAGTGCTTCCAGTATTGTGTTGTGTGTCTTACGTCAGAATAAATATTGTTCCAAGAGAGGTTTTTGATTGGGTTACAACCTTTCCTGAGGTCACGAAAGCATGTTCTCGTACAGGTAGGATTGTGAATGACTTGGTTTCAGATGAGGTAAGTCTCATTAAATATATTTAGCACATTTTCTTTACACTGACATTTGTAATATAAAAAAAGTAAAACATAATTCTTCCTCACAAAAAATTGAGTTATTTAATCATTTTAAATGATATATTCCTCAAAAGCATAGCTTTTAATGATCAAAATTATTCTATCATGGTTGTAGCATGAGCAAAAGGAGAAGCACGTGGCTAATGTAGTCCAGTGCTACATGAGGCAGCATGGATGCACAAAAGAACTAGCACATGAAAAACTAAAGGAAATGGTGGAGAAGCTATGGAGAGTATTTAGCCAAGAGTTGCTTCGATTAAGAAACATTCCACTGTCTTTTATTTGGATAATCATAAATCATGCTCGTGTGTGCAATCTCTTCTACTTGAACAAAGATGAATACACCAATGCTGGTGAGGACATGAAAGACTACGTCAACTCAGTGATGGTGGAGAATGTTACAAGCATTTGAGATATTGCTTTGAGTATATATTGACATATATAAATCTAAAATAAACTTTTCAAATACCCAAAATGCTCAGGCCTATGTAATCAAGTTTTTTCTATTGTATGATCAAACCGTAATGTGGTGCTCTAATTTGCACTTAGTCTATATATGATCAAATAAGTTATGTCTTTATTATAAGTAATAAGAGTTTACAACTTTGATAATAAGGGTTATGCTCTAATTTGCTTCCTTTTTGTTGACATTAGTTGAGAAATTCTTTTATGGCCAAACTAGCATAGGTGTCATATAGAATTCTTTTAACAAAAATGGATTCCAAGGTGAGGTCAAAGTGAGGTAATTAGACTAAAACCATGTTTAAATTAGATTTGAAAAAGAGGAGTATTTCTTGAGATGCTAACTTCATCAAACTTGGAATGTGGTGAATTTTCAAATGAGACTTTTCATGTGCCCCCAAGGTTTTTATTTTAATATTGAGCCATCTTTGGCCTTGATATAGGTTTCACTTAACCTTAGCAATCAAAAAACCTCTAAAGGTGGATGCTATTACTTTAAACATAATTCATATTGAAGTGAAATCTAATGTGCAAAACTCACAAGAAGGGGTGGTGTGAATTGTGAGTTTTAAAAGTTATTTTTGTTATTTTGGTTTTCTTAAAAATAATTTTTTGTTTATCAAAAAAACCTTTATTTTATGTATGTATTATCTTTAATATGATCAAAAAATAAAGATAAAAATTGAAATGAGATACCAAAATGTTTGGGTGGTTTAGTTCAAATTAGAATCTCCGTCCACCCCAACCAAGGTCGAAAAAAGCATCACTAATACAAGGTTATAACTTTTATTAAATACGATACATCTCACATTTCTTCATTTATGAATGGTTCAAAAATCTTTTCCTGAGCTTGAATAAGCAATTGAAACATTAAGGGGGCCAAAGAATAGCTATTGTATCCTTAGAAAAACCTAATGGTTCTTAACTTTCTAAAAGTAGACCTTCACTTAAAAGAAAAAAAATATTTTTTTAAAATCTAATATATTAAGATAAAATATGCAAAATTTGATGTGTGCAGATTTGGAAAACTACTATGATTTATGATTCGTAAGACTTAAAGTACCAATACAATATAAAACAATAGAAAAATTAGCATTGCAGCACAAGACAGTGTGATCGCACAAATTGACACACATGAGCATGTCAGTCATCAACCATGAAAGTGGTAGATGAACCCACCAAGCAAACACAGTTAATGCAAACGTGAATGATCTTGTTTGTGAGTGCGAATAATGGCATGGCACTGTCTATCGCTCGGGCACTTAGATGGATAGTTTTGAAGAAAAATTTGTGATTTTTCGTATTTTTGATTAAAAGCACATTTTTTATGAAAATTAAAATAATATGTATTCCATATTAAACATTTTATTTAAATATCTATATAAAGTGATAAAAATGATGAATTAAACTATTTAAAACTTGACTTGATCAATACAATCTTTTTTAACAAAATCACTCATCTTTTCGTTCTTTCTTAGTTTTTCATCATTTTCATGCTTCAACTTTTATTATTAGTATCTAAAAATAATTTATTGTTGAGAGCTTGGAGTGAGAACACCTCGTAAGTAGATCATCTATTAATATATTCACACTTCTATTCCAACACTTTCTCTTGATCTCCCCTTATAGCTTCAATTCAATGTACAACATTTTTATGTTTATTTCTTAACAAAAAAATTAGATTGCTTTAACTTTATCTCAAAAAAATTTTGGTGTGCCCCTTAGCTCATCTCATGAAAAAGAAAGGCCAACTTAAAGCTTTGTGTAGAGAAAGGAGCATACTTTAGGATTGGTGTGGAAAGACGGAGCCTTCTCTTATATGGAGTATTAAGAAGGTGTGTAGCTTTGGGTTTGATGTTGAGAGATTGAAGAGATTGAGAGACTGATGCTTTGATTATCAAAATAGTATTTGTAAAAACTTCTTGGCATGCTAAAATAGTGTTTCGCTCAGTGCTAGGCTTAAGCAAGAATACATAGAGGTAGACGTAGTCCGATGGTTAGTGGGCAAATCCATAAAATCTATATAGAATCTTTTTTCTAGAACCTTTAGCTTTTATTTATTCATATGCACTCTATTCTTTAAATCATCATAAGTAATCCTTTACAAGTCCTTATGACGTTTTGCAAGAATTTTCAAAAACTTGAGATCACCTAGTTCACTCCCTTTATTGAGCTTACCTATAGAATCAATCTAGTGCATCAATGTTGAACAATCAAAACCACATATCCTTCTAAAATGTCCATTCACAATTATTCTTTTATTATGACTCATTCATTGAAAAAACAATCATCTCATCTAACATGACAATATTATCCCCAAGCAAAAATAGGATCATAATGCAATCAAGTGAAAGAACAAATAAGTCAATAATAGAAGGTTTCTATCCTCCTCATGGATTCTCATATTACATGTAGACATCTCAGTAGTATACTTCTGAACTCACAAAAATATACATTAGACAACACCATGGCCATGAAATGAGTTTTTGGTTAGATGAATAAGATAGATCTTATAAGAAAGTTGATGAACTTTGGGAAGAGCCATTAGTCGATGTGTTTCATAATCCTTCACATGTGATATAGTTCTATAGTCTTGCAAAATTGATAGCATTTCACTTTTTCATAACACTGTAAGTATAATGGCCAAAATTCTATGACATCTAATGAATAGCCTTGTAAAGAGCAATCCTTAGGTGTTGATAGCAAAAATCTCATTAAAAGTGTCAAATAAATGCCGACTCTAAAGGTTGTACTTAACATACGTGCAAGTGCTAATCAAATGTACCTATGCATGAAAATTCAAAATCAATTCTACGAGTTGTGTTAGAAAAGTGAAGAAAGCAAAGAACAAAACACTATTTTGTATTGATTACACAAAAAATTCTCAATAAGACCAATTAAAGATAACAAATATTAGAAGGGGTTCCACTATCTCTTTCAATTACAAGAAGGGGAGGGCATTTCTATTACCATATACATTGTAGTAAGTACAAGAGAAATAAGAAAGAGTACAAGTGCTCTAATGAACATGAGAAGTTGTGCTTGTAGCAAAAAGAACAAGGAAACTAAGCAAAGGGAAATCAAGTGCTCAACAAGCTTGTAAGAGACCAATACAGAGAGTATTTGGTGTGTAAAAGTCCTTTTTACTAATTGAAAATTGGCTTTTATCAAGACAAAATGGATGCTTAGAATTTCCATATTAGAAATAGGTGATGTTAGATGATGGTGAACTAGGATGTGAGAGAGAGGTAGCATAACAACAAAAAAATCTATTAGTATTAATTGGGGATTTAATGTCCTAGACCTTAAAGAGATATGAGTATAACGATCAAGTAATCAATGTAGGAAGAATTAGATGCCATAAACAAGGGAAAGGTTTGGCCAGCCTACTAAAAAGCCTAACCACCTTTATTAGTAAGAAATATAAACTCAAGTCTATGCGAAGCACTATCAACATAGCAAGAGGCCTTTGCCCTGTAAGGAAAGCAATTTATATGACGAGTGGATTGGGCAACTAGGGGAGATTATGTGGGACATTATGGCAAGATTTCTAAAGAATAATGGAATTGGAAAGACACCCCAAATAAATAGAAAGAGAAAATGGGTAATGTGTTTGTTATAACCGGTAAAATATTATATGTTTAATCTTCAATAATTCAATTGTGACTTGGATGATTTCAAATCGACAGTAGGATGAGCCAAGAGCTCAATTGGAGGCTGTTGGAATTTCTGAAATTTTTTGGGAATTTTTCGGAGCACCGAGGAAATTTTTAAGTAATTTTCCCTGTTTAATTTGATTTTTGGAAATTCGAAAATCTATTTAAATCGGTCCATTAGATTTTTAAACCGGAATTTGGTTTTTACCGCGCGTGAACCGGACCGGAGCGGTTCAGCGAAGGCGGGGGCGGTTCGCCGAGTGCGTTTGCGCGTGCGGTTGGATAAGCCGCGGATAAGCGGATCGGACGGACGAGAACAGCGGTGGAGATTAACCGGCTGGTCGGGGTTAAGCGGCGTTATTAGAAGGTCAACCGGCGCTTAATGGGTTCTTAACGGGTTATTACCGGTTTAAGCGGGGTATTTAACCGAAACTGTTCGGCTGTTAGGGTTTCGAGCGGTGGCCGGAGACGAAGTGTTCGCGGCGAACGGCGATACTTTCCGGCAGCCTTTCAAGGGGCTTTTTGTACCTGGAGGTTCGCGGGACCGAGGAGAATCGATTGGTACCGGTTTCGTTCGGCGAGGAGCAGCGGTTGGTCGCATGCGAGCTTCACCGTCGCCGGAGAAGAAAGGTAGGAAATTCAGATTTAAATTAGTTATTTAGCAAATTAAAAATATGGATTATTTTGCAAATAGCTACCGGAGCATGCGGATTGTGGTTTTTGGAATTGATTAATGCAAATTATTGATTTAGCATTTTAGGGTTTTCGGAAAATTATACCCGCCGAATTCGGAAATTTTACCGAGCATGTGTTGATTCGATTATGTGCTTTAATCATGTTAAGATAGTATCAAATGCTGAAATTTGTTTAATTTCATAGATTGTTAAAATGGGGATCGGATGAAACTTCGGCGGAAATTTTGATTGAACCTTAGAAATTAGTGGCATTATTGAAACATTAGGATAGTACGAACATCGGATTTTGTTTCTCCTTGATCTCGGTCGCCGGAAATCGACGGGGGAAATGGAATTTTCCCGGACGATTCGTCGGCTAGGGTTTCGAGGGCGCCGGGCGGAGGAAGGAGATGGATTAGATTAATTACGGTTTAGTTAATTAAGTAATTGTAATTATTCAATATTTATTAATAATTAAATGCTAAACGTCGGCTGGAAATTTGGATTAAATATTCGGCCGGTGGGTTCTCGATTCAGCACGAAGACCCGAACCGGTGGCGAGATCCGGTTCAGGAGATTCGGCGCGGACGAACGGCGCGGCGCGGAGGAAAATTTAAATTCGGAAATTAATCCGAATTTTCGGAAAAAGGATATATGTGGAAATTTAAATTTTATTAATTTTCGGAAAAAGGATATATGTGGAAATTTAAATTTTATTCGGAAATTTATTCCGAATTTCAGAAAATGGATAAAGGGCGGAAATTGATTTTTTAATTTAAAAATTTCCTGAAGAGAGAAAAATGTGATTTTTAGAAATCACGTAGCCAAGTTGAAATTGACTGTTGGAAATTACTCATAAATTCAGTGCAGCTGGATTAGTCGGAAGGAATTGTGACACTTGGGTGCTACCAGAATAGTCAGAATTTTGGTACAGTTTGTGTTGCTTGGATGGCAATGGCATGGTTTGAGTCAGTTTACTCAGTGTTGGCATATTTCACGGATTGACATATTGGATCGGACTACTATAGACCCTATATGATGTTTTAGGGTAGTTGTGGTAGGTAACTGTGCGGTTCAGACTTAGCTTCCACAGTATACATGTGACTGATAGGCGCCATGCGTGTTTCGAGATGGGCGTATCCCACTGGCATGCTACCTGGAACCCCAGGCTAGGTTGTGATGCGTGTTTCGAGATGGGCAATTCCACTGGCATGCTTTGCCTAGGCGTCATGCGTGTTTCGAGATGGGCAATCCCACTGGCATGCTACATAGACGCTGAGGTGTCGGGTGCTAGGCGTTATGATGCGTGTTTCGAGATGGGCGTATCCCACTGGCATGCTTTGCCTAAGCGCCATGCATGTTTCGAGATGGGCGATCCCACTGGCATGCTACCTGGAAGCCCAGAGGAGAGCTACTCTGGTGTGACTGGGATGACTGTGGTTGGTTGGAGTCTGGAACTGAGAGTGCCTTTCCACCATACATTGTTATGCTGTATTCCTATACTCTTGCTATTATCCTTCTCTTGCATGTGAGTTTTACTAGCTGTCTTTCCTACTGGGCGTAGCTCATTCCTTTATTATCTATATTTTTCCAGCGGCTCGGCAGACTTGACGCTACCCAGATTAGGTGGGATCGTGGTCAGCAGGCTAGTGGAGGATATCTGATCTGTGATTTCTGAGACATTTTGGTTAGTGTGATTGATGCTATTGGATGTATTCAGTGAGACTATTATTCTTATGTCAGGTATTGTGTGAGGATGAATCTGACTTATGTATCTGGTTAGATGATGTTGCACTTGTTGGACTTGGATCTTATTCTTGTGATGTAGTTTCCATTCACTGTCTTACTTATTGTTTTGGTGCTATAGTGTGTGGAGTGCTATATTTATATATTTATTCTGTGGATGTTATATATTTTTTTGATGGTGAGGTCATTACATGACTATGGAACTTACCGTGGGGGTTCAGACTTCTATTAGATCGGTTCTCCTATCGGTATGGGATAGGAGTATTGGGTCTAGTAGGAGTAACATTGCGCGAGTCCATCTGTTAATTCAGGAGTCATGAATCCTGAGTTGATGGTGTACCCGGGAGATGGGATCCACATTGTTAAGGAAAGTAGGTGTGTAATGATGTGTTATATCCTATGTTTTTCGTAGGCTACTCAGGTTGGTATGGGACGATCTGAGCTGTCTATATGTAAAAAAAAAATGTATGCCAAAAAAATCAGCCTAGGAAAAATGGGGTGTAACAGTGTTGAAAGTTAAGAAAAAAGAATAAATGGGTTAACATGCATGCTTTTCATTGATTAGGTTCTTTGTTCTTTCTACTACGAGCTCAACTTTCCATTGTCATCCAAGCTTTGCTTTTTTTCTTGTCCTTAAATAAAAAGACATTGTATTAATAAGACCATTTTTTTTAGTAATTCAAAAGGATGTAAAAGCCCTTATAATACCTATAAACATATTATTGGAGACAAGTAACGAGGAAGAAACATGAGAAATAAGGTGTCTTGAATAATGGAAAATATTGAAGATGGTAAAAGGAGAAGTAATAGTAAAAGGGAAAAAATAAGGTGTCTTGAAAGACAAAACATATCATTGACATTGGACATCTAATATCATGTGAATAAACCTTTGAATCCCTTGGCATATCTTTTGTATCATTGTTTGTATGAGAATGGATGAAGAAAACAAGCATTGCAAGCACAAAACAAATAAGATGTAAAAGTAACGCACAAAAAATTAAAAATATGCTATGGTGAAATAATATGAAAGATGAAGAGATTTTTTTTTATGTGAAACACATAAAACTTATCCAAAAACACAAATAATTTATGTTGACCACCGAATTTATTACATGATGGGTAAGTGAAATAGCCTTGCAAAACAAAAATTTATGAAGATCAATACCTAGACCTAAAAGACTTATAAAGGAAGTGGCTTATAATAACCAGTATAAAATGATAAAATTCAAACTATAAGAAATTACATCTACACTTTTTGCAATGTAATTTGTATAATATTCTATAACAAAACACAAAGGTTCAAGAGACACCAGTAAGATATTATTAAATATGCTACTTTAATATCAAATAGAAAACTACTGAAAATGGAAACGTAGGAAATTAGTCGTGATATTGCTTGTGAACTATAATCTGAATCCTTAATAGAGGTGAATAAAGTATGGCCTAATTGTAGCACACATCTGATTTTCTTAATATGTTAAAGTATTACTTTTAGCATTTTCATGAACCTTTCTTTTCCAAGTCCTATTTAAAGTTATTCAATAGTTATTTTTAATGCAATTACACTAGTTCCCAATGGCCAATTCATGACTTCTAATAAGACTAACTAGTAGTTTTATGGTTTTTATTAATTTTTTTACTTCTATTCTAACTAGCTGAAGAACAATCATTAATGTGCTCTATCATACTTGTCACATCTAGAGGGATGTAAGATAGTTGACTTTGAGTTCATTGATCATAATTGTTAGATGCATAACTAAGAGAAGTCATTGTAATAAGAAATATGCAACTATGAAAAGTACAAACATTGACAAAATGCACTTATCCAATGTGGTAATAAGAGGCATAATTGTAGGACAAAGATATCCAAATATAAATAATGATGCACCAAAAAGGCATGCAATTCACAATATATTATATCTTCAAATAGTATAGAAAGTTGTAATATAGTGTACAACAGAAGATGTTGTAATTAGAACTGATAATGTACCAACCAAAATGGTTTGATGTATTGTATGACATTCGAACATAAAAAATTCACCAAGTTTTTCAAGGGAGACTAATTGTGAACAATGTGTATGATGAACTGGAAGTACTAGTATGATATTTGAACTTGATTAAATTTGGGTTTTTAGAAAAATGCATGCATGATTGGGCAATTTAAAATGGTGTTAAAGATAGTAGATCCTAATTTGCATTACCTTGTACTATTGATCTAACTCTTGTTTGGTTGGATTGAACGATTCTCACAAATTATTTGAGCACAAATCATTGCTTTTGGAAGGGAAGAACTAAGCATAAAATCTAAAGATGAAGACAAGATCCTTCTTTAGCTCAAACATGCTATCAATTAATCCCTTAGGCTTATCGTTGATTTCAAGAAAAGTAGCAACACTAGATTGATTGAGAAGATGCAAACCAACTTGTGGAAATTCCTTAGGTACTTGGGTTTTAAATTTTAAGGTTGCATAGCTTAATAGAGATTATTCCAATTGAGTATAAATATTCTTGTCTTACATCATAATAAAAGCATTAACATATGACTTTCCACATATCCATTCTAATTAATCCTTTATAATACTTAGGGAGATACTAATAAGAAAATTGAACACTCTATGTTGTTATGCAAACAAAGCTTGTAAACTAGCTTTCAATTACATATTCACTACAAAAACATGCATATTTGGATTCACCAAAAACAGATTTTTTATAAAAAATTTTTTTATCATCATTGCAAATAAAATATTTTTATAGGGAATTTTTTAAGTGTGGATAATAATCTAAAATATTTTTTAGATTTATTTTTTTATCATTTCAATAAAGTTAAATATACATTTATCATTGATTGAATGTCTTTTTGGAGAGTATTTGAGCCATCGAGGCTATTAGAAAGACCATTATGAGCTTGCATATGGGTTGAACAGTGAGATTGGTCCTTTTTGAGAGCAAAATCTGAGGCTAGGATAGGTTTTCATATTGTTCTGATAGGATCCTTTATAAGCTCAATATTGGTAGTAATATGCTCATTTTATTTAGTTGAAGCATTAACTACTTCAATAAGTGCTTTTGCTTCTAAGTTCTTTTTGTTGTGTTTACGCTAAACTGAAAATTGGCCATGCTTGTAGTAAACAAAGAATAGGCAAATTAGCATATTGGATTGTTTTCTAAAACCAATTTGTGCTAATTCCCTTTTCCTTAATCCTTATTCTAGTTAGTAATTATTTAGCTAAGTCCACTTTTATGCAAACTTTAGCCATGCTTAGACGAGTTAAGTTTAAAGTAATAGCATCCAACTTTAGAGGTTTTCTAATCGCTAAAGCTAAGGAATATAGGCTCACATTCCTAAAAATGTCGATTGACAATTGTTTAAGTGAAACCTATCACAGGGCCAAAGATGGCTCAATATTGAGATAAAAATCTAGGAGACACATGAAAATTCTCATTTGAAAATTCACCACATTCCAAGTTTGATGAAGTTAGCATCTCAAGAACTCTTCCTCTTTTTCAAATGTAATTTAAACAAGGTTGTAGTCTAATTATCCCACTTTGATCTCACTTTGGAATCAAATTTTGCTAAAAGAATTCCATATGATAACCATGCTAGTTTGGCCATAAACGAATTTCTCAATTAGTCTCAACTAAAAGGAAGCAGCAATTTTTCCTATTTCGTCATCATCAAACATTATTTCATCATTACTTTTAAGTGTCAATATTTAATTGATTTGAATAGGAGAACAATTAATTAAACAACCCAAAACCACACCAAATGAGTAGTTGAGAAAGGGAAGTTCCTTCAAACCTACCATTAGATCAAACACCAAGAGGCTAATTTTAAAATCCAAGTTAGGATGAGATCATACCATTACTAGCAAGCTTGCCCCAATGAGTAAATATATGTCGTTGAATTTGCCACCGAGCCAAAAATTTTTTTGTTGTTGCATTCCCATAGCCTTTCTTAATACTAATCTAGGAGTTTTGCATAATTTTTTCATCACTTAATGGTTGGCTTAACCTAATTGGCTTTAAGGTAGATGTGGGCCCAAAATGATAAAGCTAGACCTCTAGAAATGTCTTGTTGTAACCTTCTATTTCTTTTGCAATTATATTCTTAATTTATTTTAGTCATAAATAGATTTGATGTTTTGAAAAATCTTGTTTACATAATTATCCTTAAAAAATTAGAGGGTAAAATTTGTACATCCAATTGACTCCCCTCCAATATAACTTGTGGACCCAACACTTTCAAAAAAGGTTTTTAGGAGATTTTGGTTTAGATTGTCAGGAAAACTTCAATTATGATACCAAGTACCATGCTCTCCACCCCCAAAGAATACCATTTAGTATCAAAGAAATATATATATATATATATATATATATATATATATATATATATATATATATATATATCTATCTATCTATAGTAGTTTTATCTTGCTCATCCTCTATCAAAACTCCAAGATTTTAAAGTAGTTCAACCACTAACACCAATGGCCTACATTCATTGATAAGAACCTCACTTGAGCCTAGCACTTATCAATCTCTCCTTAAGTCAAATGAGTAGGTAGAGGAGCCTTTACATCTTATCTTTTTATATTTACCAAAAACATAAGTCAAAATCTCTTCAACAATATGCTTTAAAGCTCTCTATTACTCACAAAATAAGAAAATTATAACTTAATCTAAATTGAAAGACATAAAATAAAAAATATTAAGACTAAGATAAATGTTATCAAAGTAATCAAAAGATGTGTTGATTGAGGATGTTAGTGAAAGATGATGTGTAAGTAGATCTTTAAAAATGCACTTGAATCTCTCTAAAATGATGTTTTAAAGATGGCTTGCCCAAAGATTTTTCTTTAGATGAATAGTCACATGAAGCTTCCTAGCAATTTTCTAGTAATCTCAGTTCTTGCAAAACTTCTTATACATTTTAGATTCTTAAGAAGTCAATTTATTATGCAAGATTATGGCAATATCAAGTTCCATAGTTCTCTCTAATGCTAACCTTGCCATTTCTAGTCATTCTCAAGGTTTATTTGCTTATTTGTGCCAAATATCTATTTTTTACACTAGACATTAAAGTATTAATGTAAACATGTAAGATGA
This sequence comes from Vanilla planifolia, assembly GCA_023846275.1. Lineage (NCBI taxonomy): Eukaryota > Viridiplantae > Streptophyta > Magnoliopsida > Asparagales > Orchidaceae > Vanilla > Vanilla planifolia. The sequence goes on from CM043865.1 coordinate 59,899,008, forward strand.
ACTAATCCTAGAAGGTGGTCCAATTAGGTCATTCATGATCTACTAGTTTTATTAAAATGATTATTAGATTGGTGATATGCATTTGACAATTGTTACATTTCCTATTAGATAATAAAAAGGTCTTTTCATTGAAACCATTTTTAGTTTAATTTTTAGTAGATGACCTAACCAATATCAAAACTAAATATTAGATGTAATATTAAATACCTATTAGATAGTCTGATTGATAGAAGTTCCATTTTTATGACAATTTGATTCTTTATTAAATCAGCTCATCAAATGATTTGATTCACATCAATCAATTATTAGATTGTCTTGTAACCTTCGATAAGTGTTTCTAATAAATGATTTATATGTTAAATAACGGATCATTTAGAGGGTTGGATATACATTAGATGCTAGATCAAATTACTCTTTAAATTGTCTGTCTGACAGTACAATAGAGATCCTTCTATTGAGTATAATCTTCAAAATTTATTATATATATAATAGGCTAGCATAAACACAAGATGCAAAGAAAATAGGTTGTATGAAAGTGTTCATTACATCTAATGGAAATAGGCTCTTAAAAGAACAAGGGGGTAATAAGACCCACTCATTGAAGAGGTTATTAGGCTAGGTGGCAAGCAAGAGCTAGAGAGATGATGAATAAACCAAACAATCTATTAGTAATAAAGAGACATTACTATCTTATATTTTAAAGAGATATAGAAGGAAAAGATAATAGTTAGTCTAAGGAATAACCTAAACAACCTTAATGAAAAACAGCCTAAGCATAATCTAATAAAATAGTTCTTTATTTATGTGAAAGCGCTAATGGAAAGGGACTCTTTCACTAATAGGGAAAGTAGCAAATTAATCAAGCAAGTTGGCAAGGTATGTAAGCTTAAGTGAAGTGGACAATGATTATTAAAATTGAGAGGAAAAATGTCATTTAAGGAGGTTAACATAAATGAGTAAGAAGTAGAAAGGACGAGACATATGAAGCAAATATATCAAATGGTAAGAGAGAAAATTAATTTTAGATTAATTGCTACAATAATCTATAGAAGTATGAAAATTTTAAGAAATAGTTGTGGTGCTAAGAGGAGAAATAATAGTAAATGGAGAAGAATAAAAAGAATTGAGAGAGAGAATATATGACATTGAAATTATACATCTAACATCGTGTGAAATACATTTTCAAATCTCATGGAAAATCTTTTCTATCCTCATTAATAAGAGAAAAGTTAAAGTAAACGAAAACACAAATAAGATGTAATGTAGCACAAATAATAATGGAAAAAAATTTTGAAGAAATATCATAAAAGATGTAAACTCTTATTTCTTGTAATAAACACATAACTTATTCGATCATATATAAACTACATGCAAATTAGAGAATTTTGATCATATAATAGAAAAAGGTGGCTAGATTTAGTCTAATGTATTATGGATCACTGACATATTTTATTATAAAATTATATATGTTTATATATACTCAAAATATTCTCTCAAATGCTTATAACATTCTCCACCATCATTGAGATGATGTAATCTTTTATGTCCTCACCAGCATTAATGTCTTCATCTTTGTTCAAGTAGAAGAGATTGCACACACTAGCATGATTTATGACTAACCAAACAAAAGACAATGGTATGTTGCTAAATTGAAGCAACTACTAACTAAATACTCTCCATAGATTCTCCATCATTTTCTTTAATTTTTTGTGCACTACAACTTTTGTGCACCCATGCTAGCTCATGTAGCACAAGACTACACTAGTCATGTGCTTCTCATTTTGCTTATGCAGCAACTATCATAGAATAATTTGGATCTTAAAAAATTATGCATTTGAAGAATATATCATTGATAATATTTAGCCAGATATGTAGTTCTATATAGTGATTAAATAATTTTGCTCACTTTTGTTTTCTAATATTAAAAATGTTAGTGTAAAAATAATGTACCAAATATATTTAATGAGACATACCTTGTAAAAAATCAAGTTGATGACAGTTCTATGTATACGAGACTATGCTTTGGTAACCTCAAGAACGCTGCAAAGCTAATCAAAGACTTCTCTTGGAACCTTTTCCACTCTAATGCAAGTAAGACAAAATAGTAGTGGAAGAACCAAGCTTTGCGTGGAGATTGTTAGATAATCTTCCACGATGGGGATTAAGCTTTGATTCCCCCATTTGGTTTCTTGATGAAAGGCTTTTGCTAAATGCTTAATCTAAGATGGTATGAAACCAATCAATCATAAATAAATCATGTCTTGTAGTGTCTTGCTTGCAAGCCATACCTCATTTCTAAGGTATTCAATATGAAATGATTTTTGTTCCAATTTCAACTCCTCTTACAATTCTTTGAAAGTGTTGTCAAGAATATGAAAGAAGTGCTTTAAGTACTATGATAAACTCCTCGGATTAAAACCTGTCCTCCTGAAAGTGGCAATCGCAGAATTCACTCTTTCCCCGCTGAATCATATAGAGTTTGACGCTAGGCGTCACGCACACAAAGACCTACTTGGTAGATTTCAAGCGTTTGTCAAGAACTCAGATCTTTTTCTTTCTTGAGTTCCAATCAAATCATAATATGCATTAAACCAGTCAAAATGTATTAAAAAGAAACTTGATTTCTCGAAATGATTCGTAATTTATTTAAGATAACATAATTATTATATTTTTTATAAACTAGCCATTGGATTATTAATGTAAACATGTCAAAAGAACTAATCAAGAATTTGGGTGGTCCAATCAGGTCATTATTGATCCACTAGTTCTATTAGAATGATTGTTGGATTGGTGATATGCATTTTGATGACTAACATGTCGCCCATTAGTCAATGAAATGGTCTTTTGATTGAACCCATTTTTAGTTTAAGTTTTTGTAGATGATCTAATCAATATCAAACTAAATATTTGATACATTTCAGATGATCTGATCAATAGAAGTTCCATTTTGGTGATTTGACTTGACTCTTTATTAGATCAGATCCTCAAATGATTTGATTCACATCAATCAACAATTAGGTTGTCTGGTAACCTTTCATAAAAGTGTTGAATAAATGATTTATATGTTAAATAATGAAACATTTAGAAGGTTTAATATATATTAGATGCTAGATCAAATGGCTCATTGAATGGTCCATTAGACTATGCAAGAGAGATCCTTCTATTCAGTACTGTATTTCGTCATTGATTATGTGAATAATAGGTTAGTATGAGCATAGAAATGTAAAGGAAATAGGTTGTGCAAAAATGATCATTGCATCTAATGAAAATAAGCTCTCAAAAATAAGGGAGTGATAAGACCCACTCATTGAAACAATAGGTGATTTGTATAAGTGGCAAGCTAGAATAAGCTAGAGAGATGATGAATCAGTCAAACAATCTATTAGCAATAAAGAGGCATTTAGTACCTTGGATTTTAAATGGATATAGATGGTAAAGATTATAGTTGGCCTAAGAAAAATATTGAACAAAATAGCCTAAACATAGACCTAAGAAAAGTGATCTTTGCTTATTAGAAAGAGCTAGTGGAGAGAGAACCTTTCCCTTGTAAGGAAAAGTGCTAATTGATGAAGCAAGTTGGCTAAGTATGTAACATAAGTGAAGTGGACAATGATTAATGAAATTGAGAGGAACAACATCATTTAAGGAGGTCATCATAAATAAGAGTAAGAAATAAGAAGGAAGAGACATGTGAATGAAATATATCAAATGGTGAGAGAGAAAAAAATAATTTTTCATTAATCGCTACAACAATTTATAGTAATATGAAAATATTAAGAAATAGTTATAAAGTTGAGAGGAGAAATAACAATAAATGAAGATGAATAAGAAGAACCAAGAGAGAGGATATAACACTAAAATTAGACATCCAACACCGTCTAAATACATTGTCAAATGTCATAGAAAATCTTTTGTATCGTCATTAATAAGAGAAAAACTAATGCAAAAAAACACAAATAAGATGTAATGTAACACAAATAAACATGGAAGATGATTATGAATAAAATATTATAAAAGATGTAAACTCTTATTTCTTATGATAAACACATACCTTATGTGATCATATATAAACTAAGTGCAAATTAGATCACCACATTTCATTTTGATCATGTAACATAAAAAAGTGAATAACTTGGGCCTGAGCATTCTTGGTATCTCACAAAGTTTATTTTAGAATTATATTTGTCGATAGATACCCAAATCATGCTCTCGAATGCTTATAACATTCTCCATCATCACTGAATTGATGTAGTCTTTAATGTCCTCACCAGCATTAGTGTATTCATACTTGTTTAAGTAGAAGAGATTGCACATACAAGCATGATTTATGATTGTCCAAACAAAAGACAATGGTATGTTTCTTATTCGATGCTGCTCTTGGCTAAATACTCTCCATAGCTTCTCCACCATTTCCTTTAGTTTTTCATATGCTACTTCTTTTGTGCATCCATGCTGCCTCATTTAGCATTGAACTACATTAGCTACATGGTTCTCCTTTTGTTCATGCTGCAATCATTATAGAATAATTTTGATCATACAAAGCTATTTCTTTGATGAATAATATATCATTGATGATGATTAAATAATTGAAATATTTGTGAGAAAGAATTAGTTTTCACCTTCTTTTTCATATTACAAATGTCATTATAAAAAAATGTGCCATATATATCTGATGAGACTTATCTCGTCTAAAACAAGGTCATTCACAATACTGCCTATACAAGATGATGCTTTGGCGACCTCAGGAAAGGCGTTAACCCAATCAAAGACTTCTCTTAGAACATCCTCTATTTTAATGTAAGACAAACAAAACAATACTAGAAGCACTGAGCTTTGCATGGAGATGTTTAGATAATCTTCCACATTGGGGATGAAGTTTTGACTCCGCCACTTGGTTTCTTGATGATAAGCCCTTGCCAAACGCTTAATCTAAAGTGGTATGAAACCAATCAGTTATTATGTAAATTAATCATGTCTTATTTTATCTTGCTTGCAAGCCATACCTCATCTATGAGGTAGTCAATGTGAAATAATTTATCTTCTAATTTGAACACTTGTTGCGATTCTTTGATAGTGTTGTCAAGAATATGAAAATAGCGTTTTAAGTACTCTGGTAATTGATCTGTTTTCTTGAATTCCCATCTAATCTAAACAAGTATATAATTAGACTCGTTAACATATAATAAAAAAAAGTTGATATTTGCTTTTATTTAAACTTTGATATCAAAATTATTTATTTTGTCCAAAGTTATGATAAATTTATTTTAACTTTATAACTTATTTTATTCAAATCAGAAAAATGTTATAAAATATGTACACTCTTATTTATTGTAATAAACACATAACTCATTCAATCATATATAGACTAAGTGCAAATTAAAAATCCATATTTCACTTTAATCACAAAATAAAAAAAAGTTGATAAACTTTGACCTGAGTATTTTAGGTAACTAAGTTTATTTTAGAATTATATATGTCTATATATACCAAAAACATGCTTTCAAATGTTTATAACAATCTCCACCATCACTCAGTTGTCGTAATCTTTCATTTGCTTGACAGCATTAATGTGTTCATAAAAATCTTTGTTCAAGTAGAAGAGATTGGACACAAGAGCATGATTTATGACTGTCCAAACAAAAGGCAATGGCATGTTGCTTAATCGAAGAAGCTCTTAGCGAAATACTCTTAATAACTTCACCATTTCCTATAGATTTTCGTGTGCTACTTCTTTTGTGCATCCATATTACCTCATGGAGCACTGGACTACATTAGCCATGTTCTTCTCCTTTTGCTCATGCTGTGACCATCATAAAATAATTTTGATCGTAAAAAGGTATGCTTTTGAAGAGTATATCATTTAAAATGATTAAATAACTAAAATTTTATTGGGGAAGAATTAGTTTTCACTTTTTTTTCATATTACAAATGTTTGCATAAAGAAATTGTGCCAAATATATTTAATGAAACTTACTTCATCTGAAATCAAGTCGTTCACAATCCTTCCTGTACGAGATGATGCCTTGGTGACCTAAGGAAAGGTGGTAGCCCAATCAAAAACTTCTTTTGGAACATCCTTTACTCTAACGTAAGACAAACAAAGCATTACGGGAAGCACTGAGCTTCGCATGGAGATGTTTAGATAATCTTGCACGTTGGGAATGAATCTTTGACTCCCCCACTGGGTTTCATGATGATAAGCGTTTGCCAAACGTTTGAGTTAATCATGGCTTTTATTATCTTGCCTGCAAACCATACCTCATCTATGAGATATTAAATGCTGAAGTGCGACTCTACAACTCTTATCTCTTGCGAAAAAAAATTTGGTCTCTGTTCTCAGGTGCTCGTTCTTCCATCTATTTGTTAAATGTAAAATATTAATGCACTTCTTGTAAAAAGGGATGTTTTCAAGTATGAAAGCTTACAAAGATAGGTGACGAAGCTCTTCATGATGCAATGCTGCTTAAATGATAGTATGATTACCAGGTGAAGCAGGAAGGCCATGTTGTCTTAGAAGGCGAAATCCAAGAGCAACAGTTTGCATGTCTTCGCTTGGATTAAAACCAGTTCTATGAATTCTATTTAATATCTCGTCGATCTCTATTTCAAAGTGATATGCTACTTCAAGATGCTGCATGGTATCGATCAAAACAAGAGATTGATGATGATTTGTTGTCTCTTTTAGCATTTTGCTTAGGTTTAGCTTCAGTTCATCAATCTTTGATTGAATCTGTGACTTCAAAATTGCAAGTAAGTTAGAATATGAACTATAGAAATAAAATATTCAAGAAAAGAGTACCGAATTCATTTGAGGACGTTGATGAGTGGGTGATAAAATAATCACCCCAAATACTTGGGAGAAATACTCCAACTGGGTAATGATGCATTGAGAGAACTTTTGCTAAAGAAGCACCAACATTCTAGAGTTGTGTACATCTAGTAGCCAAATACAACGTGGTCAACGTGTGCACGACTAGGCCAATCCATGCATAGAAATAGTACTTATGCAAATGAAAAATGCCTTGGTGTGGTCTATTACGAGTGCAGATGGGCCTTGATGACCCAAAATTTGTGAATTTTGTAAAACATTTTATTTTTGGTTAAAATCATATGTTTCTTATGAAAATTAAAAATATATATATTTTGTAATAAAATTTTATATTCAATTCTCTATATAAAAAGATAAGAATGATAAGTGAAATAATTCAAAACTTTTTTTAAGACTTTAATGTTCTCATGCAAAACACTTATTTTCATTCCTATCTTCTTCAGTTTGTTGCCACTCTTACACTTCAACTTTATTGTTTCAAATCTAAAAAGAAGGTTTAATATTTTTTTTGGTTCAAAGTGCTTCGATTCGGCGCAAATGGATAGAGCTAAAAAGAAGGCAATTGAAGAAACAAGCCATGAAATAGAATCAGGTGATTGAGGAGACTTTAGTCGATGTTTCAGCACTAAGTCTAGAAGCACAAATAGTCAAATTATAATTAGATAGAACAATAGCTTATTTAATAAAATGTTTGTTAAAACTAAAAATATTATATTTGAACTTATCAAATCATTTGATAAATCAAGTAGATATTCTAATGTGCATAACATTACACTTTAATATATATATATATATATATATATATATATATATATATATATATATATATATATATATATATATATATATATATATATATATGTTTAATATTTTTAAATATGATTAATGTGTTTGTGAAATAAAAACATCAAATTCGACTTAGTTGTAATTATATGAAACATAACACTAACAAATCTCAACCTTAGCTATATTTCTACAAATCACTGAAGATTATGTTATTATTGCTAATCTCATGCACACCATATTGTTTCCACCATAGCTTTACTTACTAACATAACTTATATTAGTGCTTGGGATTCAAGGTCACTACCTAGGATGCTTGTCTCTACTTACAACTAATTACACTTGCCATTGTAATATTATGTGACATTGATCTATTTATCTTAAGAAATTAAAGAAATCTTTACCACCAATGAGATATGATACACTGCACATTTCATCATTCATACGTGCATAATCTCCTAACCAGCCATTCCATGCCTTTATTCTTCAATTATAATACTACTCAAAATGTAGTAGAACATTTAACTTTCTCCATACTTCTTAGATATTCATATAAGCCACTAACCATCTTCCTTTTAAGATTTTTCATTGCACCATTACAACCCATGAGATTACCACCTTCAACAAAGTCCTTTAAATTTTCAAATAAAGTGTTCTAACGAAGAAGACATTATCTTCTGATTGACACATACTTAAAATCAACCAAAGTCCTCAGTCACTCTCAAACAGGTAAATATGTGTACTATTCCTAACAAAATGACCATGCACTCTATATCTTTTATTCACTTATACTTACAACTATCTCATATCTAAACTCAAGTTTAATTAGAAAGCTATCAAATTATTCAATGGATAATCTGATTATCATTAGATAGAATAACAATTTAATTTAAAAATAGTTTGTTAAGACTAGAATATCATTTTCAAACAGATCAAATCATTTGATATATCAAATAAATAGTCTAATTTGTATAATGTAACACTTTATTGAATGGTTCAAAAATCTTCTCTTTAGCTTGAATGAGCAATTGAAACATCAAGGGGGACAAAAAAAGAGCTACTGTATGCTTAGAAAAAACCTAATGGTTCTAAGTTTCTAAAAATAGACCTTGTCTTAAAGGAAAAAAATTGTTTTTTCAAAATCTAATAGATTTAGATAAAATCTAACAAGTTTGATGTGTAGAAAATTCAAAAACTACTATGATTGATGATTCATAAGAACTGAAGTACCAATACAATGACAAAACACAATAGAATGGTGAAAATATAGTTGATGATTCTCTTAATTGAATCAATGTATTATACGTATAACCTGAGACTAATACATTGGTGTAATCAACATTGCACGTAGTAGGGAATTACAATCACAAAGAACCAAAACTTTGAATATATATACAAAGTTATAATGGTTATTGTTCATTAAGGGAGAAAAAGTACAAAAATAACTCAAACACTTTATTGATTAGTCTAATATAGATTTTGAATACGAGCATAGATCAATCACACCTTAAAGCTTACCAAATGATCTCCACAATAGGTGACATCAGTCTATTATATTCAACAACACAAGTAAAGGTATCACTATTCTATTTTGAAGACGAAACAAATTATATTAGAAAAATATTATCACAAGACAAACTCATGTGATATTGTAACTAAATTTCATATATTCATTAGTGATTCGACATATAGGATAATGTTGTATTGTCAATGTATATGTAGCACACAATGCGAAAGGCTATTTTCACCCAACTTGTTTGAAGACTAATGCTTCCTTTGATTGTAAACTTTTGAACTTTGTCCATGTGACAATCTGTAATTAGCTTCAAGAAAGAAATATTTTTTTTTTTGTAAAAACAAAGAGCAAGCCATTGCATCAATTCTAGAACCCCACACTACTTTCTTTGTTATATTATTTCTAAGAAGAACTTAGAAGTGCATTCCAAAAGAGTTACATATATTTCTTAACCAAAAGTTTAATTCTTAGCTTATTAAACCTAAAATTGCACAATATTTCAAGGGAGCAAAAAAACATGACAAAAATCATCATTGAAACACCAAGCAGTAAGAACCATGCATGGAGGAGCTGATATATAGAAGAGAAAGCATGACACACTAGGTGCTCATATGCATTTGGCATGCACGAATGAGCAAATAGATGCACATGCACATTTCGATCACCTACTACAACAACAAGGTCAATTCAAGAGTGAAAAGGCTTTCGTGCGTGAGAACATAGCTGCACGCATGAACAATGCCTTGGTGTGGTCTATCACATGCACAAACAAATTGTGCTGAAATAAAATTTGCAAAAAAATTATTTTTTGTTAAAACTATATGTTTCTTATGAAAATTAAAATATTATATAATTTGTAATAAAATTTTGTATATAATCCTCCATATAAAAAGATAAAAATATTGAATGAAGAAATTCAAAATTTTTTCGAGAATTTAATATCTTCGTGACAAAGCCCTTCTTCTTCTTCTTTTTTCCTTAGTTCTCATTATTCTTAAGCTTCGACTTTTGTTATTACAAATCTAAAAAGAATGTTTATTATTTTTTGGAGTCAAAGAGCTTTGATTCGACACCAATGGCAGGAGCTAAGAAGGAATTAAAAGAGCAAGCCACAAAATAAATATGGGGATTAAGGAGGTTTCAATTGAGGTGATCACCAATTATTTCACCATCAAGCCTAGAAACAAAAATAATTCTATTAGCCTAATAAATACAAGTGGTAATGAAGAAGATTCTAAAATTTCAATCCATTCTTTCAATAGATTCAAATGATAATAATTAAAAAAAATTTAATAATGGAATTATAGATTAAATTGTAATCCATGAATAATTAGAGATAAAGATGAAGATCAAATCAATCTTACCCTTTTGATAATTGGAATCGATTACTTCCTTTCAAGCTAGATGCTACAATTGATTTATCAATTAATGATGGTATAATAGATATAGAGAAATTAGATTCTTCATATTTCTCTTTGTATGACTATTCATCAATTGATAAAGTGGTGTTTGCTCTATTAAAAAGATGAGTTATACATTATCTTGATAGAATACCCATAGAAGAACTAACACAATTGTAGAAGTGACATGAAGCTAATTTAAGAAAGCAATCAAAGAAGAATTTTTTCCCATCGGTTATACGAATTAAAGGTCAAGAAAGTGGCATAATCTATAATATCGACAAGTACTAATGATACAATAATATACTACCGATTTCTGATGACAAGTCGTAAGCTTAGGAATATCAATTGACGAGATACAAGTATTATCAAAATATATTGTAAATCTATAAAATCTTATTGTCACTAAATTATGTTTTTTCAATTTAATTTTTAAAATAGGCTAGTACATTCATAATGCTTATAAAAAAGAAGAATAAATATAAAGGAACAAAAGAAAAAATAAAATATTAAGAAGTCTAAGTAAATGTTTGAAAATTAGTAAAAAAAGAAAATTATTCTCTAATAAAGTATGTTACAATAACAATTATGAGTAAAACTCAAAAGTTTTATACTAACTATAAACAAATATGGCACATGTAATAAAAATATTAAAAATTATATTCTTAACTCTTTTAAAAAATGTTCTAAGAAGATAATATACTTATTATATTAAAAATTAAAAAAAATTACTTAAAACCCCTCCTCAACTTGATAAAAACATATCTCTTATGGTGAGCCTAAAAGTGATATCACTTGAAGCAAAATATAGAGAACTCTTCTCCATTAGAATTCAAGTAGAAAAGAGTTTATTAGTGCTATTGCTCACAATGGAAACAAGAAGAGCCTAATATCAAAAATCTTTGTAAAGAGCTTAAACTAAGAGACTATACCACATCAAAGACCCTATCCTTCAAGATAGATTAATAAAGATTTTGATGGAAGAGTTAAAAAATACTATAAAATAAAGTTTGTCATCCCTAAACATGATGAGATTATTTGTGAAGTGATAATTCTATATTTTTACCAAATTATACATGAGAATCAATACTTATGAGATTGAGATGTCTACTATCGATGGATAGAACAGTATCAATTTAGAAAGGAAGAACAATTCTTCCATAAGACAATAAAGCATTAACAAAAAAAATTGTGTGCACTAATCAAGCGAAGAGGCTAATAAATACTTAATAAAGTTGTGTTGCTAATATCAATGTCAAAAAAATTACTTGGTGAGGATGATAGAAGTCTCAACCTCCTAAAGAAGATAAAAGAACTAGTTCTTACAAAGAATTAATTCATAAAAGAAGATTCGATGGGACTCAAATCAAAGAAAGAAAAAAAAACTATCATCAAGAGCTCAATTTTAGGTTTATTAAACCAAAAATTGCAAAAAAACTCAATGAGACAAAATGACAAAAATTGTCATTACAGCACCAAGCAGTGTGATCACATAAACTGACACACATGAGAATATCTATCATCATTCATGAAAGCGCAGAGGAACCCACTTTGCAAACATAGTTAATGCACAAGTGACAAATCTTTTCTGTGAGTGTGAATAATGGCTTGGCATAGTCTATCGCTCAGGCACATAGATGGGTAGTTTTTAGGAAACATTTGTGAATTTTTTCATTTTTGGTTAAAAGCACATGTTTGTTTTTATGAAAATTATAATAATATGCATTACATAGTAAAGTATTATAACTAAACCTCTATATAAAATGATAAAAAGGATGAATTAAACATTTAAAATGTGTCAATTTAAAACTTCTTAATCAATACAATCTTTTTTTAACAAAATCACGTGTCTATCCATTCTTTCTTAGTTCATCATCATTTTCTTGCTTCAACTTTCTTTATTATGATCTAAACAAAATTAATTATTGAGAGCTTGGAGTGAAAACACCTCATAGATAGATCATTTTTTAATACATTCACACTTCAATTCCAACACTTTCTATTAATCTCCCCAAGTAACTTCAATTCAATCTATAACATTTTTATGTTTATTTCTTAACAAAAAAATTAAATTTCATTATTTTTATCTTTAAAAATTTATTGTGTGCCTCTTAGCTCATCTTATGAAAAAGAAAGGCTTCCTTGAAGCTTTGAATGGAGAAAGGAGCATACTTTAGGATTGGTGGGGAAAGAGGGAGCCTTGTCTTATATGGAGTACTAAGAAGGTTCCTAGCTTGGGGTTTGATGTAGAGGGATTGAAGATATTGAGGGACTGAGGCATTGACTATCAAAAAAGTATTTTTAAAAGCTTCTTGGCATGCTAAAAGAGTATTTGGCATAATTCTAGACTCAAGTACAAGTTCATAGAGGTATATATAGGCCAATGGTTTGTCGCAAAATACATAAAAACTATATAGCATCTTTTTAGCTTTTACGTATTCACATGCACTCTTTAATTTAAATCATCATAAGGAATCCTTTATGAGTCATTATGATGTTTTTCAAGAATTTTCAAAAACTTTACATTAACCAGTTAACACCTTTTATTGAGCTTACCTATAAGATCAATCTAGTGCATCAATGTTGAACAACCAAAACCACATATCCTCACCTAATTCTCATTCCCCATTATTTTTTTATTATGACTCATTCATTAAAAAACAATCATCTCATCTAACGCAAAAATATTATCCCCAAGAAAAAATATGATCATAATGTAATCAAGTGAAATAACAAATAAGTCAATAATAGAAGGTTTCTATTTACCTCCTTGATCTTCAAATTACATGTAGAAATCTCAGTTAGTATACTATTGAACTCATAAAAATGTACATTACATAACACCATAGCCATGAATTATGAGTTTTTGGTTAGAAAAATAAGATAGTTCTTATGAGAGAGTTCTTATTCAACTTATAAAAATGTATATGCAAGACCTAGTCCCATGTACATGTGCATGAAAATTAAATATTAAGTCTACAAATTGTGTAAGAAAAGTGGTAAAAACAAGCAACAAAACACTATTTAGTATTGATAAAACAAAAAACTTCTCCATAAGACCAATTGACAATAATAAATGTTAGAAAGGGTTCCACTATCTCTTTCAATTAGAAGAACAGGAGGGCATTTTTATTATAATATATCTTGTAGTAATGACAAGAGAAATAAAAAAGAATATAAGTGCTCCAATGAACATAAGAAGTTGTGCTTGTAGCCAAAAGAATAAGGAAACAAAGCAAAGGGAAATCATCTTCATAACAAGGTAGTACAAGACCAATTCAGAGAGCATTTAGTGTGTAAAAGTCCTTTTTACTAATTGAAAATTGGCTTTTATCGGGATGAAAGGGATGCTTAGAATTTTAATATGAGAATTAGGTGATGTTAAATGAGGATGAGTGAGAGAGGCAACGTAGCAATGACTAAATCTATTAGTATTAAGTTGGTATTTAATGTCCTAGATCATAAAGAGATACGAGCATAAAAATCAATGAATCGATGTAGGAAGAATTAGATGCATAATCAAGGGAAAGGTTTGGCCAGCCTCTTGAAAATCCTAACCAACTTTATTAGCAAGAGACATAAGCTCAGATTAATGCAAAGCACTGTCGACATAGCAAGAAAAGAGGGAGCCTTTGCCTCTTAAGAAAAGTAATTTGTATAATAAGTTGATTGGGATACTAGGGGAGATTATGTGGGACATTATGGCAAGATTGCAAAAAAATAATGGAATTGGAAATACACCTTAAATAAATAGATAGAAATAATCGGTAATATGTGTTGAAAGCTAAGAAATATGAATAGCTGGGTTAACATGCATGCTCTTCAACGATTAGGTTCTTGGTTCTTTCTACTACAAGCTCAACTTTTCATTGTCATCTAAGCTTTGCTTTTTTTTTCTTGTCCTTAAATAAAAGACATATGGTAATAATATATACCACTTTTTTAGTAACTCAAAAGGACAGTAGAAGCCCTTTTAATGTCTATAGGTTGTGTTTTGGAGACAAATGATGAGGATGAAGCATGAAGATGATACGTGTAAAAATGTAAGGGAAAACAGGTAATTGGATCAATAATTGCCAAAATGTATAGAGGTGTGAGAATAATGGAAAATATTTAAGGTGGTAAAGGAGAAATACTGGTAATATGGGAAGAATAGGGTGTCCTGAAAGAGAAAACATATCATTGACATTATACATCTAATATCATGTTAATAAACCTTTGAATCTCGTGACATATCTTTTGTATCATTGTTTGTAAGAGAAAAGATGAAGAAAACAAGCATTGCAAGCACAAAACAAATAAGATGTAAAAGTACCACACAAAAATTTTAAAATATGTTATGGTGAAAATAATATGAAAGATGAAGACCTTTTATATGGTGAAAATAACATAAAAGTAGCATATGTTTGCGATCGTATGGTGGAGATCGCCACCGTCTTTAAACCGTGATCTTAATAGATCTAAAAGTCCATGATGAGCCGATGGAACGATTACTATTTCATCAATTGTAACCGATTGATCCATCTAATGTTCTTGATCTTTTGTGACTTCATCGGATGACTATCTTTATTTCTATCGTTTGTTATAATATGTCCCTAATTTGATGGTCTAGATCTCTCCTGTTTCAATCTTATGATCCATATCTAATACCAATTTTATCATTATTAAATCAAACAAATCCAGATCTCATACGAAATTATCGGATGGCCAAGATCAAAGTTGTCTTGATCGGACTGTCCATAACACATTTGTTTATTCAGCATTTGATATGATGGTCGATATCACCTCTGACCAGATCCAACGACCCCGATTCATCTCGTCTAATAGCAAATTACTTAGCCATTACATTAGTAGTTTCGAAAACTTATTTTAACATACTTATTAAGCAGTTTGGTTGTAGCTTTTCAAATAGCTTTCTACACTTTCTAATGGCTACAACCGAAATTTTTTCTATAAATACCTAACCATTGTAAATGGAAAATCTAATGAACAAAAATTAATATTTAAGATCTCAGCAAAACTTTGCTTCATATTCCACTGACAGCGATTACAACTCCTTAAATCGTCAAAGCTTTCCAGTTAATCTTAGCATGTCTAATATTTCAAATTCTCATTTCTCTTCTTGAATTTAAGCTCATTATGCCTTGTTATATTAATCAACAAGTATAAAAAGTTGTCAATTTTATTAAATTTTTTATCTTGTTGTATTTTTTTTTCTCATGGGTTAGGTGGCCCGACATTTTTGAAAGCACGAGTCCGGTTTGATCTCATAAAAAACCATGCTGGGGTTGAGCTCGCAAAAGCCTCGATTTTAGTATAACCCACAAAAGCTAGTAGGTCGGAGGTGAACCATAAGACAAAATCTCATGTTGTAACCTTTTATTAGTGATGCTTTTCTCGACCTCAGTTGGGGTGGATGGAGATTCTAATATGAATTGAACCACCTAAACATTTTGGTTTCTCATTCCAATTTTTTTATTTTTTTATCATATTAAAGATAACACATACATATAATCAAGGTTTTTTATAAACATAAAATTATTTTTAAGAAACAAAAATAACAAAAATTACATTTAAAACTCACAATTCACCTTCCTCTTGTGAGTTTCACATGTTAGATTTCGCTTCAATATGAATTAAGTTTAAAGTAATAACATCCACCTTTAGAGGTTTTTTTATTGCTAAAGTTAGGGATTATAAGAGTACATTGCTAAAAATGTTGATTGATAAGTGCTCAAGTGATTCCTATATCAGGGCCAAAGATGGCTCAATATTGAGATGAAAACCTTTGGGGCACATGAAAAGTCTCATTTGAAAATTCACCACATTCCAAGTTTGATGAAGTTAGCATCTCAAGAAATCCTCCTCTTTTTCAAATCTAATTTAAACATTGTTGTTGTCTAATTATCCCACTTTGACCTCACTTTGGAATCCAATTTTGCTAAAAGAAATCTATATGATACCCATACTAGTTTGGCCATAAAAGAATTTCTCAACTAGTGTCAACTTAAAGGAAGCAACAATTTTCCTTATTTCTTCCTTTTTAAAAATTATTTCATGTTGACTTTTGAGTGTTAATATTGAATTGATTTGACTAAGAGAACAGTTAATTAGACAACCCAAAACCACACCGAAGGAGTAGTTGAGAAAGGCAAGTTCCTTCGAGCCTACCATTAGATCAAACACCAAGAGGATAATTTAAAAATCAAAGTTAAAATGAGAGCATTCCATTGCTAGTGAGCTTTCTATCATTAAATTTGCCATCGAGACAAAAATTTTTAGTCGTTTCATTCCCAAAGCCTATCTCAATACTCGTCTAGGCATTTTTCATACTTTTTCCATCAATTAAGGGTGTCTTAAGCATATTGGCTTTAAGGTAGATGTGAGCTCAATAGAATAAAACAAGACCACCTGAAATGTCTTGTAGTAACCTTTTATTTCTTTTGCACTTGTATTCTTATTTTATTTTAGCCATAAATAGATTTGATGTTTTGAAAAATCTTCTTTACTTAATTATCCTTCCAAAATTAAAGGGTAAAATTTGCACATCCAATTGACTCCTCTCTTAGTATAACTTGTGGACCCAACTTTTTTGTTAGATTAACCAACAAATTTCAATTATGATACCAAGTACAATAATCCCACCCTAAAAGAATACCATTTAGTATCAAAGAAAGATATAGATCTAGTTATAGCATTTTTATCTTGCTTGTCCTCCATCAAAACTATAGGATTTTAAAGTGGTTCGAAAGCTAACACCCTTGGCCTACATCCATTCATTGGAACCTGACTTGAACCTAGCACTTGTCAATCTCTTATTCAATCGAATGAGTAGGTAGAAATTAGAGAATTAATGTAAACCTGTCAGATGAACTAATTAAAGAATAGATTATTCAATCAATTCATTCATGATCCACTAGCTTTATTAGAATGACTATTGGATTGGTGATATGTATTCTGATGACTATCATGTTTCCTATTAAATAATAAAAAGGTCTTTTGATTGAACTCATTTTTACTTTAATTTTTACTAGATGATCTAACCAATATCAAAACTAAATATTATATGTAATACTAGATACCTATCAGATAGTCCAATTGATAGAAGTTCTATTTTGGTGACAATTTGACTTTTTATTATATCAAGTACCAAATGATTCGATTCACATACGCCAACCATTAGAATTTTTTAAAACATTCCAAAAAAGTTTTGAATAATTGATTTATATGTTAAACAATGGATCATTTATAGGGTTTGATATACATTAGATGTTAGATCAAATTACTCTTTGAAGTGTTTATTAGATTGTAAAATAGAAATCTTTCTATTGAGTAAAATCTTCAACATTGAATATGTGCATAATAGGTGAGCATAATCATAAGATAATAAGAAAATAGGTTGTATAAAAATGTTCATTGCACCTAATGAAAATAGGCTCTTAAAAGAACATGTGGGTAAAAAGACCCACTCATTGAAGCAATAAGTGATTGCGATAATGGCAAGCTGGAATAAGCTAGAGAGATGATGAATCAGCCAAACAATCTATTAGCAATAAAGAGACATTTACTGCCTTGGATTTTAAAGAGATATAGAAGGAAAACATAATAGTTGGTCTAAGGAAAAACTTCAACAATTGTAATGAAAAATAACATAAGCATATATATAAGAGAAGTGTTTTTTATCTATATGAAAGAGCTAATGGAGAAGGAATCTTTCCCTAGAAAGGAAAAGATCTAATTAGTCAAGCAAGATGGCCAAGTATGTAAGCTTAAGTGAAGTGGACAATGACTAATAAAATTGAGAAGAACAACATAAATGAGGGTAAGAAGCAAGAAGGAAAAGACATATGACTAAAATAAATAAAATGGTAAGAGAGAGGAAATTAATTTTGGATTAATTGTTACAATAATTTATAGTAGTATAAAAATATTAAGAGATATTTGTGGTATTGGGAGGAGAAGAAATAGCAAATGAAGATGATTAAGAAGAACCGAGAGAGAGAATATAACATTGAAATTGGACATTCAACGCCGTGTGAAAAACATTTTCAAATCTTATAGAAAATATTTTGCATCACCATTAGTAAGAGAAGCTAAAGCATACAAAAACACAAATAAAATGTAAAGAAGCACAAATAATTGTGGAAGACAATTATGAAGAAATATTATAAAAGATGTCAACTCTTATTTCTTGTAATAAACATAGAACATATTCGATCAAATATAGACTAAGTGCAAATGAGTGACCCACATTTCATTTTGATCATACAATAGAAAAAAGTGGATAGACTTAAACCTATGTATTTTGGACCACTAACATATTTTATTTTATAATTATATACATCTATATACATCCAAAACATTCTCTCAAATGCTTATAATATTCTCTACCATTACTTAGTTGATGTAGTTTTTTATGTCCTTGTCAACATTAATGTATTCATCTTTATTAAAGTAGAAGAGATTACATACACTAGCAACATTTATGACTAAAAAAATAAAAGACAATGGTATGTTGCTTAATGGAGGTAGTTGTTGGCTAAATATTCTCCATAGCTTCTCCACCATTTCCTTTAGTTTTTTGTGCACTACTTCTTTTGTGCATCCATGCAACCTCATGTAAAACTGGACAGCATTAGCCTCGTGCTTCTCCTTTTTCTTATATTGTAACCATCATAAAATAATTTTGATCTTAAAAAGTTATGCATTTGAAGAATATATCATTGATAATATTTAGCCAAATATGTAGTTTTATATAATGTTTAAATAATTTTTCTCGCTTTTTTTTCATATTACAAATGTCAATGTAAAAATAATGTACCAAATATATTTAATGAGAATGCCTCATTTGAAACTAAGTTGTTCACAATTCTACATATACGAGACTATGCCTTGGCAACCTTAGGAAAGGTTGTAAGCCAAACGAAGGCTTCTCTTTGAACCTCCACTATTCTAATATAAGAGAGACAAAGCAACACTAGAATAACCAGGCTTTGCATGGAGATGCTTAGATAATCTTGCACGGTGGGAATGAAGCTTTAATTCCCAAATTTGGTTTCTTGATGAAAGGCTCTTGACTAGTGTTTAATTTAAGATGATATAAAACCAATCAATCATTATGTAAATTAATCATGTCTTGTAGTATCTTTCTTGCAAGCTATACCTCGTCTCTAAAGTATTCAATGTGAAATGATGTGTGTTCCAATTCAACTTCTCATGTGATTCTTTTTCAGGTGATTCATAATTTATTTAAGATAACATAATTATTATATTTTTTTATAAACTAGCTATTAGACTATTAATTTAAACATGTCAAATGAACTAATCAAGGAATTGAGTGGTCCAATCAAGTCATTCTTGATCTACTAGTTTTATTAAAATGACTATTGGATTCGAGATATGCATTCTGATGATTATGTTGCCCATTAGACAATAAAATGGTTCTTTGATTGAACTTATTTTTAGTTTAATTTTTAGTAGACGATGTAATCAATATCAAACTAAATATTACATATAACATAAGATACCTTTCAATTGGCCTGATCAATAGAAGTTCTATTTTGGTGACTTGATTTGACTCTTTATTAGATCAGGTCATCAATTGATACAATTCACCTCAATCAACCATTAAATTGTCTTGTAAACATCCATAAAAGTGTTCAATAAATGATTTAAATGTTAAATAAATGATCATTTAGAGGGTTTGATATACATTAGATGCTAGATCAAAAGGCTCTTTGAATGGTTTATTAGACTGTATAATAGAGATCCTTTTATTGAGTATAATATTTAACATTGACTATGTGCATAATGGGTTAGCATGACCATAAGAATACAAAGAAAAACATTTTATAAAAATGTTCATTGAATCTAATGGAAATAGATTCTTAAAACAACAAGAGGGTGATAAGACCCACTTATTAAAGCCATAGGTGATTTGGATTGGTGGCAAGTCGAAATAAGCTAGAGAGATGATGAATTAGCGAAATAATCTATTAGCAATAAAGAGACTTTTACTAACTTGGATTTTAAAGAGATATAAGAGGTAAAGATAATATTTGTTCTAAGGAAAAACTTGAATAAACATAATGAAAAATAGCATAAGCATATATATAAGAAAAATGTTCTTTATCTATATGAAAGAGCTAGTGGAGAAAGAACCTTTCTTTAATAAGGAAAAAACTCATTGATCAATAAAGTTGGCCAGGTAAGTATGCCCAAGTGAAGTAAAAGATTAATGAAATTAAGATGAACAACATCATTTAAGGAGGGCAACATAAATGAGAGTAAGAAGCAAGAAGAAAGAGACAAATGAACGAAATATTCGAATGGTAAGAGAGAAGATATTAACTTTGGATTAATTGCTACAATAATCTACAATAGTATGAAAATGTTAAGAAATAATTATGGTGTTGGGAGGACAAATAATAGAGAATATAACATTGAAATTGGACATCTGACACCATGTGAAATACATTTCAAAATCTTATAAAAATTCTTTTATATCATCATTAATAAGAGAAGCTAAAGCAAACACAACAAAAATAAAATGTAAAGTAGAACAAATAATCGTGGAAGATGATTACGAAAAAATATTATAAAAGATGTACACTCTTATTTCTTGTAATAAACACATAACTCATTCAATCATATATAGACTAAGTGCAAATTAAAAATCCACATCTCACTTTGATCATAAAACAGAAAAAAGTGGATAGACTTTGACCTGAGTATTGTAGGTAACTAACATAGTTTATTTTAGAATTATATATGTCAATATATACCCAAAACATGCTCTCAAAGGTTTATAACAATCTCCACCATCACTGAGTTGATGTAGTCTTCCATGTACTCGCTAGCATTAATGTATTCATCTGTGTTCAAGTAGAAGAGATTGGACACAAGAGCATGATTTATGACTATCCAAAAAAAAGGCAATGGTATGTTGCTTAATCAGAGCAGCTCTTGGCAAAATACTCTCATATCATCTCCACCATTCCCTTTTGTTTTTCATGTGCTAGTTCTTTTGTGCATCCATGGTGCCTCATGTAGCATTGGACTACATTAGCCATGTGCTTCTCCTTTTGCTCATGCTGTAACTATCATAGAATAATTTTGATCATAAAAGGCTATGCTTTTGAAGAGTATATCATTTAAAATGATTAAAGAACTAAAATGTTATTGAGGAAAAATTAGTTTTCACTTTTTTTTTCATATTACAAATGTCAGCATAAAGAAATTGTGCCAAATATATTTAATGAGACCTCATCTAAAATCAAGTTGTTCACAATCCTGCCTATACGAGATGATGCTTTGGTGACCTAAGGAAAGGTAGTAACCCAATGAAAGAGTTATTTTGGAACATTCTTTATTCTAACGTAAGACAAACAAAACATTCTTGAAAGCATTGAGCTTCACATGGAGATGTTTAGATAATCTTCCACATTGGGGATGAATCTTTGACTCCCCCACTTGGTTTCATGATGATAAGTGTTTGCCAGACCTTCAGTTAATCATAGCTTGTATTATCTTCCTTGCAAACCATACCTCATCTTTGAGGTATTCAATGCTAAATGATTTGTGTTCCAAATTCAACTCCTCCTGTGATTCTTTAAGAGTCTTATCAGGAATATGAAAATAGTGTTTCAAGTACTCTAGTAATTTGCCTATTTCTTTAATATTGATGTCAAACTTTGATGTCGATATTATTTAATATCGATATTACTATGCATCTTGCATGGTATGCTGCTTTTCCAAGTATTTTCTCATCAAGAGTTAGAAAATAGGATGCTTCATAACGACCCAACAAATCTTCATTATTGTGGGTTGAGCCTGAGTTTAGTAAATCTCCATCTTCTTATAACCATAAATTTATTTGAAGTTTTGAAATATCTCCTTTACTTAATTATCTTGCAAAATAAAATAGGTAAAATTTGCATGTCCAATTGACTCCCCTCTTAGTATGCCTTGTGCACCCAACACTTTCAAAATAGGTTTTTGAGAGAATTTTGGTTAGATTGTTGATAGAAGTCCCATTTTGGTGACCTAATTTGTTAGATTAGGTCATCAAATGATTTGATTCACATCAATCAACCATTAGAAATTCTATTAACCTTCCATCGAAGTTTTGAATAAAAGCTTTATATGTTTAACAATGGATCATTTAGAGGGTTTGATATGCATTAGATGCTAGATCAAATGGCTCCTTGAATAGTCCATCAAACTATACAATAGAGATCTCTCTATTGTGTAGAATCTTCAACATGATTATGTTCATAGACATTGATGAATTGTCTTGCTTCCAGCCTTTCAATTCTCTTCAATCTTGGAATCTGCAAAGCTCTCGAGACCATCTCTTTCATGTATGGATTCAAATCATCCACCACCAATTCGAGATGGTTTCTTGCATGGTATGCTGCTTTTTCAAGTATTTTCTCATCAGGAGTTAGAAAATAGGATGCTTCGTAAAGACCCAACAAATCTTCAATAGATTGAGTTGAGCCTAAGTTCAGTAAATCCCCATCTTCGTCAAGAAATTTGGTAAAAACATCTGCGATCAAAATGTTTATTCATAAGCACAGCCAATGATGGGAATATGCATGCTACTTAAATGAGAGTATGATAACCAGGTGAAGCAGGAAGGCCATGTTGTCTTAGAAGGCGAAATCCAAGAGCAACAGTTTGCATGTCTTCGCTTGGATTAAAACCAGTTCTATGAATTTTATTTAATATCTCGTCGATCTCTATTTCAAAGTGATATGCTACTCCAAGATGCTGCATGGTATCGATCAAAACAAGAGATTGATGATTATTTGTTGTCTCTTTTAGCATTTTGCATAGCTTTAGCTTCAGCTCATCAATCTTTAATTGAATCTGTAACTTTAAAATTGCAAGTTAGAATATGAACTATAGAAATAAAATATTCTCTATTATTCAAATTGAAAGAAATGTTTTCTCTTTTTAATTGTGTTATTATTTTTTTAACTCAAAATTTTTTATAATAATTTTTTTATTATCTATAAACGTAACCTAAAAGTATAAGTTGGTTATATAAATAGTTTTGTTTTTATATACATGTTTTTTTTTGTTATCGTTGCAATAATATCAATCTTTTAAAAAACTAAAGTCCACATAGTTAAATATTTCTGAAGTTTACGCGATTTGATTGCAATAACCTTTGCATTTTATAAATTTTAAGATCTTTACAATTCTATTTTAAAAAAATAATATCAATTTTTGACAACTCTTCTTCCACTTGAGTTTTTCCAAAATAGATAATATATATAACAATAACAAAACATAAAATATAATAATAACAAATCTTCGCCTTAGCTATTTTTCTACAAATCATTTGAGAAGATCCTTTTATTGCTAATGTCACGACCACCAAGGTCCTTTTGCCAAAATATTACTAGCTAACATAATAACTCATATTAATGTTTGGGATTCAACTCCATTGCTTATGAGATATGATGCATCTCACATTTCTTCATTTGTGAATGATTCAAAAATCATTTCTTTAGCTCGAATGAGTAATTGAAACAATAAGGGGGGCTAAGTAATTGAAACAATAATAGCTATTGTACCCTTAGAAAAAAACAAATGTTTCCTAGCTTTCTAAAAGTAGACCTTGACATAAAATTAAATCAATGTATTGTATATACAACCTCACACTGCTACAGCAGTGACCCTTTCGACACATGTGAATTGAGAGTTTCTTTTCAAGGTGGATGCTATACTTGATTTATCATTTTATGCTAGTAGAGTAGATGTAAAAAATCAAATACATAGTTGGAGCAAGTAAAGACATATGTCTCTTTATACGATTATTAGTCAATTGATAAAGTGGTGTATTTTATATTAAAAACAATGTGTCAAGTATTATCTCGATATAATACTCATTTAAGAATTGATATAATATAGAAGTAACATGAAGCTAATTTAAGAAAGTAATTAGAGCAGAATTTTATCGTATGGGTTACATGAAGATAGGTGAAGAAAGTGACACAATCTATAACATTGATAAGGACAAATGATGCCATAATATACTACAAAAGTTTAATGACAAGTCATGTAGTAGAGAATTACAATCACAAAGAAAAAAAACATCACACATGTATGTAAAGTTGTACCAGTTATTATTCATTAGGGGAGAAAAAGTACAAAAATAACTCAAAACACTATTAATTAGACTAATATAGATTTTGAATGTGGATATAGACCAATCACAACTCAAAGGATACCAACTGATCCTCATAGTAGGTGACATTGGTCTATTATATTCAACAACAAAAGAAAAGGTGCCATCATCCTATTTTGAAGAAAAAATCATTTTATTTGATAAATACGATCACAAGACAAGCTCATGTGATAAAGTAACTGAATGTCATATATTCATTGGTGATTAGACATATAGAATACTATTATATTGTCAATGCATATATAGCACATAATGTGAAAAGCTTTATTCATCCAACTTGTGTGAAGACTAATGCTTCCTTTGATTATAAACTTTTGAACTTTGTCCATGTGACAATCTATAATCAACTTAAAGCAAAAAAATATTTGCTTTGTAATTAAAAAGTTAGCAAAACTTTGCATCCATTCTAGAACACCACAATACTTTCATTGCTATATTATTTCTAAGAAAAACTTAGAAGTGCATTCCAAAAGAGTTATATATATCTCTGGACCAAAAGTTTAATTCTTAGTTTATTAAACCTAAATTTGCAAAATATTTCAAGGGAGTAGAAAACATGACAAAAATCATTGTTGTAGTAGCAAGCAACAAGAACAATGCATGGAGGTCCTGGTATGTGTAAGAGAAGGCACGACACACAAAACAATCATGTGTATTAGGCATGCATGAATGAGCAGATAAATGCACATTCACTGTACATGCATGTTTCGAACACCTACTATTACAAAGTCGTCAATGCAAGCATGACAGAGCTACTCATGCATCAGAACAATAGTTGCACATATGAAAAATGCGTTGGCGAGGTCTATCACATGCACGTAGGGATCATGGTGACCTAAAATTTGCAAAATGTTTTGTTTTTGGTTAACATTACATGTTTCTTATGGAAAAGAAAACAATATGTAATTTGTAATAAAATTTTGTATTCAATACTCTATATAAAAAGAGAAAAATAATGAATTAAGTAATTTAGAACTTTTTTGAGAATTTAATATCTTAATGACAAAGCCCTTCTTTTTTTTTCTTTCTTTATTGTTATTCTTACACTTTAACTTCCATTCTTACAAATCTAAAAAGAAGGTTTATTATTTTTTGGAATCAAACAGCTTTGATTCAAAGCCAATGGTAAGATCTAAGAAAAAAGAATTTGAATAGCAAGCCACAAAATAGAATAATGAGATTGGAGAGACTTCAATCGAGGTGACTATACCAATTAATTCACCATTAAGCCTAAAAAAACTCTATTAGCTTAATAAATACAAGTGTTAATGGAGAATATTGTAAAATCTCAATCCATTCTTTCATAAAAAAAAGAATAAATTTAAAAAGAGGAACCAAAAAAGATAAAATATTAAAAAGTCTATGTATAAGTCTAAAAATTGATAGAAAAAAGAAAAATATTCTCTAAGAAAAAATGTTAATAATAACTATGAGTAGAATTCACAAGTTTTATACGAATTGTAGAAAAATAAGAAACATATAATAAAAATACTAAAAATTATATTCTAAACTCTTTTAAAAAAAGTTTTAGTTATATAAAATACTTAGAACCACTTCTCAAGTTGATAAAAGAGATATCATATGAAGTAAAATATAGAGAACTCTTCACCATTAAAATTTAAATAAAGAAAGAAGTTATTAGTGCTATTGCTCATAAAAGAAACAAGAAGAACTTAATATTAAAAATCTTTGTGAAGAGCTTGAACTAAGAGACTATACTATATTTAAGTCCTTATTCCTTGAGGTAGATTCATAAAAACTTTGATATAAGAGTTAAAAACTAAATATAATATAAAGATTATCATCACTAAAGATTATATCGATGATATTATTTGTGAAGTGATAATTCTACATATTTACCAAATTATACATGAGAGTCAATACTTATGAGATCAAGATGTCTACTATTCATGAGCAGAATAGTATCAATTTACAAAGAAAAGACGATACTTTCTTTAAAATGAGACAATGAGGCATTAACAAAAGGAATTATTAGTACTAACAAAGTGAAAAGAATGATTAATAGTTGCTAAAGTTATGTGTTGCTAATAGTAATGTCAAAGAAACTACTTCATAGGGATGATAGAATTTTGAACCTCCTAAAAAAGATAAAAGAACTAGTTCTTGCAAAAAATGAGTTCATAAAAGAAGATTCGATGAGACTCAAATCACAAAAAAAGACCAATAATCAAGTGCACAATTCTAGGTTCATTATAACCAACTTTGTAAAAAATATCAATGAGAAAAAATGACAACAATTATCATTATATCACCAAGTAGTGTGACCACAACAATTGACACACATGAGTGTTTTAGTCATAAACCATGCAAGTGGTAGATGAACCCACAAATCCGACATAGTCAATGTGCGCATAAAAGATCTTGTTTGTGAGTGTGAATAGTGGCTTGGCACAATCTATCACTCGGACACTTAGATGGGTAGTTTTGAGGCAAAATTTGTGAATTTTTTCTTTTTTGGTAAAAAGCATGTATTTTTTATGGAAATTAAAATAATATATATTACATAATAAACTATTATATCTAAACTTCTATATAAAATGTTAAAACTAATAAATTAAATAATGTAAAACTCATGAATTCAAAACTTCTTGATAAATACAATCTCTTTGTAGCAAAATCACTATTATCTTTCTTTTCTTTCTTAGTTCATCATCATTCTCATACTTCAACTTTCATTACTACGATCTAAAAAAATTTGTTTTTGAGAGCTTGAAGTGAGAACACTTCATAGACAGATCATCTCTTAATGCATTAACACTTCTATTCCAATAGTTTCTATTAGTCTCTGCCGAGTAACTTCAATTCAAGCTATAGAATTTTTATGTTTATGTCTTAAAAGAAATATTAGATTGCATTATTTTTATCTTTAAAAAATTATTGTGTGCCACTCAGCTCAACTTATGAAAAAGAAAGGCTTACTTGAAGCTTTGTGTGGAGAATGAGCATATTTTAGGATTGGTGTGGAAAGAAGGAGCCTTGTCTTTTATGGAGAACTAAGAAGGTGCCTAGCTTGGGGTTCGATGTGGAGAGATTGAGGGACTGATGCTTTGACTATCAAAAAAGTATTTGTAAGAGCTTCTAGGCTTATTAAAAGAGTACTAGGCATAATTCTAAGCTCAAGTAAGACTACATATGCCAATGGTTTGTGGCTAAATAAATAAAATATATATAGCATAGTTTTTCTAAAACCTTTAGCTTTTATGTATTCACATGCACTCTTTAATTTAAAGCACCATAAGTAATCCTTTATGAGTCATTATGATGTCTTTTAAGAATTTTCAAAAACTTGAGATCACCAAGTTCACTCCATTTATTGAGCTTACCTCTAAGAACTATCTAGTGCATCAATGTTGAATAACCAAAATCACATATCCTCACTTAATTCTCATTCACCATTATTCTTTTATTATCACTCATTCATTAAAAAGAAAATCATCTCATCTAACATGACAATACTATCCTCAAGCAAAACTATGATCATAATGCAATCAAGTGAAACAAAAAAATAAGTCAATAATAGAAGGTTTCTATCCTCCTCAATCTTCACAGTACATGTAGACATCTTAGTCAATATATTATTGAACTCATAAAACTGTACATAGCATAAAACCATAGCCATAAATTATGAATTTTTTGTTAGAAGAATAAGATAGTTCTTATGAGAGATTCTTAATGAACTCATAAAAATGTATAGTAAGACCTAGTCCCATGAACATGTACATGAAAATTAAACATTAATTTTACAAGCTATGTAAGACAAGTAGAGGAAGCAAGCAACGAAACACTGCTTTGTATTGATAAAATAAAAAATTCTCTCTAAGACCAATTGACAATAACAAATGTTAGAAGGAGTTCCACTATCTCTTCCAATTACAAGAAGGAGAGGGAATTTCTATCACAATATATCTTGTAGAAAGGACAAGAGAAATAAGAAAGAAAATGAGTGCTCCAACGAACATAAGGTGTGCTTGTAGCCAAAAGAACAAGGAAACAAAGCAAAGGGAAATCATGTGCACAACAAGCTTGTGAGAGACTAATGCAAAGTGCATTTGGCATGTAAAAGTCCTTTTTACTAATTGAAAATTTGCTTTTATAGGGCTGAAAGGGATGCTTAGAATTTCAATATGAGAAATAGGTGATGTTAAATGATGGTGAGCTAGGATGAGTGAGAGAGGCAACGTAACAACAACTTAATCTATTAGTATTAAGTGGGTATTTAATGTCCTAGATCTTAAATTGATACGAGCATAACAATCAAGTAATCAATATAGGAAGAATTAGATGCATAAACAAGGGGAAGTTTTGGCCATCCTCTTGAAAAGCCTAACCAACTTTATTAGCAGAAAACATAAGCTCAAATCTATGCGAAGCACTATCGACATAACAAGAGAAGTGGGAGCCTTTGCCTCATAAGGAAAGCAATTTGTCTAACAAGTTGATTAGGCTACTAGGGGAGATTATGTGGTACATTATCGCAAAATTACCAAAAAATAATAGAATAGAAAAGACGACTCAATTAAATAGAAAGAGATAATGGGTAGTATGTGTTGAAAGCTAAGAAAAAAGAATAGCTAGGTTAACATGCATGCTCTTCATTGATTAGTTTCTTGGTTCTTTCTACTACAAGCTCAATGTTTCATTGTCATCCAAGCTTTCCTTGATTTTTCTTGTCCTTAAATAAAAAGACATTGTAATAATATAGCCTACATTTTCAGTAACTCAAAAAAATAATGGAAGCCCTTTTAATGTCATTAGTCATAATTTCAGAGAGAAATAATGAGGAAGAAATATGCGGATGATATGTGTAAAAATGTAAGGGAAAGACAATTAAATGGATCAACAATTGCCAAAATTTTTAGAGGTGTGAGAATAATGGAAAATATTGAAGGTGGTAAAAGGAGAAATAATAGTAATATGGGAAGAAAAAGGTACCTTGAAAGACAAAACATACCATTTACATTGGACATCTAATATCATGTTAATAAACCTTTGAATCCGATGGCATGTTCTTTGTATCATTGTTTCTAAGAGAAATGATGAAGAAAAAAAAGCATTGCAAGCACAAAACAAATAAGATGTAAAAGTAGCACAAAAAAATTGAAAATATATTGTGGTAAAAAGAATATGAAAGATGAAGAGCTTTTATTTTATGTGAAACACATAAAACTTATCCCAAAGTACAAATGGCTTATGTTGACCAACGAATTTATTAAATGATAGGTAAGTAAAATAGCCTTTCAAAACAAAGGTATATAAAGATCAATACATAGCCCCAAAAGAGCTATAAAAGAAGTGGCTTATAGTTGTCAATATATAATGATAAAATTCAAATGGTAAGGAAATACATCTACACTTTTTGCAATGTAATTTGTACAATATCCTAAAACCAAACCCAAAGTTTCAAGAGACACGAATAAGATAATATTAAATATAAAACTTTAATATCAAATAGAAAAATAACTAAAAATGAAAATACAAGTAATTAGTCATGATATTTCTTGTGAACTATGGTGTGAATCCTTAATCGAGGTGAATGAAGTATGGCCTCATTGTAGCACATACTTTACTTTCTTAATATGTGAAAGTATTATTTTTATCATTTTCATGAATGTTTCTTTCCATGTCTTATTTATAGTGGTTCAAAAGTTAGTTTTAATGCAATTACACTAGTTTCCAATGGCCAATTCATGACTTCTAATAAGACTAAAATGTAGTTCTATGTTTTTTTTTATTTTTTTCACTTCTATTCTAACTAGCTAACAAAATCCTTTTTTATTGGATCAGATTTGTTAAAGTTGAGAACACATAAGAAGCTCTTTCTTCTCCCATCTATCTTTTCTTGTTTTGAAAGAAAAGATAGATGGGAGAAGAAGAATCCAATTTAGAAAAGCAGATTTTCATGCATATTTGTTCTACATTAACATTGCTTGCACTTATTGATTCGATTTGAGATTTCATAGAATATAAAGATTCATCTTCATATTAATATTAATATTACAATTAGAATATGTATAGAATAAGTAAAAATATGAATTGAGGTACCCATTATATGATAATGATAGATTTGAACTTTCCCTCTATTTTTGTTCCTTTAATGGGCCTAGTCTAACAATTGCAATGGTTTCTTTATCTCTATATGTATAAAGAAATAAAATTTTGTAAATAAGGTATTCTCTTTCTTTCAAAAGTGGGTCATCATACAGATACCTTTTGAGTGTAATATGGGGGGAGATACAATATGTGGCCTTTTCGAAATCAAAAGTAAGGTTTTTTATGTATGTCGGGTCAATGCATAATATCATAATATACAATAATATATGCATTCGTACATGTATCTGTGGTTATAGCTTATTAAATTATATTCAATTAAGTAATTGAATGAAAATTCAATTTGAAATGATCAACAAATATTTTTTTAAAATATTTGAAATAGAAAGTCAATGTATCTTACCAATTCTTACGAACGGTTCACGTTAGAATATTGCTAGTCAATGAAAATTACTTATGTGCTTTGTCATACTTGTCCAATATAGAGGAGTGTAGGATCATTGACTTTGTGTTCAATGATCATAATTGTTATATGCATACCAAAGAGAAGTCGTCATAGTATGAAACATCCAAATATGAAAAAGTACAAACATCCACAAAATGCACTTATGCAATGTAGTAATGAGAGGCATAATTGTAGTACAAAGATATCCAAATATAAACAATGATGCACAAAGCAAAGGCATGCAATTGAGAATAGA
Organism: Vanilla planifolia; assembly: GCA_023846275.1. Lineage (NCBI taxonomy): Eukaryota > Viridiplantae > Streptophyta > Magnoliopsida > Asparagales > Orchidaceae > Vanilla > Vanilla planifolia. Next base: position 59,930,506 of record CM043865.1, read on the forward strand.
ATATGTCATCGAACAGAAAAGTAAGTCGCAATATAGTGTATGACAGAAGATGTTGTAATTAGAACTGATCATATACCAAACAACATTGTTTGATGCACTATATTATATTTGAACATAAGAAATTGAACACATTTTTAAGGGACACTAACTATGAACAACATGTATGATGAAGAAGAACTACTAGAATCATATTTGAACTTGATTAAATTTTTGTTTTTAAGAGAAATGTAGGCATGAATGGACAATTTCAAACTGTGACAATGATATTAGATCCTGAGTTGCATTGCCTTGTACTATTGATTTGCCACTTGCTTGGTTGTATTGAATGACTCTTGCCAATTCTCTATGAACAAATCATTATTGTTAGAGGGGATGAATTAAGCATCAAATCTAGAGATCAAAATAAGATCCTTCTTTAGCTCAGACATGCTATCAATTACTCTCTAGGGCTTATTTTTTATTTCAAGCAAAATAGCAACACTAGATTGATTGGGAAGATGCAAACCAACTTGTGGACATTCCTTAGGTACCTGGGTTTTGAATTGGAAGTTTGCATGGTTTAATAGAGATCATTCCAATTGACTATCAATATTAATGTCATAAATCATAAAAAAAACTCTAAAATATGTGACTTTTAACGTATCAATTCTAATTAATCCTTTATAATACTTGGAGAGCTTCTAATAAGAAAATTGAATGCTGTGTTATTAAGCAAACAAGGTTTGCATATTAGCTTGCAATTGTATTATTTTCACTATAAAACATGCATTTTTGGATTCACTGCAAATTGATTTTTTTATAAAACTATTTTATTTATCATCATTGAAAATAAACTATTTTTTGTAAGCACATTTTTAAGTGTGGATAATCATCTAAAATCTTGTTTAGATTTATTTGTTTATCCCTTTCAATCAAGATAAATATACATTTATTATTGATTGAATGTTTTTTGGAGAGCATTTGAGCCATCAAGGCTATTAGAAGGATCTTTGTGAGCTTGCATAAGGGTTGAACAATGAGATTGGTCTTCTTTGAGAGCATAATCTGGGGCCATGATAGGTTTTCATATTGTTCTGATAGGATCCTTCATAGGCTCAATTTTGTTAATAATATTCTCATTCTATTATTTGAAATATTCTATCCTTGATCTAATGGCCCAATCTAATATTTCAAATGAAATATCCTGTCCTTGAAATATTCAAATAGCCAAGATCAAATTTGCCTTGATCGGACTGTCCATAACACATTTTCTTATTCAGCATCTATTCACTTATTTAACATTAGATATGATGATCGGTATCACCTTCGATCAGATCCAACGGCCCTACTTCATCCCATCTACTGGTAAATTACTTAGTCATTAAATTAGGCATTTCAAAAAATTATTTTAACATACTTTTTAAGCTACTTGGCTATAGCTTTTAAATATCTTTCTAAACTTTCTAAATACTACAATAAAAGTTTTTGTATAAATATCTAACCGTTATAAATAAAAATTCAAATAAACATGAATCAATCTTTGAGATCTCAACAAGCACTACTCCATATTTTATTGGCAGTAATTACGACTTCTCTTTCTTAAATTGTCAAACTTTTTCAGCTAAGCCTTACACATCTAATCTTTCAGATTCTCATTTTTTTTCTTGAATTTAAGCTCATTGTAACTTGTTACATTAATCAATAGGTATAAAAAGTTGTCAATTTTATCAAAATTTTTGTCTTTCTATATTTCTCTTTTTCTTAGGTTAGGTAGCTTAATATTTGTGAAAGCTCGAGTTCAATTTGATCTCATAAAAAATCAAGTTATGGTCAAGCTCTCAAAAGCCTAAATTTTAGTTGAACCTATAAAATCTAGTATGTTGGAGGTAAACCATAATAAAAAATTTGAAATTGTAACTTTTTGTTAGTCATGTCTTTCTCGACCCTAGTTGGGTGTGGACGTAGATTCTCATTTGAATTGAACCACTTAAAAAGTTTGGCATCTCATTTCAATTTTTATCTTTATTTTTCTTTATCATATTAAAGATAACACATACATATAATCAAAGTTTTTTACAAACATAAAATTCTTTTTAAGAAATAAAAATAACAAAAAATACTTTGAAAACCTATAATTCATTCCCCATTTATGAGTTTCTCACATTAGATTTTACTTCAAGATGATTTAAGTTTAAAGTAAGAGCATCCACTTTTAATGGTTTTTTGATTGCTAAGCTAAGGAATATAGGGTCATATTCTTAAAAATGTTGATTGATAAGTGCTCAAGTGAAACATATATAAGAACCAAAGATGGCTCAATATTCAAATGAAAATCTGAAAGCAAATGAAAATTCTCATTTGAAAATTTGCCACATTCCAAGTTTGATGAAGTTAGCATCTCAAGAAATCCTCCTCTTTTCAAATCTAATTTGTATATAGTTGTAGTCCAATTATCCCACTTTGACCTCACTTTGGAATCCAATTTTGTTAAAGGAATTCCATATGGTACCCATGCTAGTTTGGCCATAAAAGAATTTCTAAATTAGTGTCAATTAAAAGAAAGCAACAATTTTCCCTGTTTTGTCATCTTCAAAAATTATTTCATGTAGAGTTTTGAGTGTCAATGTTGAATTGATTTGAATAGTAGAACAATTAATTAGTCAACCCAATACCACACCAAAGGAGTAGTTGAGAAAGGGAAGTTCCTTGAACCTACCATTGGATCAAAACACAAAGTGGCTAATTAAAAATCCAAGTTCGGATGAAAGCATACCATTGCTAGTGAGCTTACACCAACGATTAAATATCCATTGTTAAATTTGCCACCGAGCTGAACATTTTTAGTTGTTGCATTCGTATAGCCTTTCTCAATACCCATCTAGGCATTTTGCATGCTTTTTTCATCACTTAAGGGTGGCTTAAGCATATTGGCTTTAAAGTAGATGTGTACTCAACAGGATAAAACTAGACCACTTGAAATTTCTTGTTGTAACCTTTTATTTCTTTTGAATTTATATTATTATTTTATTTTAGTCATGAATAGATTTGATGTTTTGAAAAATCTTCTTTACTTAATTATCCTTCCAAAATTAAAGGATAAATTTTGCACATCCAATTGACTCCTCTCTTAGTATAACTTGTGGACCCATTGTTTTCAAAATAGAATTATAGGAGATTTTTGGTTAGATTGTTGAGCAAATTTCAATTATGATACCAAGTACGATGCTCCCACCCAAAAGAATACCATTTAGTATCAATGAAAGATATATATCTAACTATAGCATTTTTGTCTTGCTCATCCTCTATCAAAACTATAGGATTTTAAAGTGGTTCAACCAATAACACCCATGGCCTATATCCATTCATAGGAACCTCACTTAAGCCTAGCACTTGTCAATCTCTCTTTCAATCAAATGAGTAAGTAGTGAAGCCTTTACATCCTATCTGTTTATATTTACCAAATGCGTAAGTCAAACTCTCCTCAACAATATGCCTTAAAGCTCTCCTTTACTCATAAAAAAAAGACAAAAGGATCATCACATAGTATTGATTTCACAAAATAAGAAAATTACAACTTAATCTAAATTTAAAGACAAAAGGAAAAATATTAAGACTAAGATAAATGTTATCAAAGTAATCAAAAGATGTGTTGATTGAGGATGTGAGTGAAAGATGTTGTATAAATACATCTTTAAGAATGCACTTGAATATCTTTAGAATGACATTGTAAAGATGGCTCCCCAAAAGATTTTTCTTCAGATGAATACTCATATGAAGCTTCCTAGCAATTTTCTAGTAATCTCAATTCTTTCAAAACTTCTTATATTTTTTAAATTCTTAGGAAGTCGATTTATAATGCAAGATTATGGCTTTTTGAAGTTCCATAGTTCTCACTAATGCTAACCTTGTCATTTCCCATTATTCTTATGGTTTATTTGCTCAATTAAGCTAAACATCTATTTTCTAAACTAGACATTAGAGTATTAATGTAAACATGTCAGATGAACTAATCAAAGAATTGGATGATCCAATCAAGTCATTCATGATCTACTAGCTTTATTTGAATGACTAGTGCATTTTGATGACTGTCATGTTTCTTATTAAACAATAAAATGGTCTTTTGATTGAAATCATAGTTTACTTTTTAGTAGATGATCAAACCAATATCAAAACTAAATATTAGATGTAATCCTAAATACCTATCAGATAGTTCGATAGATAGAAGTTTTATTTTTTTTATGATTTGACTCTTTATTATATCAAGTCATCAAATGATTTGATTCACATCAATCAACTATTAGATTGTCTGGTAACCTTCTATAAAAGTTTTGAATAAATGCTTTATATGTTAAACAATGGATCATTTAGATAGTTGGATATACATTAGATGCTAGATCAAATTACTCTTTAAATGGTCTATTTGATTGTACAAAAGAGATCCTTCTAATGAGTATAATCTTCAAACTTGACTATGTGCATAATAGGCTAGCATAAGCACAAGATGCAAAGAAAATAAATTGTATGAAAATGTTCATTGCATCTAATGGAAATAAGCTCTTGAAAGAACAAGGTGGTAGCAAGACCTACTCATTGAAGAGGTGATTTGGGTAAGTGGCAAGCTAGAATAATCTAGAGAGATGACGAATCAACCAAAATAGTAGTGGAAGAACCAAGCTTTGCATGGAGATGCTTAGATAATCTTCCACAATCGGAATTAAGCTTTGATTCCTTCATTTGGTCTCTTGATTAAAGGCTTTTGCTAAATGCTTAATCTAAGATGGTATGAAACCAATCAATCACTATGTAAATTAATCATGTTATTAGTATCTTGCTTGCAAGCCATACCGCATCTCTAAGGTATTCAATGTGAAATGATTTGTGTTCCAGTTTCAACTCCTCTTTCAATTCTTTGAAAGTGTTGTCAAGAATGTGAAAGAAGTGTTTTAAGTACTCTGATAATTTGTCTGCTTTCTTGAGTTCCCATCAAATCATAACATGTATTAGACAAATCAAAATATAATAAAAAGAAACATGATTTCTTGAAGTGCTTCATACTTTATTTGAGATAGCATAATTATTATATTTTTGGCAAACTTGCCATTAGACTATTAATGTAAACATGTCAAAAGAACTAATTAAGGATTAGGTGATCCAATTAGGTCATTCTGGATCTACTAGTTTTGATTGAGCCCATTTTTATTTTAATTTTTAGTAGATGATCTAATCAATATCAAACTAAATATTTGATATTGTTCAAATGATTTTATAAATAAAAGTTCCATTTTGGTGGTATGATTTGACTCTTTATTAGATCATGTCTTCAAATGATTTGATTCACATCAATCAACCATTAGATTGTGTGGTAGCCCTTTATAGAAGTGTTGAATAAATGATTTATATGTTAAATAATGGAACATTTAGAAGGTTTGATATAAATTAGATGCTAAACCAAATGGCTCCTTGAATGGTCCATTATACTATACAAGAGAAATCCTTCTATTGATTACAATATTCATAATTGACTATGTGCATAATAGGTTAGTATGAGCACAAGAATGTAAAGGAAATAGGTTGTGTAAAAATGTTCATTACATCTAATGGAAATAGACTCTTAAAATAATAATAATGGAGTGATTAAACCCACTCATTTAAACAATAAGTGATTGGGATATGTGGTAAGCTAGAATAAGCCAGAGAGATGATGAATCAATCAAATAATCTATTAGCAATTAAGAGGCATTTAGTACCTTAGGTTTTAAATGAAAATAAATGGTAAAGATTATAGTAGGCCTAAGAAAAAAAATTGGACAAACTTAACAAAAAATAGTCTAAACATAGACCTAAGAAAAATCTCCTTATTTATTAGACAGAGCTAATGGAGAGAGAACCTTTCCCTTGTAACAAAAAGAGCTAATTGATGAAGCAAGTTGGCCCATATGTAAGCTTAAGTTAAGTAGACGATGATTAATGAAATTGAGAGGAATAGTATCATTTAAGGAGGTCATCATAAATGAGAGTAAGAAGTAAGAAGGAAGAGACATGTGAACGAAATACATCAAATGATAAGAGAGAGAAAATTAATTTTTGATTAATTGCTACAATAATCCATAGTAGTATGAAAATGTTAAGAAATAGTTATAGAGTTGAGAGGAGAAATAACAGTAAATGTAGATGTATAAAAAGAACCAAGAGAGAGAGGATATAACACTAAAATTAGACATCCATCTAAATACATTTTCAAATATCATAGAAAATATTTTGTATCATCATTAATAAGAGAAAAACCAAAGCAAAGAAAAGCACAAATAAGATGTAACGTAGCACAAATAAACATGAAAGATGATTATGAAGAAATTATTATAAAAAATGTAAACTCTTATTTCTTGTAATAAATACATAACTTATTTGATCATATATAGACTAACTGCAAATTAGAGCACCACATTTCATTTTGATCATACCAAAAAAAGTGGATAACTTAGGCCAGAGCATTCTGATTATCTGACAATGTTTCTTTTAGAATTATATTTGTCGATATATACCCAAAACATGCTCTCAAATGCTTATAACATTTCCACCATCACTGAGTTGATGTAGTCTTTAATGTCCTGCCAACATTGTGTACTCATCTTTGTTCAAATATAAGAGATTGGACACACAAGCATGATTTATGACTATCAAAACCAAAGACAAAGGTATGTTGCTTAATCGAAACAGCTCTTGGCTAAATATTCTCCATAGATTCTCCATCATTTCCCTTTGTCTTTCATGTGCTCCTTCTTTTGTGCATCCATGTTGCCTCACGTAGCACTAAACTATATTAGCCACATGCTTCTTCTTTAGCTGATGCTGTAATCATCATAGAATATATTTTATCATAAAAAGCTATTCTTATGAAGAATATATCATTGATGATGATTAAATAACTAAAAATTTACTGTGAAAGAATTATTTTTCACATTTTTTTTCACATCACAAATGTCATTATAAAAAAATTTGCCAAATATATTTAATGAGACTTACTTTGTCTGAAACAAGATCAGTGACAAATCCTGCCTCTACAAGACAATGCTTTGGCAACCTCAGGAAATGTGGTAACCCAATCAAAGACTTCTCTTGGAACATCCTCTATTCTAACGTAAGAAAAACAAAATGATACTAGAAGCACTGAGCTTAGCATGGAGACATTTAGATAATCGTCCACATTAGGGATGAAGCTTTGACTCCCCCAATTGGTTTCTTGATGATAAGCCATTGCCAAACACTGATTCTATGGGACTCAAATCAAAGAAAGAAAAGACCTATAACCAAGAGCTCAATTCTAGGTTCTTTAAACCAAAATTTGCAAAAAAACTCAATTAGACAAAATGACAATAATTGTCATTGTTGCACCAAGCAGTGTGATCGCACAAACTAAATTACATGAGCATATCAATCATCAACCATGAAAGTGGTAGATGAAGCCACATAGCAAAGACAGTTAATGCACACATGACAGATCTTTTCTCTGAGTGTGAATAATGGCTTGGCATAGTCTGTCGCTCAAGCACATAGATGGGTAGTTTTGAGGAAACATTTGTGAATTTTTTATTTTTGGATTAAATCACATTTTGGTTTATGAAATTTAAAATAGTATATTTTACATAGTAAACTATTATATCTAAATTTTTATATAAAGTGATAAAAATGATGAATTAAACTATTTAAAATGTGTGAATTTAGAACTTCTTGATGAATACAATCTTGTTTTAGCAAAATCACTTGTCTTTCCTTTCTTTCTTGGTTCATCATCATTCTCATACTTCTACTTTTATTATTACAATCTAAAAATAATTTGTTGTTCAAAGCTTGAAGTGAGAACACCTCATAGACAGATCATCTTTTAATGCATTCACACTTCTATCCCACACTTTCTCTTGATCTCTCCTTAAGAACTTCAATTCCCTCTATAATATTTTTATGTTTATTTCTAATAGAAAAATTAGATTGCATTATTTAAAAAATATTATGTGCCTCTTAGCTCATCTCATGAAAGGGAAAGACCTACTTAAAGCTTCGTGTAGAGCAAGAAGCACACTTTAAGACTGGTGTGGAAAGAAGGAACCTTATGTTGTATGGAGTATTAAGAAGGTGTGTAGCTTTGGGTTTGATGTGGAGAGATTGAGGGACTAATGCCTTGATTATAGTACTTTTTTTCTAGAACCTTTAGCTTTTATTTATTCATATGCACTCTGTAATTTAAATCATCATAAGTAATCCTTTATAAGTCACTATGGTGTTTTGAAAGAATTTTTAAAAACTTCAGATCACCTAGTTCACTCCCTTTGTTGAGCTTACCTATAAGATCAATCTAACACATCAATGTTGAACAACCAAAACCACATTTCCTCACAAAATTCCTATTCACCAGTATACTTTCATTATGACTCATTCATTAAAAAACAATCATCTCATCTAAAATGACAATATTATCCTCAAGAAAAAATACGATCATAATTTAATCAAGTGAAACAACAAATAAGTCAAAAATAGAAGGTTTCTATCCTCCTCCTTGATCTACATATTACATGTAGTTATCTCAGTCAGTATACTATTGAACTCACAAAAACATACATTAGACAACACCATAGCCATGAATTTTAAGCTTTTGGTTAGATGAATAAACTAGTTCTTATAAGAAAGTTGATTAGCTTTATTAAGAGTGGCCACTAGTTGACAAGGTTTCAAAATTCTTCACATGTGATAAAGTTCTGTAGTCTTATAAAATTGATAGCGTTTTCCATTTTCATAACACTATAAACAATCATGGCCAAAATTATTTGACATTGAATCAATAGTTTTGTATAGAACAATCCTTGAGTGTTGAGAGCAAAAGTCTCACTAAATGTGCTAATAAATGCTGACTCTAAAGATGGTACTTAACATATGAACAATATCTAGTTAAATGTACTTGTGCATGAAAATTCATTATCAATTCTACAAATTATGTTAGAAAAGTTGAGAAAGCAGAGAAAAAACACTATTTTGTATTGATAAAAAAACTTCTCTATAAGACCAATTGATAATAACAAATATTAAAAGGGTTTCCACTATATCTTTCAATTACAAGAAGGGAAGGCGTTTCTATTACCATATGTCTTGTAGTAAGGACAAGAAAAATAAGAAAGAATACAAGTGCTATAATGAACATGAGAAGTTATGCTTGTAGGCAAAAGAACAAGTAAACTAAGAAAAGGGAAATCAAGTGCATAACAAGCTAGTAAGAGACCAATGCAGAGACTATTTGGTGTGTAAAAGTCCTTTTTACTAATTGAAAATTGGCTTTTATCGAGACAAAAGAGATGCTTAGAATTTCCATATGAGAAATAGGTAATGTTAAATGATGGTGAAACAGGATGAGAGAGAGAGGTAGCAAAAAACCAACAAAATCTATTAGCATTAAGTGACCATTTAATGTCCTTGATCTTAAGGAGATACGAGCATAACAATCAAGTAATCAATGTAGGAAGAATTAGATTCAATAAACAAGGGAGAGGTTTGGCCAGCGTATTGAAAAGTCTAACCACCTTCATTAATAAGAAACATAAACTCAAGTCTATACCAAGCACTATCGACATAGCAAGAGGAGTAGAAGCCTTTTCCTGGTAAGGAAAGAAATTTATATGATGAGTTAATTGGGCTACAAGGGGAGATTTTGTGGGACATTTTGGCAAGATTGGCAAAGAATAATGGAATTGGAAAGACACCCCAAATAAATAGAAAGAGATAATGGCTAATATGTGTTGAAAGTTGAGAAAAAAGAACAGATGGGTTAACATGCATTCTCTTCATTTATTAGGTTCTTAGCTCTTTCTACTACAAGCTCACTTTTCTTTTTTCTATTATCCTTAAATAAAAAGACATTGTAATAATAAGTCCCTTTTTTTTAGTAACTCAAAAGGAATATAGAAGCCCTTCTAATATCTATAAACATATTATTGGAGACAAATTATGAGGAAGACACATGAGAACGATATCTGTCAAAATGTAAGAGAAAGACGAGTAATTGGATCAACAATTGCCAAAATTTTTAGAGTACAAAAAATAGAAATATTGAAGATGGTAAAAAGAGAAATAATAGTAATAGGGAAACAATAAGGTGTCTCGAAAGAGAAAACTTATCATTGACATTGTACATCTAATATCATGTGAATAAAACTTTGAATCCCTTAGTATATCTTTGGTATCATTGTTTGTATGAGAAAAGATGAAGAAAATAGGCACTGCAAGCACAAAGAAAATAAGATGTAAAAGTAACACACAAAAAATTAAAAATATATTATGTTGAAAATAATATGAAAGATTAAAAGCTTTTATTTTATGTGAAACACATAAAACTTATCCAAGAACACAAATGGCTTACATTGGCTACCGAATTTATTAAATGATGGGTAAGTGAAATAACCTTACAAAACAAAGATCTATAACGATCAATACATAACCCCACAAGAGCTATAAAAAAGTGGCTTATAATAGCCAGTATATAACGATAAAATTCAAATGGTAAGACATTACATCTACACTTTTTGCAATGTAATTTGTACAATATCCTAAAACCAAACCAAAAGCATGAAGAGACACCAATAAAATATTATTAAATATTACACTTTAATTTCAAATAGAAAAATATCGAAAATGGAAATGTAAGAAATTAGTCATGATTTTCTCTGTGAACGATAATGTGAATCCTTAATAGAGGTGAATGAAGTATGAACTTCAAATTAAACTTAGTTGTAATTATATAAAACTTAACATTAACAAGTCTCAACCTTAGCTATATTTCTACAAATCACTTTAGAAGGACTTCTTATTGTTAATCTCATGCACCCAAGAACAATAGTTGCACATATGAAAAATGCCTTAGTGTGGTCTATCACATGCACGAAGGGGTCGTGGTGAACTAAAATTTGCAAATGTTTTTATTTTTTGTTAACACCAAATGTTTCTTATGGAAATGAAAATAATATGTAATTTATAGTAAAATTTTTTATTTAATCCTCTATATAAATAGGTAAAAATAATGAATAGAGTAATTCAAAACTTTTTGAAGAATTTAACATCTTAGTGACAAAGCCATTCTTCTTTTTTTTTCTTTTATTCTTACACTTCAACTTTCATTATTGCAAATCTAAAAAGAAGATTTATTATTTTTTGGAATAAAAGAGCTTTGAATCGATGCCAATGGTAGGAGCTAAGAAGAAGGAATTTGAAGAGCAAACCACAAAATAGAATAATGAGATTAACGAGGCTTCAATCGAGGTGACTTTGCCAATTATTTCACCATCAAGCCTAGAAACAAAAAAAACTCTATTAGCTTAATAAATAAAAGTGTTGATGGAGAAGATTGAAAATCTTAATCCATTCTTTCATAGATTCAAAAGATAATTAGTAAAAAAACTTTTAATCAATAGAATTATATATTAAGTAGTAATTTAAATATAATTAGAGATAAAGATAAATATTACATCAATCTCGCCCTCTTGATAATTAGAATCAATTACTTCTTTTTAAGGTAGATGCTACACTCGATTTATCAATTTGTGATGGTATAATAGAGATAGAGAAATTAGATTCATGATTAAAGCAACTAGAGATATATTTCTCTCTGTATGATTATTCATCAATTGATAAAGTGGTGTATGCTTTATTAAAAAAGATGAGTCATACATTATCTTAATAAAATACTCACATAAGAACTAATATAGTTGTAGCAGTGACATGAAGCTAATTTAAGAAAATAATTAGAGAAGATTTTTATCCCATAGGTTACATGGATTAAAGGGGAAGAAAGTTGCATAATCTATATATCGATAAGGACTAACGATACAATAATATGCTAATGAATTTTGATGACAAGTCGTAAACTTAAGAATATCAATTGACGAGATAGAGATATCATCAAAATATATTGTAAGCCTATAATATTCCATTGTCACTAAATTATCTCTTTTTTTCAATTCAATTTTTAAAACAAGCTAGTATATTTGTAATGGTTATCAAAAAGAAGAATAAACTTAAAGAGACAAATCAAAGATAAAATATTAAGAAGTCTATGTATAAGTCTAAAAGTTGGTAAAAAAAATAGAAGAATATTCTCTAACAAAGTATGTTATAATAACAACTATGAGTAGAACTCAGACGTTTTATATTTACTATAGAAAAATAAAGCATATACAACAAAAATACTAAAAATTATATTCTAAACTCTTTTAAAAATATTTTAGGAACATAAAATACATATTATAATGGAAACTAAAAACATAATTAAAACCTTTCTTTAAGTTAAGAATAGTTTATCTCTTATGATTATTTCAAAAGAGGTATCACACGAAGTAAAATATAGAGAACTCTTCATCATTAGAATTCAAGTAAAGAAAGAATTTATTAGTATTATTTCTCACAATGGAAGCAAGAAGAACCTAAAATCGAAAATCCTCGTGAAGAGCTTAAACTAAGAAACAACACTACGTTCAAGACCCTATACCTTAATGTAGAATCATAAAGACTTTGATATAAGAGTTAAAAAATAATAGAAAATAAAGTTTATCATCACTAAAGATTATATCAATGAGATTATTTGTGAAGTGATACTTCTAGATATTTATCAAATTATACATGAGAATCAATACATATGATATCCAGATGTCTATTGTTGATGAGCAAAACAATGTCAATTTACAAAAAGAATTGTTAGTACTAACAAAGTGAAAAGACTAATTAATACTGTTACACCCCATATTTTCCTAGGCTGATTTTTGGCATATATATTTTTTTTTTTTGTATATAGACAGCTCAGATCATCCCATACCAACCTGAGTAGCCTACGAAAAACATAGGATATAACACATCATTACACACCTACTTCCCTTAACAATGTGGATCCCATCTCCCGGGTACACCGTCAAATCAGGTTCATGACTCCTGAATTAACAGATGGACTCGCGCAATGTTACTCCTACTAGACCCAATACTCCTAACCCATACCGATAGGAGAACCGGTCTAATAGAAGTCTGAACCCCCACGGTAAGTTCCATAGTCATGTAATGACCTCACCATCAAAACAAAAATATATAACATCCACATAATACATATATAAATGTAGCACTCCACACACTATAGCACCAAAACAATAAGTAAGACAGTGAATGGAAACTACATCACAAGAATAAGATTCAAGTCCAACAAGTGCAACATCATCCAACCAGATACATAAGTCAGATTCATCCTCACACAATACCTGACATAAGAATAATAGTCTCACTGAATACATCCAATAGCATCAATCATACTAACCAAAATGTCTCAGAAATCACAGATCAGATATCCTCCACTAGCCTGCTGACCACGATGCCACCTAATCTGGGTGGCGTCAAGTCTGCCGAGCCGCTGGAAAAATATAGATAATAAAGGAATGAGCTACGCCCAGTAGGAAAGACAGCTAGTAAAACTCACATGCAAGAGAAGGATAATAGCAAGAGTATAGGAATACAGCATAACAATATATGGTGGATAGACACTCTCAGTTCCAGACTCCGACCAACCACAGTCACCCCCAGTCACACCAGAGTAGCTCTCCTCTGGGCTTCCAGGTAGCGTGTCAGTGGGAACGCCCATCTCGAAACACGCATGGCGCCTAAGCACCAGACACCGCAGCGTCTCTCGTCAATCAATCTCCTGGAGACTATAGACAGATCCAGTCACAAAATCTCTAGCCAATGTGAGACACCCCTGCCACCCTAAGGCGCGCAGGCCTACACACTTGGCTAGCCACTGCGAGACACCCCTGCCACCCTCAGGCGTGCAGACCTACACACATAGACCAGGAGAGATCGACTCAGCCACCGTCCCAAGGAGTCCTCTACCAACAACTTCCATAGAAGCTCACGCCCCTACAGTTATTGTCAATTCTCTAACTCCAAGATTCGGCAACATATGTCCAGGTACGACAAGGCGCATACCAGTCCACATGTATACTGTGGAAGCTAAGTCTGAACCGCTCAGTTACCTACCACATCTACCCTAAAACATCATATAGGGTCTATAGTAGTCCGGTCCAGTATGCCAATCCATAAAATATGCCCACACTGAGTAAACTGACTCAATCCATGCCGTTGCCATCAAGCAACACAACTGTCAATTTCTGACTGTTCTGGTAGCATCCATGTACCATACCTCTGTCTGACTATTTCAACTGTACTGTCATCACTGATAACATTTTCCCTACTTCAGGAAGTTCTTAAATCCTAATTTCAATTTCCGCCCTTTATCCATTTTCCGAAATTCGGAATAAATTTCCGAATAAAATTTAAATTCCACATATATATCCTTTTTCCGAAAATTCGGATTAATTTCCGAATTAAATTTTAAATTCCACATATATATCCTTTTTCGAAAATTCGGATTAATTTCCGAATTAAATTTTAAATTCCACATATATATCCTTTTTCCGAAAATTCGGATTAATTTCTGAATTAAATTTTCCGCTTATCTTTTTTTTTTTTTTTATTTCCGAAAATTCGGATTAATAATAAATTTCCAAATTTTTCCTTCCGCTTCTCTCTCCTCCGCGCCGCGCCGTTCGTCCGCGCCGAACCCCGCTGAACCGGATCTCGCCACCGGTTCGGCCCTTCGCGCTGAACCGCGACACCGCCGAACCGAATTAATTAATAATTCGTTAATAAATATTATATAAATACCATTAAATTAAATTTACAATTACTTAATTAAATATAATTAACCTAATTCATCTCCTTCCTCGGTCCGACTCCCGCGAAACCCTAGCCGACGCAATCGCCGACCAAATCCAATTCTTCCGCCGATTTCCGGCGACCGTGAACAAGAAGAAACAAAATCCGATGTTCATACTATCCTAATGTTTCAATAATGCCACTAATTCCTAAGGTTCAATCAGAATTTCCGCCAAAAGAGTTTCATCCGATCCCCAATTTGACAATTTACGAAATTAAACAATTCCAGCATTTGTTACTACCTTAACATGAATAAAGCACATAATTGAATCATCGCATGCTTGGTAAAATTTCCGAATTCGACGGGTATAATTTTCCGAAAACCCTAAAAATACTAAAATCAATCATTTGCATTAATCAATTTCAAAAACCATAATTCGCATGCTCCAGTAGCTAATTGCAAAATAATCCATATTTTTAATTAGCTAAATAACTAATTTAAAACCGAAATTCCTACCTCAAAGACGCCGGCGACGGTGAACCTCGTCCGCAGCTCGCCGCAGCTCCTCACCGAACGAATCTGGTATAGATCGACTCTCCTCGGTCCCGTGAATCTCCAGGCACAAAAAGCCCCTTGCCAGGCCGCCGAAATCACGCGCCTTACACCGGAAAACTCCTCTGTATCGGTCGGTCGAATAAAACCCTAATCGATGTATTTCGCGAGGGTTTTATATTTCTGGCCGACACAGTGAAAACCCGTTACGCACCGTTGACACGCTTTCGACACGGTAAACACCCGATCAGCCGGTTCAATCCCAATCGTCGATCACGACCGTCCGATCCGCTTATCAGAACGCACGCGCAAACTCACTCGGCGACCGCCTCCGCCTTCGCTGAACCGCTCCGGTCCGGTTCACGCGCGGTAAAAACCAAATTCCGGTTTAAAAATAGATTTTCGAATTTCCAAAAATCCAATAAATCCAATTAAACAGGAAAAATTACTTAAAAATTTCCTCGGTGCCCCGAAAAATCCCCAGAAATTTTCAGAATTTCCAATAGCCTCCAATTGAGCTCCTGGCTCATCCTACTGTCGATCTGAAATCATCAAAGCCAAAAATTAATTTATTAAAGATTAGCATAAAAGTTTTTTACTAGGTATAACAAATACTTCCTAAAACTATGTGTTGCTAATAAAAATGTCAAAGAAACTATTTGATGGGGATGCTAGAAGTCTAAACCTTCTAAGGAAGATAAAAAACAAGTTCTTGCAAAGAATCAGTTTAAAAAAGAAGATTCAACGAGACTCAAATCACAAAAAATGACTTATAATCAAGAGCTTAATTTTGTGGTAATTAAACCCAATTTTGTAAAAAAATGAATGAGACAAAATGATAAAAATTGTTGAACAACAAAACCACATATCCTCACCCAGTTCTCATTCACCATTATTCTTTTATTATGAATCATTCATTAAAAAAACAATCGTCTCATCTAACATGATAATATTATCCTCAAGCAAAAATATGATCATAATGCAATCAAGTGAAACAACAAATAAGTCAAAAATAGAAGGTTTCTATTTGCCTCCTCAATCTTCAAATTACATGTAGAAATCTCAGGTAGTATACTATTGCACTCATAAAAATGTACATTACACAACACTATAGCCATGAATTATGAGTTTTTGGTTAAAAAGATAAGATAGTTCTTATGAGTGAGTTCTTATTGAGCTCTTAAAAATGTCAAGACCTAGTCCCATGGACATTTGCATGAAAATTAAATATTAATTCTACAAATTGTGTTAGAAAAGTGGAGAACACAAGCAACAAAACACTATTTTTCACTAATAAAACAAAAAAATTCTCCATAAGACCAATTGACAAAAAAAAAAATCAGAAGGGGTTCCACTATCTCTTCCAATTACAAGAAGGGGAGGGTATTTTTATTACAATATATCTTGTAGTAATGACAAGAGAAATAAGAAAGAATATAAATGCTCCAATGCACATGAGAAGTTGTGCTTGTCGCTAAAAGAACAAGGAAACAAAGAAAAGGGAAATCATGTGCATAACAAGCTTGTAGGAGACTAATGCTGAGAGCATTTGGTGTGTAAAAGTCCTTTTTACTATTTGAAAATTAGCCTTTATCGGGATGAAAGGGATTCTCAGGATTTCATTATGAGAAAATAGGTAATGTTAAAATATGGTGAGCAAGAATGAATGCGAGAGGCAATGTCACAACAACTAAATCTATTAGTATTAAGCAGGTAATTAATGTCCTAGATCTTAAAGAGATACGAGCATAAAAATCAAGTAATCGATGTAGGAAGAATTAGATGCATAAGCAAGGGAAAGGTTTGGTCCACCACTTGAAAAGTCTAACCAACTTTATTAGCAAGAAACATAAGGTCAGATTTTTGTGAAGCACTATCGACATAGCAAGAGAAGTGAAAGCCTTTGCCTCGTAAGAAAAACAATTTGTATGATAAGTAAATTGGGCTACTAAAGGAGATTATGTTGGATATTATGGCAAGATTGCCAAAAAATAATGGAACTGGAAAGACATTTTAAATAAATAGAAAGAAATAATTGGTAATATGTGTTGAAAGCTAAGAAAAATGAATAGCTAGGTTAACTTGCATGCTCTTCAACTATTAGGTTCTTGGCTCTTTTTATTATAAGCTCAACTTTTCATTATCATCCAAGCTTTGCTTTTGTATTCTTGTCCTTAAATAAAAGACATATTGTAATAATATAGCCCACTTTTTTAGTAACTCAAAAGGATAGTAGAAGCCTTTTTAATGTTTGTAGGCATGGTTTTAGAGACAAATGATGAGGAAGAAACATGAGGATGATGTGTATAAAAATGTAAGGGAAACACAAGTAATTGGATCAATAATTTCCAAAATGTATAGAGGTGCGAGAATAATGGAAAATAGTTATGGTGCTAAAAGAAGAAATAATAGTAATAGGGGAAGAATGCGGTGTTCTGAAAGAGAAAACATACCATTGACATTAGACGTCTAATATCATGTTAATAAATCTTTGAATCCCATGACATATCTTTTGTATCATTGTTTATAAGAGAAAATATGAAGAAAACAAGCATTACAAGTACAAAACAAATAAGATGTAAAAGTAGCACACAAAAATTAAAAATATGATATGGTAAAAATAATATGAAAGATGAAGAGCTTTTATTTTATGTGAAACACATAAAACTTATCCCAAAACACAAATGGCTTACGTTGTCCAACGAATTTATTAAATGATGGGTAAGTGAAATATCCTTATTAAACAAAGATCTATAAAGATCAATTCGTAGCCTAAAAAGAACTATAAAAGAAGTGGCATATAATTTTCAGTATATAATGATAAAATTCAAATGATAAGGAATTACATCTACACTTTTTGTTATGTAATTTGTACAATATCCTAAAACCAAACCCAAAGGCTCAAGAGACACCGATAAGATATTATTGAATATGAAACTTTAATATCAAATAGAAAAATATTGAAAATGGAAATACAAGAAGCTAGTCATGAAATTTCGTGTGAACTATAGTGTGAATCCTTAATGGATGTGAATGAAGTATGGCCTAATTGTAGCACACATCTCACTTTCTCATTATGTAAAAATATTTATTTTATCATTTTCTTGAATGTTTCTTTTCTAAGTCCTATTATAGTGATTCAAAAGTTAGTTTTAATGCAATTGCACTAGTTCCCAATGGCCAATTCATGACTTCTAATAAGACTAATGAGTAGTTTTATGTTTTTTTTATTATTTTTCACTTCTATTCTAATTAGCGAACGAATAGTCATCCATGTGCTCTGTCATACTACTCCAATCTAAAGGGATGTAAGGTCATTAACTTTGTATTCAATGGTCATAATTGTTAGATGCATAACTAAGAGAAGTTGTTGTAATATGAAATATCCAAATATGAAAAGTACAAACATCCACAAGGTGCACTTATGCAATGTGGTAATGAGAGGCATAATTTAAGTACAAAGATATCCAAATATAAATAAAGATGCACAAAACAAAGGCATGCAATTGAGAATAGAATATGCCATCAAACATTAAAGTAAGTGGCAATGTAGCATACAACAAAAGATGCTGTAACTAGAACTGATCATGTACCAAACAAAATTGTTTAATGTACTACATTATATTTGAACATAAGAAATTGACCAAGTTTTTCAAGGGACACTAATTATGAACATGTATGATGAAGAGGAAGTACTAGCATGATATTATTTTTAAGAGAAATGCAATCAAGAATGGACAATTTCAAATTGTGATAATGATGGTACATCCTGAGTTGTGTTACCTTGTACTATTGATCTACCTCTTACTTGGTTGGATTGAATGATTCTTTTCCAATTATCCATGAACAAATCATTGTTGTTAGAAGGGTAGAACTAAGCATCAAATCTAAAGATCAAGACAAGATTCTTCTTTAGCTCAGATATGCTATCAATTAATCTCTTAGGCTTATTCTTGATTTGAAGAAAAATTGCAACATTAGATTGATTTGCAACTTGTGGAAATTCCTTAGGTACCTGAGTTTTGAATTGGAAGGTTGCATAGTCTAATAGAGATCATTCAATTGACTATCAATATTCATATCATAAATCATAATAAAAACTCTAACGTATGTGACTTTTAACATACCCATTCTAATTAATCCTTAATAATAATTTTGGAGCTACTAATAAGAAAACTTAATGCTCTTTGTTGTCGAGCAAACAAGGCTTGCAAACTATCTTGAAATTGCATTATTTTCACTACAAAAACATGCATATTCGGATTAACTATAAATTGATTTTTTTTATAAAACTATTTTGTTTATCATCATTGGAAATAAACTATTTTTTGTAAGGACTTTTTTAAGTGTAGATAATCATCTAAAATCTTGTTTAGATTTATCTGTTTATCCCTTTGAGTCAAGCTAAATATAGATTTATCATTGATTGAATGCCTTTTTGGAGAGCTTTTGAGCCATTAAGGCTATTAGAAAGGTCTTTGTGAGCCTATATAGAATAGTGAGATTGGCTGTCTTTGAGAGCACAATCTAGGGCCATGATAGGCTTTCATATTGTTCTGTTAAGATCCTTCATAGGCTAAATGTTGTTAATAATATGCTCATTTTATTTAGTTGAAGCATTAGCTACTTCAATTGGTGCTTCTGCATCTAAGTTCATTTTGTTGTGTATACAGCAAACTAAAAATTGGCTATGCTCTTAGTAAATAAAGAATAACTAGGCAAATTAGCATATTGGATTCATTTCTAAAACCCATTTGAGCTGCTTTCTTTTTTCTTAATTCTAATTCTGATTAGTAATTATTTCTCTAGTTACACTTTTATGCAAACTTTAGCCATGCTTAGATGTGTTAGGTCAACCTTGTGTTTAATGAGTCAAACCTTAAATATTTAAAATATTACTCTAATAAGCTTGTTTAGTGTGAATCAGTTATAGTTTCTAATGAACAAGCCATCTACCTTAAAAGATGGCAAACTAGGGGTCCTTAAAGCACCTTAGAATGTTCAGCAAGTTCCAAGTATTGAAGACAAGTGTACCAACTTTTGATAAGTTTTTTAGAATGTTAACTTATTGATTTTTAATGCATTCTTATTTTGTATCAATCTCAAATCATATTTAACATCTCCTTGATTTAAAAAAAAGATTTTATTTTTTTATCCACAAACTTTTCTCGGGCCAGGTAAGCTCGACCAAGCAAGCACTAATAAACCTCGAGTCAGGAAAATTGGGTCAAACCTGTTCGGGCTGATAGTGAATCATAGACTAGAATGAGGTAAGGCATTGGATCGAGCTAAGCAGCACTCAAAATTACACTTATGGGTCGACCCATATTATAAACCTGTATGTTACGAGTACATTGAGCGGATGAGTTCCTAAGCTCGCAAGGGGAGAGCCAGCCCCATTTTGGCTTTGCATAACACTTCCATGTGAATGCTTATAAATTCCAAATACTCCTATTCTATAATGTGGGACTAAAACTTTGTTCCTAACTGCATCAAAAATCGACAACCCTCAGAACCATTCGATCGCATATTTTTGCGACCGCATAGTGGAGATCGCCTCCACCTTTAAACTGTGACCTTAATAGATCTAATCGTCCATTTGATTAGCCGATCGGAGGGTTACTATTTCATTCGTTGTAACCGATTGATCCATCTAATGGTCTCGTCCGACTTCATTGGATGACTATCTTTATTTCTGTCGTTTGACATAATTTGTCATTGATTTGATGGCTTAGATCTCTCCTCTTTAAATCTTACGATCTAGCTTTAATACCAATTTTATCATTATTAAATCAAATGAATCTAGATCTCATTTGATATGATCAGATGGCCAAGATCAAAGCCATCTTGATCAAACTATCCAAAACACATTCACTTATTTAGCATTAAATATGATGGTCAATATCTCCACTGATCAGATCCAATGACCCTAATTCATCTCACTTAATGGCAAATTACATAGCCATTGCTTTAACAATTTTAAAAACTTATCTAACATACTTATTAAGCTATTTGGTTGTAGCTTTTCAAATAGCTTTCTATACTATCTAATGGCTATAATCAAAAATTTTTCTATAATTACCTAACCATTGTAAATGGAAAATCTAATGAACGTAAATCAATCTTTGAGATCTCAACAAAGTGCTGCTCCATATTCTACTGGCAAGAATTACAACTTCTCATTCTCAAATTGTCAAAGCTTTCCAACTGATCCTAGCACGTCTAATCTTTAAAATTCTCATTTCTCTTTTTGAATTTAAGCTCATTATACCTTTTTTTTTCCTCCCCAACTATAAATTTCCTTGCAAAAATTCTTCCTGGAACACAACATATCTCCAATGCTTTCCTCCAAATCTTTGCTTTCCTTTATCTGTTTTTTCTCCTAGATTTATCCTGGTCAAACCCACTTCCAGTTTTGCCACCATTTATCACTCGTATTCCCCTTCTTTGCCCTTCACAGCTCATCGAAATTCAATAAGATCCAAGAACTAATGGATGCCCAATACTAAGCTCATCGAAAAACTGGGTAAACTCCGTATTGCAAGTAGTTGTCTGAATATTCAGCAGAAATTGAAGACCTTCAATGTTTATCATTTGGAAAAGCTCTTTTTATGTTTCTGAACTGAAGTATTATTAATTCACAAATATATTTTATTGAAATCACACTCTCATCTCTTGTCGCAGCGTTCCACCTCTTCCAGATTTCCCAGCAAGTAATGGCAGGAATTATAAGAGCCGCTTCATCAATGACGCTTCTGCCTTTCTTCCACCATTCCTGAATTCTATTAAAGGGCTTACTTTTATGCGATAATGTAATTCCAAACCTACTCTCTAACTGATCCCAAATATCTGTCGCGTGCTGGCAGTTCATGAACACGTGATCCACTGTCTCTTCGTTGCCGCAGAATTGACATTTAGATGCCAGATTGAATCCAATCTTCTTTAGGACCATCGAGAACGGAAGAGCGTCGTTCAACATCCTCCAAGGAGAATAGACATCTTACTAGGAATACAACGGTTCCAAATAAATTTGGCTTCTTTGAATTTTGATGCTTTGGTTCTCACCACTTCATAAGCTTTACTAAGGTTGAATTTACCCTGATGAGAAAGTTCCCCAATTAGATCTTCAAATTGGATAGTAGTGCTTCCCATTTTATCCATCAATACCTTCTTAAGTTTCATCATCCTTTTCCAAACTGTGGATCCGTAACAATACGAGCTATTATCATTTACTCTCCCATGTGTCATGCTCTTGATCATGTTAACCCAAAGAGAGTCCGAGTAAAGATAGTTCCACCACATCCTGCAGGCTGCAGCCATACTCAAGTGTTCCAGACTTCTTAATCCGAGTCCGTTCTCCTCTATAGGTCTCGTAATCTTTTTCCAGGCCTTCCAATGATGCACTTTTTCGTTATCTCTGCTGCACCAAAAGAAGTTGGCCAGATAACTGTTAATTTTTCTGATAGTTTCTTTGGTAGGGTCTTGTACTGCCATAATATGCATCGGGATCGATGATAAGACGTCCTTTATTAATATCAGCTTCCCACCCTTAGACAGATCTTTGCCAATAAAACCATTAATTCTCCCAGCTATCTTATCAAACAGTGGTTGGAACATTTCATTTTTCGTTCTACCCTTAGCAAGCAAAACTCCCAGATATTTCATTGGGAGCTTGCCTTTGGAGAATCCCGTGATTCTCATAATACGTCTCCCTACATTTTTCGAGATATTGTTGTGACATGTGAAAGTAGATTTTCTCATGTTGATACATTGGCCAGACAATGCTTGATAAATGTTAAGAAAATTCATCAGCTGCTTAAGAGAATGTGATCTTGCAGTTGTGAAGATCAACGTATCATCAGCAAATGCAAGCGATGAGATAAGTGGGCTACCTCTTGGGATAGAGTAGGTGTCAATCTTCTTTTCCTCCATCAAGTTCTTCAGGCTCCGAATAAGAACTTCCGAGGCCAACACATATAAGGCAGGTGATAAAGAATCCCCCTGCCTAACCCCTCTGCTTGCAGGAAAAAAACCTTGTGGGCAACCATTAATTAGGACAGAGAACATGTTGCTGGTTAGATAGTTATTCACCATTCTTATAAACTTGTCACGAACCCAAACCTTTTGAGCACCACCTCAAGATATCTCCAATCCACCTGGTCAAATGCTGATTTCATATCTAGTTTCAGTATAGTATTGTTACCTCTATTCCTTCGATTGATTCTATTTGACATCTCTTGGGCTAGTATGATGTTATCCGCAATATTTCTCCCTTTCACAAATGTTGTTTGTTCAATAGAGATAATATTTTGTAGGATCAAAGAGAGACGAATGGCAATGATTTTGGAGAATATCTTACTTGAGAAATTACACAGGTTAATTGGCCTGTAGTCAGCAAAACTCATCGCAGAGTTAGATTTCGAAATAGGAATTATCCAAGTACTGCCGATGGTGTATGGGATCATTCCTCCGTTTATGAAGTCATTAGCAGCTTCAACCACGTCATCAGCAATAATATCCCAGCATTCCCTGTAGAATCTAACAGTAAAACCATCTGGACTGGCAGTACCGTCGCAATTAAGAGAGTCCACCGCGAATTTGACCTCCTATCTCGTCACTTGTTTGCAGAGATCGAAGTTTTGGGCATTTGTTATAAGGGAAGGAATATTGTCAAGTAATTTCATGCCCTCCTGATGTATTGCCCCCCATCTCGAAGACATAAGGAGATTTTCAAAGTACTCAACAGCTTTTTTGTTAATTCCTTCCTGATTTTCAATCCACTCCCCATTATCCTTTCTAATCTTCTTGATAGAGAGTCTTTGCTTCTTGACTTTAGTGCATTTATGAAAGTAACCAGTGCTCGCATCACCTTCCCTTAGCCATCTAATACCAGCTTTCTGTCTCCAGTATTCAGACTCTTGATCACACGCCTCAGTTAACCTGCTCTGACATTCTGACTAGGCAGTTTTGTTATCTTCATTCGGGTTCTCATCGTATATGTGTTCCAGCCTCTTTAGGTGTTCCTCTTCCCTTCTCTTCCTCTCGAAAACATTCCCAAAGTGCGTTTTGTTCCACTCTCTTAAATGCCCCTTTAAGCGTTTAATCTTCATACCCAACTTCTTCAAACCCTTGCCGCCCGTCTCTACATCCCAGCTATTTTCTACCACTTTTTTGAAGTTTTTGTGCCTAAACCATACATGTAGACATCTGAATTGTCTAGTTTTACTATGCCTTGGATCTTCACATTGCAACACTAATGGCGCATGATCTGAACACAACCTGTTAAGTTGTTGAATAGAGAAGTTTTGATAGTGGTCAAGCCATTTATCATTCATCATAACTCTGTCTAGTTTTTTCCATACAGGCTTCCCGTTTCTTTTACCATACCATGTGAACCTCCCGCCATGAACAAATGGCTCCGATAATTCCGCCTCGCTGATGAATGTCTGAAATTCATGAATTGCTTTGCAGTCCTGTTTCGCATTACCTTTGTATTCTTCTAAATCGGCAATTACGTTAAAATCACCCCCACTAACCAAGGGTAGTTATTTGTAGTGTTTATATATCTCAGTAGTTCTCCCCACAGCTCTCGTCTCTGAACTTTGTTATGTTTGGCATAGACAGCTGACAGAAAAATTTCTTCACCCGTTGCATTATGACATATCTTCATAAATAGCGATTGTATGTTATCCTCTATTCTCTCCGCCCGAACTGAACTGTCCCACATAATCCAGATCTTATTGCTTGTGTTTCCCTCTCCTCCATGAAGCCCCAGACTGGTAATAGCCCCCCTCAGATTTTCAATGCCCACCATCGGTTCAAGTATCGCTACCACATTGACTTTGTGACATTTAATAATCGTTTTCAATCTATTGATTGTAGAGATAGAGGCGATGCCTCTGATGTTCCAAATTAGGGTATTTATCATTTTATCTTGTGTAAAATGGGTATTACCCGCTATTTGCATCTCTGTGGTTAGCATTGATATTTACTTGGCGAAACTATGGCTCTTTTCCCCTGACCTCTTTTTCTTTTCATGAATGAACCATTGTCTTCCTCTGTTGTTTTCTCCGAATCTGCTTCATCCAACCAACTTACGGTTTTTGACTTCTCCTTTGCTACACTGCATTGACCTTGTTCCATCACCACTATCTCTTTGCCTTTTTCACTAACGCTGGACCAACCCATTTCCCTTGGTTCCTGCAATTGCATAGAATCCCTCCTATCCTCTCTCCTCACCAGCTGTCGTCTTTCCTCCCCATAGCTCTCTCTTATTACTGATTGCCTTGGTTCTTCCACCACATCCCTTTCCTCCTCCGTTTCCATCAGCGTATTACTCTGAAGCTCAACTATTCCTTGAATACCATCATCATCATGTCTCGCCGAAACTGGTTCCTTTTGCTTTTGGCTCTTGTGTGCTTCTGGGCTAGAAAGAAGTGTGTTAACAACATGCTGTTCTTCCCTGTACTTTTGCTGACCTTCCAGAGGTGGTGTAGTTGTCTTATTCACGTCTGTGGGTTTTGTATGCTTCTTCGCAGAGATTCCCTCTAGATCCGGCCCTGACATTGGTTTGATTTTGCAATCCTCACGCTTGTGACCCTGACGGCTGCAAGCAGAGCAGTATGCTGGGAGATTATCGTAGCTTATACTTTGCCAGAAGCCGCCGTCTTTTGACCCTTGACTCCTAGAGATTCGAACACGTTTCGGTAGCTCCTTCTCCAAGTCCACTTCAACACAGACCCTAGCCATCTGCAACTTCAATGTCGTTGCCGTTGCAGTATCAAGTCTCAGTGGTGTGCCAACCGCAGACGCTATGGAGAAGAGGGCAGTCTTCTCGAAGAGATGCGCGGGGAGTTGCTCCAGTACGATCCAGACCGGAACAATAGTTGGTTCAGCGTCAACTCTAAATTCTGGGGACCACTTCAGAAGCCGCATGGGGAAGCCGGCGACCATCCAAAATTTTCGCACCCAGCATTGCAGATAATCCGCTTCGAACTCGAAATTGATAAGCACATGTTTTGATTCCATATGAGCAATCGAGAACTGCCCTTTGAAGCTGAACTTGAGGAATTTCGCGCACAGGTTTTCCATTGTAGGTCTTCCGTGAGAGAACTTTCCTACCACAGCGAACTTCAGTGAAGCCGCAAGTTTGTCCACGTCCTGCTCCGTGAAGACGACCTCCGGTTCGCCACGATACGATGAAACTTCTTTAATACGGCACGGAGATGTCGGAATAGGGACCCCGACAACCTCCGCAAAGGATCTTCTTGGGGAAGACATGATCCCTCCTAACCTAGCTTGTGCAATCTCCTTTGAAGAATAAGTTCATTATACCTTGTTACATTAATAAACAAATATAAGAAGTTGTCAATTTTATCAAAATTTTTCTATCTTGTTGTATTTTTTTCTCTTGGGTTGGACGGCCCAACATTTTTGAAAGCTCGAGTACAGTTTGATCTCATAAAAAACCAAATTAGGGTTGAGATCACAAAAGCCTCGATTTTTGTTTAACCCATAAAAGATAGTAGGTTGGAGGTAAACCATAAGATAAAATCTGAAGTTGTAACCTTTTACTAATGATGCTTTTTTCGACCTTGGTTGGGGTGGACAGAGATTTTAATTTGAACTAAACCACCCAAAAATTTTAGTATCTCATTTAAATTTTTATCTTTATTTTTTATCATATTAAAGATAATACATACATAAAATCAATGTTTTTTACAAACAAAAAATTATTTTTAAGAAAAAAAATAACAAAAATTACTTTTAAAACTCACAATTCACCCCCCTCTTGTGAGTTTCGCACATTAGATTTCACTTCAATATGAATTATGTTTTAAGTAATAGCATCCACCTTTAGAGGTTTTTCGATTGCTAAGGTTAAGTGAAACATATATCAGGGCCAAAGATGGCTCAATATTGAGATGAAAACCTTGGGGGCACATGAAAAGTCTCATTTGAAAGTTCACCACATTCCAAGTTTGATGAAGTTAGCATCTCAAGAAATTCTCCTCTTTTTCAAATCTAATTTAAACATGGTTGTAATCTAATTATCTCACTTTGACCTCACTTTGGAATCAAATTTTGTTAAAAGAATTCTATATGATACCTATGCTAGTTTGGCCATAAAAGAATTTCTCAACTAATGTCAACTAAAAGGAAGCAACAATTTTCCCTATTTCAACACCTTCAAAAATTATTTTATGTTGACTTTTGAGTGTTAATATTGAATTGATTTGATTATGAGAATAGTTAGCTAGACATCAAAACTGCACCGAAGGAGTAGTTCAGAAAGGGAAGTTCCTTCGAGCCTACTATTGGATCAAACACCAAAAGGCTAATTTAAAAATCCAAGTCAGGATGAGAGCATACCATTGCTAGTAAGCTTGCCCCAATGATCAAATATCTGTCATTGAATTTGCCACAAAGCCAAACATTTTTTGTTGTTTCATTCCCAAAGCCTTTCTTAATACTCATCTAGGCATTTTTCATACTTTTTTCATCACTTAAGGGTGTCTTAAGCATATTGGCTTTAAGGTAGATGTGAGCTCAACAGGATAAAACAAGACCACTTGAAATGTCTTATTGTAAATATTTTATTACTTTCCCCCTTGTATTCATAGTTTATTTTAGCAATAAATAAATTTGATATTATGAAAAGTCCTCTTTACTTGATTATCCTTCGAAATTAAAGGGTAAAATTTGCACATCCAATTGACTCCTCTCTTAGTATAACTTGTGGACCAACATCTTCACAATAGATTTTTAAGAGATTTTTTGTTAGAATGTCAAGAAAATTTCACACATGATACCAAGTGTAATGATCCCACCCTTAAAGAATACAATTTAGTATCAAAGAAAGATATAGATTTTGTTATAGCATTTTTATCTTGCTTGTTGTCCATCAAAACTCTAGGATTTTAAAGTGGTTCGACCACTAACACCCATGGCCTACATCTATTCATAGGAACCTCACTTGAGCCTAGCACTTGTCAATCTCTCATTCAATCAAATGAGTAGGTAGAGAAGCCCTTACATCCTTTCCTTTTATATTTACCAAAAGCATAAATCAAAATTTCTTTAGCAATATGCCTTAAAGCTCTCCTTTACTCGCAAAGAAAGCCAAAAAGATAATCACATAGTATTGATTTCAAAAAATAAGAAAATTACAACTTAATCTAAATTCTAAGACATAAAAAGAAAAATATTAAGACTAAGATAAATGTTATCAAAGTAATCAAAAGATGTGTTGATTTAAAATGTGAGTGCAAGATGATGTTTAAGTACATCTTAAAGAATGCAGTTTAATCTTTTTAAAATGATGTTGTAAAGATGGCTCCCCCAAAAATTTTTCTTCTTCAGATGAATAGTCACATGAAACTTCCTAGCAATTTTCTAGTAATCTCAATTCTTGCAAAACTTCTTATATGTTTTATATTCTTAAAAAGTCAATTTATAATGCAAGATTATGGCTATTTGAAGTTCCATAGTTCTTTCTAATGCTAATCTCGTATTTTATAGTTATTCTCATGGTTTATTTGCTCATTTTTGCCAAACATCTATTTCTAAACTAGAAGGTAGAGAATTAATGTAAACATGTTAGATAAACTAATCAAAGAATTGGATGATCCAATCAAGTCATTCATGATATACTACTTTTATTAGAATGATTATTGGATTGGTGATATGTATTCTGATGACTATCATGTTTCTATTAAAAAATAACAAGGTCTTTTGATTGAACCTGTTTTAAGTTTAATTTTTTGTATATGATCTAACCAATATCAAAAATAAATATTAGATACCTATAAGATAGTCCAATTGATAGAAGTTCTATTTCGGTGACATTTTGACTCTTTATTATATCAAGTCATCAAATGATTCGATTCACATACACCAACTATTAGAATTTTTTAAAACATTCCAAAAATGTTTTGAATAATTGATTTATATCTTAAACAATGGATCATTTAGAGGGTTTGATATACATTAGATGTTAGATTGATTACTCTTGGAAGTGCTTATTAGATTGCACAGTAGAAATCCTTCTATTGAGTAAAATCTTCAACATTGAATATGTGCATAATAAGAGAGCATAAGCATAAGATACAAAGAAAATAGGTTGTATGGAAATGTTCATTGCACCTAATGGAAATAGGCTCTTAAAAGAATAAGTGGGTAATAAGACCCACTCATTGAAACAATAGGTGATTTGGACAAGTGGTAAGCTAGAATAAGCTAGAGAGTTGATGAATTAGTGAAACAATGTATTAGCAATAAAGAGACTTTTGTTACCCTGGATTTTAAATGGATATAGATGGTAAAGATTATAGTAGGCCTAAGAAAAACATTGAAAAAACTTAACAAAACATAGCCTAAACATAGACATAAGAAAAGTGCTCTTTACCTATTAGAAAGAGCTAGTGGAGAGAGAACCTTTTGCTTGTAAGGAAAAGAGCTAATTGATGAAGCAAGTTGGTCAAGTATGTAAGCCTAAGTGAAGTGGACAATGATTAAGAAAATTGAGAGGAACAACATCATTTAAGGAAGTCATCATAAATAAGAGTAAGAAACAAGAAGGAAGAGACATGTGAACAAAATATATCAAATGGTAAGAAAGAGGAAATTAATTTTTAATTAATGACTACAATAATCTATAGTAGTATGAAAATGTTAAGAAATTGTTATAGAGTTTAGAGGAGAAATAACAACAAATGGAGATGAATAAGAAGAACCAATAGAGGGAGGATATAACATTGAAATAAGACATCCAACACCGTCTAAATACATTGTCAAATATCATAGAAAATCTTTTGTATCTTCATTAATAAGAGAAAAACAAAAGAAAAAAAACACAAATAAGATGTAACATAGCACAAAACAAAATGGAAAATGTTTATGAAGAAAATATTATAAAAGTTGTAAACTCTTATTTCTTATAACAAACATATAACTTATTTGATCATATATAGACTAAGTGCAAATTAGAGCACCACATCCCAATTTGATCATACAAAAAAAAACTTGATAACATAGGCCTGAGCATTCTGGATATCTGACAAAGTTTATTTTAGAATTATATATGTCTATATATACCCAAAGCATTACCTCAAAAGCTTATAACATTCTCCACCATCACTGAGTTGACATAGTCTTTCATGTCCTCACCAGCATTGGTGTATTCATCTTTGTTCAAGTAGAAGAGATTGCACACACGAGCATGATTAATGATTATCCAAATAAAACACAATGGAATGTTTCTTAATCGAAGCAGCTCTTGGCTGAATACTCTCCATAGCTTCTCCACCATTTCCTTTAATTTTTCATGCGCTACTTCTTTTGTGCATCCATGCTGCCTTATGTAGCACTGGACTACATTAGCCACGTGCTTCTCCTTTTGCTCATGCTGCAACCACGATAGAATAATTTTGATCATCAAAAGCTATGCTTTTGAGGAATATATCATTTAAAATGATTAAATAACTCAATTTTTTGTGAGGAAGAATTATGTTTTACTTTTTTTTTATATTACAAATGTCAGTGTAAAGAAAATGAGACTTACCTCATCTGAAACCAAGCCATTCACAATCCTGCCCATACGAGACGATGCTTTGGTGACCTCAGGAAAGGTTGTAACCCAATCAAAAACTTCTCTTGGAAAATTATTTATTCTGACGTAAGACACACAACACAATACTGGAAGCACTGAGCTTCTCCTGGAGATGTTTAGATAATCTTCCACGTTGGGGATGAAGCTTTGACTCCCCCACTTGCTTTCCTGATGATAAGCGCTTGCCAAATGCTTAATCTAAAGCGATATGAAATCAATCAATTATTATATAAATTAATCACTTCTTATATTATCTTGTTTGCAAGCCATACCTCATCTCTAAGGTATTCAATGCGAAATGATTTGTGTTCTAAGTTCAGCTCCTCTTGTGATTCCTTGAGAGTGTTGTCAAGAATATGAAAATATTGTTTCAAATACTTTGGTAATTTGTCACATTTTTTGAGTTCTCATCTAATCAAAACATGTACATAATCAAACCTATTAATGTATAATAAAACGAAACTTGATTTCCTTAGATATTTCATAGTTTAATTAAGGTAATATCAATAATATATTTTTATATAATTTTATTTTTTTTATTTTTCTCAGCGAAACAAATTCATAACAAACTTTATTATTTGAAAAATTTATGTTCATAAATTTCCTTCAAACTTATTCTAATAAAATAAAATCAAATTTATGTCTCTAATTTATACATGTGTAAGGTAGAACTTACATCTCAAAGGAAATAAAATGAAATAATAAAATAATTGTAATACCATAAGTTATTATGACATTTTTTTATAAGAGAAAACAATTTAAAAAAAAGTTTCTTCAAAAATTTTTTTTTCATTATCTAGATATTTTTTTTTACTTTATTATATAATATTGATGTTAAACTTTGATGTTAATGTTATTTATTTTATCCAATTTTTATGATAAATTGGTATTAATTATAAAAATAATTTTAGTCAAATCAGAAAAATTTTATGCCTGTTGATTGTTTCAGTAAACAATTGAAGCTCTTCTGGGGTCCCATGTTGGTCGTAAATATCGTCAAGTATGGAAATAAGATTGAGTACTTTTGCAGCAAATATTCTTGCAGAAGAATAACAAGGCTCAAAATAAACTCCAGTCATCCAAAAGTGCGACTCTACAACTCTATCTCTTGCGAAAGGAAACTTGGTCTCTGTTCTCAGGTGCTCTTTCTTCCATCTATTTGTTAAATGTAAAATATTAATGCACTTCTTGTAAAGAGGGATGTTTTCAAGTATGAAAGCTTACAAAGATAGGTGACGAAGCTCTTCATGATGCAATGATTGAACACATTGAAAGTCCAATTTCGCAAACTCTAATAGCATTTCGATTCTATTTTGTTGGAGTTCATAAACATTGATGAATTGTCTTGCTTCCAGCCTTTCGACTCTCTTCAATCTTGGAATCTGCAAAGCTCTCGAGACCATCTGTTTCATGTATGGATTCAAATCATCTACCACCAATTCGAGATGGTTTCTTGCATGGTATGCTGCTTTTTCAAGTATTTTCTCATCAGGAGTTAGAAAATAGGATGCTTCGTAAAGACCCAACAAATCTTCAATAGATTGAGTTGAGCCTAAGTTCAGTAAATCCCCATCTTCATCAAGAAATTTGGTAAAAACATCTGTGATCAAAATGTTTATTCATAAGCACAGCCAATGATGGGAATATGCATGCTACTTAAATGAGAGTATGATGACCAGGTGAAGCAAGAAGGCCATGTTGTCTTAGAAGGCGAAATCCAAGAGCAACAGTTTGCATGTCTTCGCTTGGATTAAAACCAGTTCTATGAATTATATTTAATATCTCGTCGATCTCTATTTCAAAGTGATAAGCTACTCCAAGATGCTGCATGGTATCGATCAAAACAAGAGATTGATGATGATTTGTTGTCTCTTTAAGCATTTTGCTTAGGTTTAGCTTCAGCTCATCAATCTTTGATTGAATCTGTAACTTTAAAATTGCAAGTAAGTTAGAATATGAACTATAGAAATACAATATTCAATGAAAGAGTACCAATTCATTTGAAGACGTTGATGCGGGGGTGATAAAATAATCACCCCAAACATTTGGGTGAAATACTCCAACTGGGTAATGATCCTTTGAGGGAGACTCCATTGCTTATTTTTGTCATTGAAGAAGAGGCAGGAAAAGGTTATTTATACAGAACTTTCGCTAAAGAATCCCACATCTTTATAGTAATAACTCAG
This sequence comes from Vanilla planifolia, assembly GCA_023846275.1. Classification (NCBI taxonomy): domain Eukaryota; kingdom Viridiplantae; phylum Streptophyta; class Magnoliopsida; order Asparagales; family Orchidaceae; genus Vanilla; species Vanilla planifolia. The sequence goes on from CM043865.1 coordinate 59,963,561, forward strand.
ATACTTTATTGCATTGAAGATTGTCGGCTACAGTTATTGTTCATTTAATAAGCATGTGAAACTTGATAATATAACAGTACTATCACGTGGGGAGATAAAAATGTAAAAGATAAGGAGACATAAGAAATGCCATATCATTTATTATTAAGCTTACATATTAATAGTCAAGTGCATGTTCAATGATAAGGATTAGTTCAAAAATTTATACAAGGGTCACCATCAATATAATGAGTTTGAGTTTGGAATCTAGCTTTCAATAACACAAATGATGTTTGTGTTAAAGAAGGAAAATAAAAAAGATCAAGCTAAGAAAGTCATAGTTAAATCTCAATAATTGCCTATTTTAAAGGATGTGTATTATCAAGTTTATCATATACTAAATTTAAAACAAACTAAATTATAACAAGATAAACACTTGGCCTTTCCTAGGACCTTTGGCCTAACTTATGATAGTTTTTATTTATTTAAAGGCTTAAGCTATTAGAATCTTTTTTTATATACATATATATTATAATTATTGTTATTAATTGCAAATATTACAACCCAATAGATCAACATTTGCTAGCATGAGTGCTCGAGACACTTTCAATCTTGCGTGATGCATAGACCTTGATATATCCCTTTGTTTTATCCAATTTAATTGCTTGTGACTTCAATTTGTTCTGTCTTCCAATCAATTTGTCATGCATGTTTTGGCCGTTAATCATACTGTTTCAATGATTTGGAGAGTGTGAAATTATAATAAAACAATCATACAATACCTAATTAGTGCTGAAGTAGATGTCTGAGCTTGTGATGTTGTACAAAAATGATGAAATGCAAAAATAAAAAGTATTTATTGCATATTATAATAGAGAAAAGTTGATTATATAAGTATTGTAAATTCTTTTTATAACTTAATTAGTAAATTAAATGTTTAAATTCAAAAAGCTTAGGATTAGACAATTAATTTATTTTAATTTTGAATCCTCAAAAAGAGAAAAAAAACATGTGTCGTTAGAAATGAGATTTGTACTTCACAACCTTTATGCAATGAGTTACAATGTGATCAAACAAAATATAGTATATATAGCAGGAACTCAAATGTGATATACGTGCTTATGATTTTTTTCATATAATTTACAAAGACTTATATGATATGATGTACTTATGTCAAGCTAAACTTATGTTTCAAATCGACAACAAATACAATTTATTTATTGTATTTGTATTTTGTGTGTGCTAATACAATTTATTTATTGTTTTGTATAAAGTTTGTTACTCTAACATGTGATCTATTGAGTTTTTGTTATGTTAACTATGTTGCAAGCTAATGCAGAGAGATGCAAGCTAAACATTTTTCCTTTGATTGCATTTATCGTTTTTTATTAAATTTGGAGGAACTTGAATGCTTGTTCTCACAATAAATGAGTTACCTGTTACAGGTTATAATTGTATCTATTTTAAGTGATTGAAGTCATTAGATTGCTGTTTCAAATTAGGAGCATGGAATCTCTTTAGTTTATTAGAATACCATAATCAATCTCAAACATTGTAGGATCCCGTCACACCACGCTTTTCAAATTAGGTAAAAGTTAATTTTGATGACTTGATCTCTTTTTTTAGATTGGTTTGTAGAGTCACATTTTTTTAAAATACTTTAGTAACATATTAGTTGCTCTGAAGATTTATATGCATAGCTTTGCTACTATTATTATAAAACTCAAGTGAGCCAAGATTGCTATTACACATTTTTGCCTTTTGATTGGGACAATTTGTTAGTGTTTATATTAATGATAACTTTAACTTTGTTGTCTCTAACATTCATCATGCTATCAATGATGATAAAAATTTGTTCTATTTATGATAATTGGTTTTGACACTCAATATTTACTCAACCACCATATCTCATGTTTATTATTCTCTTAATATTTTTACTGATTCTTTTTACACGAAATTATTTCAAGAGAAGTTTTGTAGGATTATGATATGTCTCTTCTACTTGAGATTATAGCGATACTTGAGAGTGATAGCTTGTTTAACTTTGCTTAGACCACTATAAGTTTCTCAAGAATAATTTTTTAAAATGGAACATTTTGAGATTATGTTTTTTTTTTAAATGATGATTATATGAAAAGATCATTATTTTTTTTAATTCTTATGATTTAATAAAGAAATAGTTGAATTGAGTTTCTCTTTAAAATAAGTATTTTTTAATGTTATGTATAAAAAGAATCCAAAAGAATCTCAAATATTAAAGATTTGATCAAGTTTGATAAGAGCTTCTAAAACATCATTAGAAAATTTGTTTTTTTAAAAATTTTATTTTTAACTAATATTTTTTATCAAAATTTAATTTTTACTCATATAAACTAAATTAAAAAAAATCTTTTTTCCTATGATGAAAAACTATTAAGGTTTGAATAAAATTGTTATTAAACTTATCCTAAACTCTAGGATTTTATTATTAAAAATTCCATCATCTCCAATTTTTATGGCCACAGATTTCAATCTCATCATGCTTCTATTATAAGCATCACAACAGAGTCACATGGCTTATTGTCCCGTGACACACTTCTGCCATAAGTCATACTTTGGCCAATAAAATATTGCCACTTGCCATGAATTCACAAGTTTGATTCTATCCAACTCATGTGTGGTTGTCAACTCTGGATTTTCTCCACGTAGGCATCATACGTTGCTCTCATAAAATCCACTCCACAATTTTGTTATATTAGAAAACATATATATATATATATATATATATATATTTATATAGTGCTTTTGATATGCAAAATATATTTATATTTAAAATAAGAATATCACAAAAATATATACATTTACCTCACAATAACCCAAATTTATTTGGATTCTTAAAATAAAAAATGAGATAATAATAAATACATATCTCTATTTTAAGAAGCAATAGAAGCATGTCTCTTAATTGAAGAAGACATATCATGAAGTTTGTTTTTCACATAATTAGCAAGGTTGTAATTATGATTATACCATCTTAATTTTATTATATTTAACTTTTATTGCTTACTTAAAGAAATTAGTTTAAATTACATATACACATATAAAAATCATATTATTTTTCAAAAGTTCATTATAAAGATACATTATCTAAATATTATCTTATATGATTTTTTTAGTATAGCTTAAAAAAACATTGGCATTACAATGTTTCTTATCTCCTATGTTATGAAAAATATAATCAAAATTACTTTAAACAATTGTTATTTGACTTATTACATTAAAAGTCTATTAAAATAATTTATTGTTTTAATTGTGAATTAATAATTTGTATGATATTGATCAATCTTTAAATTTTATTATGAAATATAATTAGTTTGTTTTAAAATTTTATTTAATTAATAATTTTCTAAAGACTGCGTATTGTCATCAATTTAGAAAGAAAAAATTAAAATATCATTATTACTTAAATTTTTTTTTTATTAATGAAGTTAAAACTAAGGGAAAGGATAGAGCATGATGAATTGTATTTGTAAATAAAACATAGATTTAATGGAAAGATAAGGTGGTAAGTTTTATTAATGGTTATATCAATTAACATACGAAGTTTGTATAATATAATATTCATTTATTCACATATTAATTGGGTGCAAGAGATTTTGATTTTCTCATTATTTTAAACAAAGTTAATTATTTGCAAATATAATTTAATCTCATTATTTATAATGTTTCATATCATTTAAAGAGAATTTTTTATCCCTATGAATATATTATCTTTGATGATAACAAAATTAACAAGTTATTAATATTGTCTTAAGTGATTTTTTAGGGTCTAGCATAATTCTAAAGTAAAAATTTAATAAAATTTACTCGATAAGGATATAACTTGAAGAATGTAGATTATTAAAGAAAGAACAAAATAAAGTTATTTCATAGAACTAAAATGTTAATGGTTATTAACATGTAATATAGTAAGAGATAGTTGAGCATGTTGTACTCTTAGACATTATACCACCTGTTTGTGATATAATAGTGTTGAGCATGATGTATTCTTAGGCATTATATCATTTATTTGTCACATAGTAGTGTCTATTACATTAATGTAAAGGTTTTGCTTAAAGGCCTACCAGTTTTATTTAGACTCAGAGCTATGTCGGGATTTACTCTTCTATTTTTTATTAGTCTCAATTATTATTTCTTTTAAAAAGGTCAATTACAATTGACCATTGCTTATTAAACATTTCAGTTTGTTTTTGTTAATTTGTCAAGTTATTCACATCAAAACTTTACTTTGTATCATTTGAAGATCAACTGATAGTTTTTTGGATATTTTTAATTTTATATAAGTCATCCATTCAATCTTTTTATAAGTCAATTGATATAAAATTTAATTAAAAATTACTTAAAACAAAATCTTAAAATTGAGTTTTGGGACTGTTTCTATCACCGTCTACCACCATGGCTGCCACCATCAACAATAGTAGAACAACCATGCCATATATAACGTGTGTTAACGTATTTGTCTAATACTAGTAACGTAGCATTTTCTACAGAGATGAAGAAATGCAAAAATGAACAGAATTGATTGCATATCATAGCAGAGCAAAAAAATTCAATAAATATTATAAAAAAAATTTATAACTTAATTAGTAAACTAAATGTTTCAATTGAAGAAGCTAAGGATTAGACAATTAATTTATTTTAATTTTGAATCTTCAAAAAGAAAAAAAAACATTAGTCTTTAGAAATGATAAGTTTGATTTAAAAAAGATGTTGATAAATCTTGCTTTTGGCACTGCATTTAATGATTTAATTGCAAAGTTTTTGTACTTCTTCACAACCTTAATGTATTGAATTATGATGTGACCAATCAAAATGTAGTATATATTGAAGGAACTCACATGTCATATGCTTCATGCTTATCATTTTTTTCATACATTGTACATAAATTTATATGATATTTTGTACTTATATCATGCTAACCTTACGTTTAATTTAGACAAAAAAATAAATATGAAAATTGAATATAATTATTGTTGTACAATAGACATGCATTATATATATATATTGCTTTTGATATATAAAATATATTTAAATTTAAAAAAAAACATCACACATGCAATTATCACACATTAACCCAAATTTTTTTGGATTCTTGAAATTAAAAGTAAGATCACAATAAATACATACATATCTCCATTTTAAGAAACAATAGAGTCAGAAGTCTCTTAATTGATGAAGCCATATCACAAGGTTTATTTTTTCACATAATTAATAAGGTTGTAATTACGATTATATCATATTAATTTTATCATGTTTAACTTGTGTTTGCTTAGTTGAAGAAATTTGTTTAAAATAATGTCTAAAGTACATATATGCATATCAAAATCATATTAATATTCAAGTGTGCCATAAATATACATTATTTAAAAATTGTCTTATTATGTTTTTTATAATAAACCTTAAAAGAACATTTGGTATTACAATGCTCCTTATCTTATATGTTATGAAAAGTATAATCAAGATTAGTTCGACCAATTATTATTTGATATGTTATATTAAAAGTCTACTAAAATAATCTATTGTTTTGATAATAAATTGATAACTTTTAATGTATAAATCTAAATCTATCATGGAAATAATAGTGAATTAGTTGGTAGGGTACTCATCTATCTCTAAATTACATTTTGATATATAATTAGTTTTTTTAAGTTTTTAAGTAATTAAAAAATACTTCTAAAGATTGTATATGCTTATCAATTTAGAAAGAAAAATTAAAATATTGTTATCACTTAAAATTCTTTCTATTGATGAAGTTACAATGATAGGAGGAGAAGTTTGATGGTATTTGTAAATAAAATAAAGATTGAATGGAAGGATAAGTTAGTAAATTTATTAATAGTTGTGTTGTTTGTCATTTGAATATAACATTCATTTAATCACATATTAAGTGGGTGTATGAGATTTTGATTTTCTCATTATCTTAAGTAGAGTTATTTATTTGTACATATAATTTTGTCTCTCATTATTTATGATATCTACCATCATTAGATAGTGAATTGTTGATCTCTTTGAATATACTATCCTATTTGACAATAACAAATTTAATGAGTTATTAAAATTTGGTCTTGAGGTTTATCACAATTCTAATGTAGGTAAAGATTTAGTAACATGCACTTGATAAGGATATAAATTTTGGGAAAAAAAAAACTAAAATATCATTATCACTTAAAATTATTTCAATTGATGAAGTTGAAATGAGGGGAGGATAAGTTGGATGATATTTGTAAATAAAATAAAGAATGAATGGAAGGATAAGTTAGTAAGTTTATTAATAATTGTATTGTTTATCATGCAAATGTTACATAATATAGTATTCATTTAATCAAATATTAAGTAGGTGTGTGAGATTTTTATTTTCTCGTTATCATATGTAGAGTTATTTATTTGCACACATAATTTCGTCTCTCATTATTTATGATATTTTACATCATTAAAGAGTGAATTGTTAATCCTTATGAATATATTGCTATATTTGATAATAACAAATTTAATGAGTTATTAATATTTGGTCTTGAGTATTTTTTAGGGTTCAACATAATTTCAATGTAAGTAAAGATTTAATAAAATGGACTTGATAAGAATATAACTTGAAGATATAGATTGTTCAACAAAGAACAAAATGAAGTCATTTCATAATGTTAATGATCATCAGAAGGTAATATATTAAGGGATAATTGAGCAGGTTATATCTTTGGACATTACATCATTTATTTGTTTACAATAAAACAATTACATTATTATTACTAATGCTTTTTCAAGAGTTTTTTTTCAAATACTTCTTTTAAAAATCAAACGTGTCTAATCAAATGAAGAGCTTGATCAAATCATGACAAGTTAAAAAATATTTATGACTTTGCTCAAGCTTAGTTCAACTTGCAAATCTTGGAGCCTTTTGGTTTGGACTCTTGGTGGAGCGACTGGCCTTCCTAAGCTTAGGTTTAATACATTATTTTGGTTAAAACTTGGTAAATCAATCACTTATTCTTAACATTACACATACATTATTCATGTATGTTTATCTTCAAATGAGTTAAATCATAAAAAATTGGCCTAAGAATTGAAAATAATATGTCTAAAAGATCAAAATTTTTTAAAGTTTAATATAAAATCATTAGAAATTAAAATTGTGTCTCAATCTATATATGTATATATATATATATATATATATATATATATATAATATGACGTCCTTCATCATACTTGTATGTCCTTGTTTTGTGCTTTATGTCATCAGTCATATGTAGTTAAGCCTACATATAGTATAGCTACGATGTACTCATTGCACTAGTATGATTATTCTTTTATTCTTAACTAATCTAGTTGTACTATGATATTCTTTCTATTGCTTGTGTGTGACTTTGCTTAAGTTGTAAGTGCATTATTTGTATATGTATTATATTATTATCATAGAAGTACATTAATATTTTTTGTGAGAAGTGCTTATTAAGATTTATAATTATTGAACTTTATACAGTACAATATTTTCCTTTGTATTTACACTATATAATCTTTAGTAAGGTCAAACAAAGTAATTGAATCGATCAGTGGCTATATGAACTACACTTTTATTGGCGTATGTGCATGATATCGTTATCATACATGTATGATAATTTTATCAATAGTAATGGTAATTGAGATGAAAATCTATCGTACCACAATGCCATTTTCTCGAGCCGACCTAGCTGAGTACTTAGGCGATGTGAATGATGATTTTCTTCATGTTAATATGATTAACATATCATACAACTACAATCCATCTTGATTAGTGATGTGAGTCTATTGTACATAATATTGTATTATATGATCTTATCATACAAAAAATTATCGAGAGCTCTAAATTTGATGAAAATAATTATCATATGATGTTGATCCTTTCTCAAACTTATATAATAAAATAGGAGAGTGGCTCTAGTATATTTATACCACTTAGTTGTGAGAAAATAGGAGTGGATTTTAGTGGAAGCCTAGCCACTTAGTTAATGATAGATATAAATATCTTTTTGGATTAAATCACCTAAATATTCTCTTATGTTCTCTCATGTGGACTTACTTATTTGTGATTGTTGCTGCTTAATATATACTTTCAAGCATTGGTTTTGACCTTTAAAGAACAATTTTTTAAAACCCACTACAATAATAGTTAAGATAAATAAAGGTTTTTCACTTTAGATCATTTGAGTTCTTTCAATTTGAATTAAGTAATTGATAGTTCTATTTCAATCACATTCTAAATAAAGTTTTTAAATAATTTTAAAGCTCTTTAAGTAATTTGATCATTTTAAAATTTAGAATTCATCTCCCTCTTGTAGATCATGCTCTCTTATTTTTAATGGAGCATACCATCTTTAATCATATTAGAATTTTCTACATTAAATTTTCTTGAAGTGATGATTCATGAATAAAAAAAGTTATAAAAATTATATACAATCATTAAAATAAGATAAAAAATAAAATATATTTTTATATGAAAAATAACCATAATTACAGAAAAAATGGTTTTATATCCCTTTAACTTTGAAATAGAATTTCTTAACTTAGATTTGGTATATTATAATGATACAAGCCCAATTCATGCTCTAACCTTCTCAAGACACGAGGTTCTCACGTTCTTTTTTTCTTTATTTTTGTTATTTTTACATGGACACCTAAAATAATTAGCATGTTAAATTTATTATAAAAATTATTTAATTAATATTATTATTCATAATAATATGCATTTGTATAAATAATAATTTTTTTTAATTAATATATAATACTATAGAAAGAACAAATCATTATAAACGTGTTAATTTAATCACATCTACAATATCATCATGGGTATCTATTCATATACTATGCATAAATTATAATTACAATTAGATCCACTCACACCCTATTTAGATTATTATCAAATTTATGTTTATCAATAGATAAAAGTTCAAGTGTAACTCTACCAATGATTTAGTAGATAAATCTAACATAATATCAACAATGTTGACATTTATTATCAATAACAAAAAATATGTGTTACCTATCAAAAAACATTTATACTCAATATGCTCATAAAATAACAAGATTGATAAGAAATAATATAAACATGGAAATGTCCATGCTTATAGGAACATAAATTATTTCTTTGTCAACTCAAATAATATATGATGTTTCTCCATAACTAAATGATGGCAATTTGGAAGAAATTAATGTAAGGCCTTAGGTTCTAACAACTCCTCTACAAACAATTATTGATACAATAGGTGCTTAATCTAATCTTATAATGTATTCACCATGGCCCAAAAGAGCAAGCATAAGCACTCACAAAGTTCAAGTAGTAGGAGCTAACATGGACCCTTATGGACACCACTTAATCACCCATAAGCTCAAACCCCAATGTCACTTATACAAAGATACATGTGGAAGCCACTTTTCCATGCCAACAAGTGGTTGGGGGTTGATATTAGTAACAGAATCGCACAAGAAGTTTCAAAAAATGCTTTGAGAGGACTAAGGGTGTAGAACAAAACTTAGCAACATCACTAAGTGATAAAAGCTAGTTACAAAAAGCAGTTACAAAGGTCTAAAGGTGGAAAATGAATCATACCAAGATCTAACAGTGACATGGACAATTGGCTACAAGGAGGAAATTATTGGATCGAGGTGTCAATTTTGGTCTTGGGATCTTAAATTATGGTTGGTGTGTAAGCGATAATAGCTTGAGATTTAGTGACAATTAAGGAATAAGACATAATTGTTTGAGATCCAGGACAATTATTATGACACAATAAGTATTAAGAAAACATTCATTCCAAGATGGCCTAAGACTAAATGACACTCAAAATTGGCTTAGTTAGAGCAGCAAAGTAGTGGATCAACGTAGGCAACACCAACATGGGATTTTTAAACTGTTGGTTTGCGTGTGACTTATTTAATGACAACAAAACTATTATCACACTATACTAACGACTTTGTTTAAGTGTTTCATATCATGGATCTCAAGAATATGTGAATTAATTAAAGAGTTTGGTCTTGACTTGAAGGTCTTATTGGCAGTATTTGGTGTATACATAATTGGCCCAAAAAACAAAACTTGTGCACACTTGCAGAAGAATCTTGTTGAGTCTCTATTTTAGAATTAGTATGTTAGACTAACAACAATATATTCTAGAGACTAGGACAAATGGTAAAGCTCTAAGTGAGAGTACTAAAAGCTTTTAAACCTACTTCCTTAACAACTCATCATTATTAAGTTTTCTTAAGGCACGTATTTAAATAATATTTTTTATCTTTAAGAATGTCTTATTAAAAATTAAAAATATAAGTTTAATTTTATAAAACATACCCAAAACCCTAGGAATTTAGAAATTTAAAGCTATAAAAAATAAGCATATAATACAATATGATCATGAGATAATATAATATGATTAACACATTTTGTGATTATTGTGCAATACAACCCTAGGATAGGATTATACAATTAGTATTATGAAGAGGTAAGTAAACAATGTGGATAATTTTGTATAGTATGATCCTGAGATAGTATAATATGATCAATACATTTTAAAGCCTATCACATAATATAGTAATAAGATAATACATTATGATTAGTATATTTATTTTAATAAAAAATATAATCTTATTTTCAAGATAGAGATTGAGAAAATATTTGATAAAGAGCCATTTGGATTGATTTGAGCTTTTAAAGACTTTCTCAAAGTTATAAAAATAGACCAAATCATAAGAAAATGTTAATAAACAGTTACATATTATTTAAAAGTAATATCTCTTGAAGATCATTATTAACCTTAAAAATTTTGATAGAGAACAAGGATATAACAATTAAAATAATCATTCATCCTTCTCAACCTTCTTTCAAGATAATTTTGCATTGAGATAAGCTACAAATCATTATTATATTATTTTACATTAATTTATCATGTCTCTTGATATTTCTATTAATTATAAAACTTTTTATTTGAGCTTTCACACTATATCTTTTGTCCCATTATTAGAAGATTATCATTGACCTTTATTAGACTTTTGGTCACTCTATAGGGTCTTTTGGTCTAATAATTATATAGTATTTTGGCTTGGTGTTAGGTAGAGCCCTTTGGCCTAATGTCTGTAAAGTCCTTTGGGCAAGTTTTGGGTTTTTCTTAACCATTTTTTGCAAAAGATATTTTAGTATTTTTGCATAGGTTTTTTGTCGAGTATAGACTTAGATTTGGTTTTGGATCAAAACCCCTATAAATTAATTTTGTATTTTCCTTTATTACATTCCCAATATAATTGTTTTTGAAGTTAAAAAGTTTTTCTAAAATAAGTTTATAAGAGTGACTAAGAAACTCTAAAGGACTTCCAAATTTGTATTAAAAATTATTAAATTTATGATTTTTACAATTCACCCTACTCTTATGTGGATATTGCTCTTCTATAACAAAGATTATATGGTAGTTGTCAGGGTGGCTCTTAGCATGATGTGAAGATGTCATCAACACAAGAAAGGTAAAGATGGTCAAAGACCTTTAAGATCATTAGTAAAGAAAGAGGCAAATTATGGGATGATAGAGATAGGCAAGATAGAAATGATACAAAAAATAATGATAATTATGTATCACAACCTAGAAGAGATGAAAGCTACCCTACACCTTCGTGGAGATGATCAATTATGCATGCACACCCCAAAAAATCTTATCAATTAAAAATGACAACAAACCAATAGCTTTGATTTTAGCTCCTCATAAGTATTAATGTAACACCCACAAAGAAAACTTTAATGAATAATGAAATAACTAAAAAAATATTTTCTTTAAAAACTAATAAAACAATAATAATAAAATAGTGAGAATAAAAATTGTAATAAAAGATACATAAAAAACAAAACAAAAATATCCTTAGTCTTATAAATAACCTATCATAATCCAAAATACTACAAACTTTATAAAACCCCTATCTACCCCTTTTTGAGCCCTATAACAAAATTAGACTCATATAGCATTGTCTCTAATGAATCTACTTCTTATTTAACTTCTTTTACCACCAAGAATAACTCTATTCCACATAGTTAAACATCAAGGAATCTCTTGAAAGAAGTTGTGCCAGCATCTCTGTCTTTAACAATTAGTTTAGTGTCTTTTAATATCGCCTAATCTCTCCAATGAACTCAAGAACCTATATAGAACATCAAAAACTAAAAGAAATATTGGTTAAGATGCTATCTACACTAAATAACCTAGCATTAAAAGGTAAAGGAGGCTAGTTATCATTTAAGACACTTGTAGAATAGAAAATCAATAAACTTTTATCATATAAATCACACTTATATGACAAGAATTCAACAATAAAGACATTACTAACAAAAATATCAAGCATCTACTTTAAAAAAAAGGAATTAGGATTTTTACTTTGAAATGACTTCGAATGAACCATGTGTTCTCGTATGTAACTTTTTAAATTTGGTGGCAATCAATCCCATAGGACAAATATATGCTAGTGGATTGTCTCCTACATTAATTCTCTCAAACGTTTACTTTGTCTAACAATTTCAACATACTTTATGTTACTGAATTCAATATTTTCTTACTTTTTAATACAAGTTTTAAAAATTTCTAACAAATAAGAATACAAAATCAAAATATAGATGAGTATTAAAGTCTATTAAATCTATCTTTTGGGATTCTAACTATGTATCACTTCAAAATATATTAATTTTCTTGGAGATGTCATTATTGTAAGTAAATTAAGTTGTAGCAAATATAAATCAAACTTCTTAATAAATTTCTTAGCATTTTACTAACTATCTTAATTTGATCATATGTTTAATAATGAAATGTAAATAATAATTTTAGCTATGTTCTAAGTTTCACACTATCTTTCAAAAATATGAGATAAGCCTTACATCATCATCAAACAAAATAATATTTAGTAACTCATATAGCTTATCGATTTTCTTAAAGAATAGTTTGGTAATGTGTAATGCAATATTGGTTTTTTGGTAGAGAATAATGTATGTCATTTTAGAAAACCTATTGATTATTAGAAAAATACTATCAATATGTCATGCATTATATGATAGTCCTACAATATGTTAAAATCTAAAATAATGGTTTCAAAATGAATACAAATAATACAATTAAGTCTCACTTATTTTTCTTCTTAGTAACATAATAATAATATAAATATGTATAAATATAAGAATATTTGTAAAAATAGAGAACACTAATCATTACTCTGGAAAAGATGATAAAACCCATATACACAAACCATTTATCATATTTAGCATTACTATTTTATAATAACAAAACATCAACTATATATATATATATATATTCTATTAAAAATCTTTAATTATAAACATATTAGGTACAAAATTGAAATATACATGACAAATTCTCCTCACATATCACTTCAAAAAATAATATATAGCTCTTATATTACAATTTTTCTCTCTCTATATATCCATGGCATAATCTATAATATAAGTTAAAAATAAGTTTTACAAAACTCACCAAAATAAATTTATATATATAAATAATATCACTATAAATTGATAATAAAGTAAAATAATAAAATCATAACATCTATGAAAGCTCATATATAAACATATCTTAAATATGTAAATAAATATTATTTGTTGTCTTATATAATGTACATGTACATATAAGCATATAATGTTTTTCATATCAATATTACATCTATTTTCATCACTATTCATTAATCATTATACTTTTCTATCATTTTCATACTTTCCAAATTTTCTAAAATACTTAAGACTAGATGACCATAATCTCATATTCATATAATATTGATATTTTATCTTATCTTTATCTGATATATCCTTATGTCATATCTAAGTATTAACCCATAGGCATATTATAATTGATCAACCTATCAATCATATCAATTTCATACATCAGTCATACATAGAATATTAGTAATTACAAAGCTCATAACATCATGCCTTACATATAGTTTTAATAGAAACTAAGAATGAGATCTCTAATTTCATCTCATATGTATACACCTTGTGCTCATCAAGCTCAACATCATGTGCTAGTGGTTAATCAAATATAATGATAATCATGGTGTAGTGTTCCTCTGAAGTTCTAATATTATTCATTTTCTTATTTTGCATTATTCATTTTCTTATTTTATCTTAGGGTTTATCATATATCATACATCATCATATACATAACACTATCATAGTTGATATATATATATATATATATATATATATATATATAGCTTAGATATATCATCTTTTTTTTATTTTCTCTCTCAATATCTTCATATTTCTCATTATCTTTCACCTTTCTCACTATTCTAATTTTTCTATCACATATTATATAACAAATGCAATATAATCATATTATAATTATAACATATTTGCTAATATATCAAGTATATTTCATATAATAATACAACAAAAAAAACAAAATATAAAGATGACATCTTGTCATGATTATATTAATATATTTTTATAAAATAATATATTATTGACTTCACTATAATTAATCAAAATTCACTTATCTAATTTCTCAAGAATTCTTTTTCATCCTCTCTTTTCTTTTGATTTTTTACATAAGAAAAATTATGCATAACCATCTAAATCACATCATTTTGATGTTAAAACTATTCTTGTTAATTCTTACTTTTCTCCAAAATATCAAATATCATATTTGTTTAATTTCCTTTTTATCACATTTAAAAATTTCACAAAAATTCATATTTTTATAATTGGTCATACCACTCAATGGATTGTCCATTAGGTTGACATACGATATATCTAACTTCAATGTATCATCGTTCAAGCATGGTGTACAATATGTCCAACTTTATATGTAGTGTGCAAGGCTCATGTATGACCATGCATCCTATGGCATTCATAATGTTCAAATTGATAACCAATAATTTAAGTGTCATCCTTATGATCTAATTTTTTTTTTTTTGAAGAGGATATAATATCTATTATATCAAGGCAAATACCAAATTACAAAAGGACCCACAAGGGAGATCGAAAGTGAAATCAGATAACATGAGGTCAAGCAGGGGCTTCGGAATAGGATCCTCAAGGCCCCAGACAAAGTCGTTAGAGCACGCAGCCCGAGCAACCCAATCAGCATGCTTGTTCCCGTCTCTGAGAATATGTAAAAAGCGAACGACCTCAAGACCCGAAGCGTACTGGATGCTAGCAGCAAAGACACCCGATCCCGGGGGTAAAGACATCAATTCGCGTACCTGCTGAATGGCCATCATAGAGTCAGATTGGAGTTCCACAGCCCGATGTAGGGGAAGAAGATCCCTAATCATGTCAAGCGCCATAAGCAAAGCCTGGGTCTCCATCATGTCAACAGCATGGGACAACAACCGTTTACCAACCACCATGAGAGGTCTACCCAAACAATCCCGCACAACCACCCCCAACCCGGCCACCGAATCACCAACCGCCGCATCGCAGTTCACTCTGATCCAACCTGTAGGGGGGAATCCAACTATGCGTAACAAGCAAGTCCGTGGACTTGCCAGGGTTCCCACAGGACAGGGAGGAGAGAGAGAGATGTCGGTTGAGAGATGAGTAAACCTCAAGTAAGATGGTCCGAATAGTAGAACCTGGGAGAGGCATCGGGATGTTGTGTCTAGCTGCATTAATCCTCGACCAAATATAGTACAACGTAGTCGCAATGGTGGCCGCAACCAATTGCCCAACACCCTGGCGAGCAGCAGGAGATCCGACGAACTAGAGGATCCGGTCAATGAACAGTAAATCGGTGCCGGTAGACTGGTCAAACCTGGAGTGTTGGTCCAAGCAGGTCAACGCTGCCCGAACAGTGCGATCAGCCCAAATTTCTTGGGCTTTCAAGCAGTGCCAGAAAACGTGCTGCAAGGACTCGTCTTCCTCGCAGCCCTGCTGGCAGGTGGGAGAATTGCAAAGCTTGCGGCTGGTCAACCACACCGCCGACGGAAGTGATCACCGACGACCCTCCACATGAAGACGCGGACCCTGGGAGTGACCCTAAGCTTCCAGATGCCACGAAATTCCTCCAAGGGCCTGCTACCATTTCCTCCCTTTTGAGCATTGCAGACGATGCTCGAGTAAATCTTGTCGCTGGCCGCCCGGGGCTTCTCCGTGAGGGAGAGAAGCAATACGTCATATGAGGACCGCAAGGCTCTCGGAAGATGCGAGATGCGGTCCTGAAGCTCCCCATCTGCCCAAGCGCTGATAAGATCCCAATTCCAATTCCCGTCGGACAGGAGACATTCGACGACGCTGGCTGGCCAGTAGGTGTGCACATTCATGAAAGTGGGCCAGCAACTCAGCGGAAGGACCCCCAGCCAATTATCTTCCAAAAATCTCGTCGTCCGCCCATCCCCAATACGCCAAACAAAGAGGGAAATGGCCTCAAACATAGCCCCAAGCACCATTTTGCAGACCGGGGACGCGTTGCAGGGCCTTCATCTGTGGATCCTCCAAATCATATCTTCTCCGCATCAAATCCACCCATAGACTAGGCTCCCGATTAAGAATACGTCGGCATCCCTCCATATGGAGAACGCGGTGCCAAACGCGGAGATCCCGGAGGCCGAGGCCACCCGCAGATTTAGGCAGCGTGATGCACTCCCAAGCCGCATAATGAATGGCCCTCGCACTATTAGTCCCTCCCCACAAAAATCTTCTGATGATCATCTCCATGGCCTCAATAATCTCCGCCGGCACAATACAATGCCTCAGCACGTGGCAGGGGATGGCATTGAGGACCGACGAAGCCAAAATGGCCCTGCCCGCCAGTGAAAGAGGCCTGACTCTCCAATTGAGCAGCATGGCATCCAACCGCTGAAGCAAGAAGCTGAGGTCAGTCTTGGACAGGCACTTGGCAGTGATGGGGATCCTCAAATATGTAAAAGAACTTCCCTCCTCCATGCTGAGCTTCCTGAGAATTAACCTGGACTTCTTCCTGCAAAGGTTAATGCTAAAGAAGACCCTAGATTTAACAAGATTTACCTGCAAACCAGCAGCCTTCCCGAACTCACGGATAATCCTCTTGATAAGACGGGCAGCGATGCGGGAGGCAGGAGCAAAAAGGATGACATCATCGGCGAAGAGGTGCGAGATGCAAGGCGTATGCCTCCCCGGCCGGAACCCCAAAAGCTGCCGGGATTTATGATTCCTTACCAAGCAAGAGAGATATTCAGAAGCCATGACATAAAGATACGGGGAGAGCGGGCAGCCCTGCCGTAGACCCCTCTGAGACTCCACCAACGGGGGGCGAATACCATCGAAGAGGACGCTAAATCTAGGGCTTCTGATGCAAGCATCAATCCAGTCCCACCAGATGGGAGGGAAACCTATAGCCATCAACATCTCCTGAAGAAAGTCCCAATAGACACGGTCATAGGCCTATTCCATATCGAGCTTCACTGCCATAAGTCCAGCCGCACCCTTGCAAGTCCGCATCCTAGCAACCATCTCCTGCGCGATGTTGATATTATCAGAAATACTACGGCCGGGAATGAAAGCCGCCTGCTCCCGCAAAATGAGGTCCGGCAAAACGGGCTTCAGTCTCCCGACAAGGACCCGTGCTACCACCTTGTACACAGTGTTGCAGAGACTAATAGGTCTATAATGCTCCGGCTTGCTCGCGCCCTGCTTCTTTGGAATCAGGATGATAAGGGTGTCCTTCCACTCATTCGGGAGCCTGCAGTCCTCAAAAAAAACCAACACAACATTAATGACATCATGGCGCACAATGGTCCAGTAGCCGTGCAAGAATTCAGCCGAGATCTCGTCACATCCTGGCGCCCTATTCCTTTTGATGCCCCGCAAAGCCTCGATGATCTCTTCCTCGGTGACCCTAGCTCCCAGCCTGGAAGCCACATCAGCGTTAACAACCACGGGGGGGGAGATGACTTGCGACATTACCCTGGAGATGCCGCCACGCCACTTACTCTCAAAGTACTTAGTTAAGACCTGTTCGGTGCTGTCCGAGGAATCCACCACCCGGTCATCAATGCCCTAGATCATGGAGATGCGGTTCATGCGGGCCCGAGACGAAGCCATGTTGTGGAAGAAGCGCATGTTGGTGTCCCCGACCTGTGCCCAGTGGACCTTGGCATGCTGCCACCACCACTGCTCCTCATAGGCACAATCCCTATGAAAGGCAGTGATCAAATCCGCAAGACGCCCATGGTCCTCCTCAGTGAGTCCCACCCTCGATTCTCTTGCCTGCAGCTCCTCAATGTCACGTAAAAGTACTTGGTTTCGGTTAATCAAACTCCCCAGTTCTCTGCGGCTCCAACTGCGCAACGCCATAAGAGACCGCTTGAACTTCATCGAAACCATCTCCCTAGGGTCCCCTGACGCACGTCTGCTCCAAACTTGCTGCACCACACGGTAGGACTGGGGATAGTGGAGCCAAATACTCTCGAATAGGAACCTACTGGATTTCGGCCGGATCCTGTCGCCACCCAGATTGATTAACAGCGGACAGTGGTCTGAGCCAAGGCGACCCAGATGATGTACCAAACAGTTGGGAAAAGCAATTAGGCTAGCAGAATTGAGCAGGGCGCGATCAAGCCGCTCCAGAATGCGCGTGCCCCCTTCTTCCCATTGCACCAGGTAAATTGGTTGCCAGAAAAACCCATATCAACGAGCTGAAGGTCCTGCATAAAATCAGCAAAGCACTGCTGCTCACTACCATAGAAGAAAGGCCGACCTCCCCGCTTCTCCTCCTGGCCCATAATCAGGTTAAAGTCACCAGCCACCAAGAGAGGGGAATTGTCACAGTATGTTGTGCGGATAGCGTCCCAGATTGCGCGGCGTCCCTGAGACACCCTTGGACCATAAACAAAGCAGCAGTTGAGGGTGCAATCCTGCCGAGGGGTAATCGAACAAGCTACCATAAAGGCCAAGGCCGCCGTGAGTGCTAACTTGATCTCTTCCTTCCACAGCACAATAATTCCAGCCGACATACCCAAAGATGGATGAAACCCAAAATCTCAATCCTTCCCAAGGATCCAGTTAGCATCGCACCGGGAAAAAGATTGCATCTTGATCTCCAGTAGCACAACAACCTTAACATTCCACTCCCGAACCAGACGCTGCAAGTAGGCCCTCGATTTGCTCTTCTTAGCACCTCTTATGTTCCACGTGATGATCCGCATAGTAGTCATATGGTTATTAGCTTCCGGCATCCCCAACCAAACTAAAACAGCTTTCCAGCAAACAGCTGCTGGCCTCCGTGCCCCACAAAGCGTCAGCAAGAAGTCCCGATTAATGGTCACCCCCATCCGGGATGGGTGCACCATCAGCCCCTGCTCCCCTCTGCCGAAATGGCGAATTCACCTGGTCGACATTAGCAAAATTCCCAGCCTACGAAGGCTTAGCCGACGTAGGACTCTGCTGCTTTGTTTACCTAAGGAGTTATAAGGTGATCTAGATAATTGGTAGATGTTGTCCTTTAGTCATGTTGTGGTTATAAGAACCTGAATCAACTTAAAATAATCTTGTACATGACATCCAACAACTCATATGAAAAGAAAATGAAAGCATGTGCTCTCAAGTTCAAATAGTGATTCGCTTTAAGATATATGTATAGACTACATTTCAGGTTACCATCAATAGGAGCTTTTATTTCACTTCACCCAATTAAACAACACATGAAAAATCATAAATTATCTTAGTCTAACACTTGCTAAAGGGCATCATGTGAACCTTAGTGCACATCTATATAAGAATCGATAAGTTAAGAAAGAGAAAACTTGAATTAAAGTATAAATATAAATGGTTTTAAAGATTATACTAATCATGTATGAAATTTATTCAATATGGTATGATTAAGGTTTTGCTAATCTAATGATTAAAAAAATAGATGTTCAATCTAGGTTTCCTATAGTGCTCTATGACAATTGAATGGTTCGATGTATGGATCAAGTAGTATGATTTGCTCATAGCGATAGTAAATAATAAACCAAATGATTGAGGTCACAATAAAGTTGATGTGGTATGTTTAACATAGAAATCTTAAAAATTTTATAGTACATTTTTTTACTAAATAATATGATTTCATTAAGAAAAGCATTAATAAAAAAATTAAGTAATAAAATAATAAAACATTAAGGAACTTTATGGTACGATCTATTGGATAGTATGATTAATTTGATACAAATAAGACAATCACTTAACATGATCATAATATCTTAAAACTTTTGCATGAGATATTAATATTTTAATGAATAATGAATAGTAAGGTTGTCTAAAAACACTTATATTATGTAGAAGGAAAATAAAAAATTTTATATAATATATTAATATTGTAATAGATAATATGATTATCTAAGACTATTTATTCTTAACATATATAAAAAAAAAAAACAAAACCAGAACGAGATGAAGGAGAGGAAGAAAAATAAGGAGAGAAGAGAAAAAGGAAGAAGGAGAAGAAGAAGAAGAAGAGGAGGAGAAGAAGAAAGAAGATTATGACATATATAATAAGCCTAAAATTATTGGAAAAGTGCATATACTTAATAATTTAAAAAAAAATTTAGAAAGGGTTAATTATCTTCAAGTCAATCATACAAGTTTGATTTTTCATATGATATGTTAATATTATAATTGATAGTATGAATAATTAATTGTGTGAAATTAAAACAGTGTGATACAAAATTCAAACTATCAATTGAGTACCAAATTGGTTAAAGCTAGTTAAAACTTCTTCAAAGATAAAAGTTAGCTATTATATTAGCCACTGAAATATCTATTATACTATCTAAAGATTATTTAATATAAATAGGAATCAAAAAACTTAAAAATAATAGAATTGAAGAGAAAAAAGAAATATATAAAGATTATGACTATTTGAATGAGCAATATTTTGTATCAATATCTGAATTGATATTGAGTTACTTCATTAAAAAACCTTCTAAGGTAAATAAAAAAAAAGGGTAGCTTTCATAGAGAATAATTACCTATCATTGGGTCAAAAGATCTAAAATTCATGGTATTTCTAGCTCGATAATCTATACAATTATTGTATTTACATTTGTATTTTACGTTCACATTTGGTTGAGTCACGTTTTATATTTGTCCTTGTGACCTTGTATTTTTGTTCTCTTGGCCCAACTCTAGTTTGTGCTTCATTTGGTTATGATTGATCCATAAAAAACATAAGATTATTTTGGTTATGGCTAATCTATGCAAAAGATCAAATTATAATTGGGTTTCTACACATGGTTACAACAAAAGAGTTTTGATTAACTATGCTCAAGCAAATAACTTGGGATGAATGTAGGCTTGAGGTTAAGCTAAAACACTTAAAAATATTGTGACTCCTTTGCACTTATCATGACTTTCATCTAGCTCATTTACTTTCTCTATTATAGCTTTGGATGTAACTCAACTTGAAATTCTTGTAAAATCTAAAAGGAAATCAACAAAGGTTGTGGCAATATCAAAGCAAGGGTTTAAAATCTTGTTCTTTAGTTTGCAAAAACTGATTTTATTTTATTTCTGTAACACCAATTCACTCTTTCACTTAGTTTTTCTTCTTAGGACCTAACAAGTGATATCAAAACCATACTCTCCTATTTTTCTTGAAACTAATTTTGAGTGGAAAGTTCATTTCAAATATTTTATGAAAATTGTTAATGCAAGTGTTTGGGTATTGTTTGGAAAGCTCATATTATTCCTAGTTTTGATATCTTTGTTATAGATGAAATGAGCTATGATTAAATACTTTTTATTGTGCACTTACCAAGGAAACATGCATAAAACTCTTTGATTTGAGGCCATGAATGAGCTTGCTAGATTATTTGGTGAAAAAAGAAGTCTCAATTAACAAACAGAATAAAGGAGAAGAAAAAGAGAAAAGAGAAGAGAAGAAAGAGAAAAATCCAAATTGGAGTCCATTTTTTGTAACAGAAGCAGATCATTGTGGAGCTTCTTCAGGTGCAAGTCCTCATGCTACACCAAATGATAAATTACAAGATACTTTAGATGAGTTGATGAAAGAGCATGGAAAGCCAATTAAGAAACATGCTAATCTTATAAATGTATGCTCTAAACATGAAAAATTTATCCATGAGTTAGAAAGAAAATGTGATGAACACATAAAAGAGAATAAAACTTTTTCTGATAATGCTCAACTACATTTCTCTTCTTTAAATGAGTTACATAACAAAGTAGACAAATTTTAGTATACGTCTTTAGAAGACAAGTTATGCATTGACTTCTTAAGAGCTAAAAAGGCTCAACTTATTAAGGAAAATTTTGAGCTAAAAGAAAAATTGAATAGTAGTGCTTTGGTTCATAAAGAATTAGATTTATTGAAGACAAATTTGTTGATACATGCTTATATGCTACTTCTCACGTTCATTTTTATATTTATGTGAAAAATTATGTTGATAAAAGAAATTCTTAAAGACATGCTCATGATCAAATGACTTACTTGCATGTTTACTACTCTTATGCACCATCTAAAATAGTATACAATTATTGTTGCAAATTAGATCATATGTATATTTATTATCTTATTAGAAAATCCATCAAATCTAAGGCAAGCAAATTTATATGGCTTCCTAAAGGAAGTGCTTCTTATGCAAATATCTTAAGATCACATCATTCATATACTACTATTTAATGAACCTAAGTTTGGGCTTCTAAATTTAAAATTTTAGTAGTTATATAAGTGTGTCTTCATGACAAAAATATATGGAGACAAACCTTGTCTTATGAAACTTATTTGATAATTAAACTTCATGCTTATATTGACAAAATTAAGATAATTAGTTTTATCTTCATTCTTAAAAGGAAAATAAAGGTATAATTCATTTTATAGAACTAAATGTAAAATTCTTTAGAAATGAGCATAATGTGACCTAGGTAAGCTTTTGGGTATAGCCTTAGCTTTGTTGTTGCCTACTTAGAAACCTTAGTCACTGTCCAACTAACTAGTATAAAGACGGATTATGGGCTCTAGGAAGTTAACCATCGAGTGGGTATTTTTAAACACTTAACACTCATGGGTTTCATATTTTCTAATCTCGTAAGGTCAAACAAGAAAGTTGTACGCTCCTCTTAACATAGTAAAGAAAAGTAAAGCTTAGATGAAGCAAAGGAAGACCAACTAAAATAGACCCTTATGAAAATAACCTTGATAGAGATAGTTTTAGAACTTCTATAAATGATGAAGCTCATGGAAGGCTCAAAACTTATTCAATCAACATCACTAAGCCTTTAGGTGGAGACCTTGTATTCTTTTCTAGTGAGTTTATCCTAAAACTATTTGAAGGTATAAGATCAGAGAATGTTCTTAGAATAAATCTTAAATTTAACTCAAATTTGGTAAAGATTCACTATAACAACTTAGGTGTAAGTGATGATTTTACTATTGCAAAATCTTGCAAATGTGTTCACACAATTGATTATCATGTATAAAATTATCCTTATTCAAGTTGGAAACTACCTTTGTTTACTTGGTTTTTTTACATTTGCCTTCATTTTTTGCTTTTATGGTCATGCATGTGACAATTTTATTTCTAGAATCCTAAGTGTTAAATTGAGGAACCCTATGTCTAATTGTCAATGTCATCCTACTTTGATGATATTAAAGAGGGGAACTTATATGTGAGAGCACTATGGCAATTCTTACTTGCATGAGCATATTCGTTCACAACATTTATTTAATATATAGTGCATGAATGTTGGAGGAGATTATTTTATTCTTTTTTCTTAATCCCCATAATTAAATCTGTCAAAGCATCAAAATGAAAGAGATTGTTGACCTTACAAGCATTAAAGTATTTATAATATTTTGATGATAACAAACCATTTAAGTGTCATCCTTATGATATAACTTATCTATATAATGAGTTACTAGTTGATCCAGATAATAGGTAGATAAAGTTATGCTTAAATCATGGTTTGGTGATAAGAGTTTGAATCAACTTATGTACATAATGACACCCAATAACTCATGTGAAGAGAAGATGGAAACATGTGCTCTCAAGTTTCAATAGTAAATCAGTCTAAGATATATACAAGGATTACATTTCAAGTTATAATTTATGAGAACTTTTATTTCATCACACCTACTTACATAACACAAAAAAATCATACATATCTCCATAAGATCAGATAAATTAAATAAAAACTTGAATTAAAATATGAATCAAAGTGAATTCAAAAGATTATAGTAATCATATAATACACAATTAATTTCAAATAACACAATTAAAGTAATGCTAATCTAATAATTAAGAAGATAGATTATTTGATATAAGTTTTCATTGGTACTCTATGACAACCAAATGGTACAATAATGAATCAAATAGTATAATTTGCTAATAAGGATAGCACATAAAGAATCAAAAAACAATTTGAGGTTTGAATAAAGTTATAATCTATTTAACATAAAAAAAATCTAAAATTGCACATGATACAATTTCATTTATTTGATAGTATAATTTTATCAAGAAAAAAATCAATCAAAGATTAAAAGATAAATAATAAAATACTATCAAACTACACAATATTATCTACTAGATAATATAATTAGTTTGATACAAATAAGATTATAACT
The DNA here is from genome assembly GCA_023846275.1 of Vanilla planifolia. Classification (NCBI taxonomy): domain Eukaryota; kingdom Viridiplantae; phylum Streptophyta; class Magnoliopsida; order Asparagales; family Orchidaceae; genus Vanilla; species Vanilla planifolia. The sequence goes on from CM043865.1 coordinate 59,988,124, forward strand.
TAACTTGATCAGGTTATAGCAAAACTTATGTATGATATATTAATATTTTAATAAATAATACAATTATCTAAAAATATTTACTCATAACATGTAGTTGAAAGTAATCTATTTCTTTCAAAAGAATTTCTTACAGGTCACATCTCTAATCTAATTCCTTCTTCCTTCCTGAACCTATTGATTCCCTTTCTCTGTACATATTTTCCCTCAGCTTCTCTGTTTCCTCTTAAACTCTCCTTTACAGATCCCTTCTTCCAGAGCAGCCACAACTCTCATGGCTTAATATAATTGCTTAAATTGGTTTATTCAAGATTTCTTAAATATACAAACAAATACACAATTGTTATGAATAAAATTTCACTTGAAAAAAACATAACAGTTTAATTAAAGACTTCACAAAAACTGCTTATACACAGTATAATAAACGAGGTTCAAAAAATGTGCAAATTAAATGTATGTTTGAACATGCAAATAAAGTTCACGATCGATTACAAGATCACCATTGCAAACAAATGATTCAGTTGACAACAAAATGGAGTAACAACAAAAGCATTAATTTAAGATTATATTAACTATGGCTGTCATTACAAAGAAAAACACACGTTTGCGGCCATAAGCGTCATATGTGTCATCAATATTATTTGGGTGTTACTATACAAAACTTATCTTAAAAAAGAAACATCAAAGGTAGTACATAATTCGGCACGAAAAGCCAACTCGAGAAATACCTTAAAAGATGTCGGGATGAAATCGCCCCGGGATAGAGTTGCCTTCTTGTGCTTGCTTGAGATGCATTGCCAATGCATAATTGCTCACCTATCATCAACAGAGTTGGATTAGAATCTATCATATTTAAAATTTAATTCAAAGGGTTAGGTCGACAAGATTGTTGTTAATTATTAAACTGATTAATGAAAAAAGAAATTGAAAACATTTTTTAAATAAAAATGAGAATGCTTGATAATTTATTGAAAAATATTTACTTTAAAGAAATTGATTGAATTATATTTCAATTTGTTTAGTTTGCATATCTCTCTGTTCCTCTCTCTCCCTACTAAATTATTTAAAAAAAGAATAAAAGGGTTTCTTCTTCTCCAATTTCTGCCAAAGCAGAGCTTTCTTCTTCCTCAATAGAAATTCTATAGCAGAGAAGATGTGCTTGCTCAATACCTGCGTCTTCTGAGAGGAGGAAGAATAAGATGCATCATCCTCTCTCTCTCTCTCTATCTATCTCTATCCACTTAATTCTTTCTCAAGAGGGATTGTTTCATCATCTCCAATACCATTAGAGAAGAGCACTTGGACCCAAACACCATTTTCCTACCCAACAGAGCCACTCATCTTCCCCACCATGGTCACCTGCATCTTCAGAGAGAATCTCTAAAGTTTCACTCTCTCTCTCTCTCTCTCTCTCTCTCTCTCCAACTTCTGCCAGATTCTTTCGCGAGAGAAGTGGATGCTTAATCTCCTCCAGTTTCTACCAGAAAAGGGCTTTTAGACCTAACATTTTCTTCTTGCCTGACAATGCCACTCTTCCCCTCAATGAAAGAATATAAAGCAAAGATATGCTCTCTCTCTCTCTCTTTTCTCTCTCCCCCAACCCATCCGCAACAATGCCGCTCTTCGTTCCCCTCTATGAAAGACAATAAAGTGGAGATCTGCACTATCTTTTTTCTCTCTCTTACAGATTCTTGTTCTAACTTCTATGAAGGATAAACCTCAGGGAGAGAGGAAAACCAAGGATAACGCAGACAACAGTTATTAATTCCACAAAGTAGTTACGACAAACAAATGCCAGGAATTAAAATTATAACATTAAGTAACAGAATGACAAATTCAAATTAGCAAATAAACCAACCTCAAGCTTCCGAAGCTGCTCTTGATACTGAGAAACAACATGCTTCAAATGCTGTAACTCCTGGTTCTTCTCATCAAAGTCTTTCTGACGCTCATGTTGGATGGCAACAGCTCTCTTCAGAATAGTATTTTCACGAAGTAGCACTTCAACCTGTTCCTTCAGAATCATGCTTTCCTGCTAAATTGAATACAAAATTTCAACAAAAACCTGTAACTTTTAATATGTTTGACATCCATCTAAGCACATATAAAAGACCTTGTGGAAGTTCTCTGTGGTTTCAACATTAACTCGTGCGACAATGGATTTCTCCAGGACATCCAATGCTCGCGAAGCACGAGCCCTGGCATCATCCATGTCAGATGCATTCATCATTTCTCGCACAAAAAGATCCACCCATTCTGATCCATCTTTAGGGATATGGTTACAAACAGGCTCTTCTCCAGGAGCTGAATTACAACCAACAATAATTAAGATCAAATTTCTAAGGCCTTCAACACAAGTAACGGAAAAAGGATTAATACAACAAAAACAAAATGTGTAGTAGCATTGTTTTCTAGACCACCTGCTGTAGTTAGCATCCACGATTTCAACATAACAATTCTAAAAACATTAATTAACAAAAGGACATTGGATGTAGTTATAAGCATCCTTACCCATAGTTGCACATAGAACTAAAAACAAAAGAAAAAGTATTAAAATATTCAACAATTTTAAAAAAGTATTATATATAGAAAGTTTAATACAGATTTAATAGATAATAAAATAACATTAAAATGTCATGTTCACCTTACAAAGCAACATAACTAAATTCAATAGATATATTCAGTCATCTATCTTTTTATGAAAGCAAAAGTGTTTTTCAAAAGAAAAATTTTCAAAAAACAAACTAAGTTATTTTTAATGAAATTTAGGTTAATGGATAGCAACTAATAACCATCTCATGAAAGAAAGGAGAAAAAAACAGGGTCTAATCATAATGTATCGAATAGAAATAAATAAAACTAAGTGAAGATGAAAACTATGAATCACACAGAAAGCATGAGATTATCAGAAAATCATTCTTGAAGTGTATAATTTGTATGGATTTTATAAGTTCATTCCTTTTGAAAGCCATACATATGTATATTAGTATTAAATGAAATGAAATATATAACACTCAATTGGAAGATTTTAAAAACCACATTAAAAGGATTCAAAGTTTTCAAAAGGCTAATATATGGTTTAAGTTCTAATCTGCAGGGTCTTAAAAACTAAAAGATATTAAAAGAACATGCACACAAAATACAAAGACTTATAAATTTTACAATACTCAAATTGATATCTTTCTTTTCAACAGATTTATTAACCATAAAACCCTATACTCTATAGATAGAAATATTGTTTAAACAAGGAGTCATTCTTATAGAAATGTGAATTTTTTTGTCCAATAGACATGGTAACACAAATGCAACAGGTTCACATCTCACAATTGGTTGAGCAAGATATACAAAACATATATTAATATAATTAAAATTTTCAATATTGAATAGAAAATAATTATTGATTAAACTCACAAACAACAAATAAAATTTTCAATTCAATTATTCCTGCATACCATCATTACATGAATTCAAACATGGAAGCAAGCTTTATTGATTTCTACAATATAATATTTAACACATGTCTAGGTGTGAAACTATACAACCATAAGTAAAATAAATTATGATCATGTTAAGCTAAATATGAATACAAAACTTTTGGTATTAAACATATAGTAATTATAATCTATAAATATCATAAAATTCTTGAAAGTGATTGTAAACAAGAGTAGGAGCAAATAAGTTCTTTTGAAGAGAAGGATCTATTACACTTTTTAAGTTCTTTTTTATGTGAGAAATTAAAGGATCTTATCTTCTTTGTGGGAAGTTAATATTCTTTTGTGCTTACAACATTAAGCATATTTGGGTGAACTTGTTGTCTTCTTGTGTAAGTTCATACTTTGTATTTTGTGATTTTGACTATAATAAATATATCTTCATCCTTCATGGAAGTAAGCCCAATCTGAATTGAATCATATTTTGTTCTCTTTTTTCTTCATTTTGCCATTTATTGTTCTCATCATCATATTGCACTTATATCAACCTTGTGAGTTTAAAGCTTAACAATTTAATATCAAAGTCTTAGTTGGATGTCAAGCAACAAAAAACGAGATTAAAAAATTCGATGGATATAAGAACTTTAGACTAAGGCAAACAAAGATTAGAAGGATGCTAGTCTAACAAAATCTTGTAAAGGCACTCTTGAATCAATCAAAAATATCCAACACTATATCATAATAAGAAAAGGACGAGATGGGTAAAAAAGCTCTAATAACAATCCAACTATCTTTATCAAATGAAATGTTAAACAAGACCTTAGAAGAGAGCATAATTGTTAGTCTATGGCTTAAATTAGAATCGATGTATATAGCAAAAATTATCTCCAACAAACTCTATCAAAAGCAACGAATGCATTTGCTTCACATGCTAGAAAATATACCCATCAAATCTCATTTGAACAAATTCAATTCAATAATTAGATATTTGAAAATAATTTAAGCCAAGATAGAAAATGATGATCAAACATTATTATTACGCTCTTTGTCATTGTCGTGATTCTATATTATATGATAGAAAAACCATTTACTTCAAAAGATATGAAAAATTGACTTCTCTCAAAGAATGTTAAATCTAAAATTGAAAATGTTGGAAATTAAAAAAAACAAAAGGATTAATAGTTAATGGGACCAACAAAAAACACATTTCGTTTAAATCAAAATAGAAACAAATCTAACGCAAAATATAAAAATATAATTTATAAGTACTGTAAGAAAATGACACATTAAAACAAATTATTATGCCTTAAAGAGAAAAAAACAACTTATCAATACCAACCAAAAACAATGACAAATCAACAAAAGCTATTATAGTCTCAAATATAAAACAGTTATTCACACGACAAAAAAGTGACTTAAAAGATGAATCAAACCATTTTAAAGAGAGCCCATTGTATGTTTTGTTAATCAAGCTTGGGTAAATATTTGAGTAAAGACGATCTTTACAATGTCTTTTCTAGTAAATATATCTCTACAGACAGATACTAGTTTGAGGATGGAAGAAACGTGATCAAGACGTCCAACTGATTTTTCAACCTTTAAGGATATTAGTTTGCCCATCTTATACTCGTCAAAATGAAGACAAGTTAAAGCCACAAGAAATGAAGTGCATTTTCTTAGGTTAAGAACCAAGTGTAAAATGATACAAATTATGGTAATCGAATCTAATGTCACCTTAAGTTATTATTAAGGATATAAATTTTAATGAGCAATCAATGCTTAAAAGCAAAGCAACAAAAATAGACAAGGTTCAAGAACCTAGTGATTATATAAAATTAAAGACTAGTAAGTTCGCTTCAACAATAGAAAAAAAAATCATGAGAAGCGTAAAGTGCAAGATATTAAACCACTTCATGAACAAATTCATATTATCATCACAGACAAAACTAGAAGACAAATTCAAATACTAGAAAAATATAAAAACTCTGTGGTTTATACACTTATAGTTGCAAAGGATACATGTTAGCAAAATGTGTCTTTTAATTTCTTAGAAACAATATTAGATGCAGATGCTCAGAAATAGATTTTAAACATGCAAGAAGAAATAAAATCTCTTAACAAAACTCAAAATTCAGAGACAAGTGAAACATCTTTAAAGAAATAAGATTATTAGCAACATTTGTTTTTCAAAAAGAAATCTAAAATTTCTAATGTAGAAGATAAAAGTTAAAAAGCACGATTGATAATAAACGACTACTATCGAGTGAAGGGAGTAGACTTCTATAAGTTAGTTTCTCCTTTAGTCAAATATACCTCTATTCGTGTTTGGCTATCTCTACTAGCAAGGTTTGAATTGAAGTTAAGGCAACTTGATGTTAAAACCACTTTCTTGCATGAAAAACTAGAGGAAAAAATTCTTATATAATAAATAGAAGGCTTTGTTGTTCAAGACAAAAAGAATCATATATGCTAACTAGAATGTCTTAATATAAGTTAAAATAATATACTTAACAATGATACAAAAAGTTTAATAATTTTATACTAAGACAACTTTTTGAGGTGTAAGTATTATAATTATGTTTATCTAAGAAGACTTTTGGATGGCACTTATATTTATTTTCTTTTGTATATTAATGATATGTTGGTCGCATACAAAAGAAGATTTGAAATCGATATAATAAAAATTATGCTGAAAGATTAATTTGAAATAAATAACTTGGGTGCAACAAAGAAAATCCTTGATATGGCTATTACAAGATACAGAGGTGCTAGAAAGTTATGGTAAATACAATAGTATTATGTGCATATGGTCTAAGAGAAGTTTAGCATGTTCGATGCTTAGCCAATTAACACTACCTTAACTGCACTTTTCAAACTATCCGAAAGGAATTTTATTGAAATTAAAAGATGACTATAAATGCAAGGAAATGTACCTTATGCTAATAAGTAATTTTATATATGTCATGATTTTTACTCTTCTAGATATTACATAAACTATCAATGTTGTTAACAAAAACATGCTTAACCTAAGAAAATTATATTGACAATCAGTGAGATGTATACCATTATACCTCAAGGGTACAAAAAAAATGTTTACTTACTATTTAGTAAAAATGATTGATTTGCTATGTTAACTCAAATTATGTGAGTGCCATTGATAGGAGGAGGCCATTAACAACTTCTGTATTTATATTTGAAAGATATGTCATCAAAGAACAATATTCAAGTTTATTATTTCTATATCCATTATTGAGATTAAGTACATGAAACTTAAAAAATCAATTCAAAAAGCAATTTGGTTAAGAGGTTCATATGGTCACCTTGCAAGAGTATAAAATATTATCACTATTTACTCAAATTCTCAAAATATTTTTTTCCCAACTAAGATCAAATGTTTCATGAGAATACTAAAAACTTTGATGTCAAATTTCATTGTATTAGAAACATCATTATTAAGGGAGATATCAAGGAGAGATATGACGACCAAATATTTATTATGTGTGCCTAAATTTGATTAACTTATTCAACAAATGATATCTCAATTTTAGAGGGGAGACTCATCTTCAACAAAACCACATATGATCAACCATGATATTTATTTATGCAAAAGAAATTGAGTCTTCAACCCAAATTATACCCACTAACTATCATTACAAGAATTCAAACATGAAACCATTGTTGACTTAAAGAACATGTTTATCAATTGTCTAAATATGAAAACATACAATCATAGTTGAAAACAATTATGATTATAGTGAACTAAATATAAGCACAACATTTTTGATATTATACATGCATCATTTGCAGTCTATTAGGACCATAAAATTTTTTAAGATAATTGTTAGCAAGAGTAAAAGTAAAAGGGTTCACTTAAAGAAGAAAAGATGTTACTTCTTTTTTTTTGTGAAAGAATAAAGAATCTTGCCTTTTGTAAGAGCTAATAGCATTTTGTATATATTGGGTGTATTTAGACATGCTTGTTCTTTTCTTGTGTACATACTTTGTATTTTGTAGCTTAGGCTATACTAAATTTATTTCCTCCTCCTAAACATAAGCCTAATTTAGGTTGAACCATATAAATTTATCACATCTTTCTTTTCTATTTCATCATTATTGTTTTCATCAATCATATTTCTTTTGTTTTCATATCATTAAAGTATGTTTAAAGCCTAACACAATAGTTTTACAAGTATTTCAAAATGAATTTAATCCATAATTTATCTGAAATAGTCGATTCATAAATCTAAAGTGAAACAAGAAACCACCCAAAATAGTAGACAATATGAAAAAAAACGAGGAAAAAAGATTACTGAACCAAAAGAGTGAATACAATTAAAAAAACAATTCGTACATCTAACGCTAGAAAAGACTCAAGACAAAGGTAATGAGTGAGCATAAGTTTTCTATAACCATTCATAGTGAGGTTGAGAAGGAAAACTAAATTCAAATAATCATGATAAAAGTGAAACAACACAAGAAATTCACCTTGCTAAATACAAGCAAAATCTAAAAAGGTAGAAACACTTCAAATTTATGAGCTCGCATGCAAGAATGAGCATTTCTCTACTAATGTAAGATAGAAGGCTTTCTTCATTACTAGAATCGACGATAGTGATGGAAAAATAGCATTAGGAAAACATTGAATATAATAATGTAATGTATATTTAATATAATGAAAAGAAGGACGATATAAATTTCTTTATGGACAATAAGCTAGAGAGCCATGTTCATGATTGGAGTCAAAGTAGCATTGATTGAATACAATAATATCACATATGATATCGAATAAAATGGATGGTAAAGATTTCCAAATGGATGATAGAGATTTCTATCTGATTGATGAATTGCAATAAGTTATGTATTATATATATTTAAAGTGATTGGTTAATTCAAAACATTAAGATACATATGATATGAATTTTAAGTAGGAAAATAGATCATTATTCAATTCATTATGTAAAATTGTATCCTATGAATTGCATATATTTAAAGCCAAGTGGTCAATTCAATGAGATAGTTAAAGTATGAATTTTGCATTGGAAAATGGACGGTTATGATACAATTCATTTGTGCAAAATTTTTACATCTCAATTGTTAAGATATTTACAACATGGGTTTAAAGTTGGAAAAATGGAAATTATGACTCAATTCATTATTGCAAATTTTTTACATCATTATTGTGTCCATTAAGACACTAGATAGATATTTTGAAAAGTTAGAGGCATATGGGTGATTAGCCCAACTAGGTTATTAAGGAAGCAATTCTACCATCCTGGTAAAAGCCAAGACAAACTGTACTTCAAGGCTCTCCTCACGATGTTGCAAAGGAAAGAAACAAGAAGAGCAAGGTTTCTATAAAACCCACTGTGATGGACAGGAGTGTGACTCTAAGAAGACATGCATTCAAGTTCAAGACAAGGGCAGTGAAACACCAAGCTTTGAGGCTTTCTACAAAAGATGTTGCGGAGGGAGCCTGCATATGAAAGGAATACACAATCAATAATGGTAAGAAATCTGAATCGGCAAGCATGGCCACCAAACAGCCTTCTGGGAGACCTGGGGTCATGCAAAGCTGAGTAGGCCACAGCAGGCAAAGCTGAGGAAGATCTAGATGATTGTGAAGATGAATATGGTATATGACCATTATTACATATGATGCTGATATTAAAGCAATTCAGCTGTGCCTGCAAGGTATTCGATGAAAACCACAAGCGAGGTCGGCATCACCCAAATTTCTACGAATTCCTGCTTCTAGCTGCAATAGATTACTATACACAAAGCCAAATGTTTTTCCTACCAGTATCATGTAAACAGATCAATGTAACAGAAAAAGTATGTTTCAGAAAGAAAGAAGGCAGTTTTAATTTAAAAACTAAAAAAAGAAACACAAAACATAGCAATACCTTCTGACAAATTTTTTGCATTGGCTTCAACTCCACCATCTGTTCTATTTGCATCTGAACCTAAGCAGAGATCATTCAAGCTTCTTATGGTAGAATCTAAGTCATTGCCGCAAGCTTCAAGTGCTCTTTCGAGATACTGGAATTATATGATGCTAATTATTAGCAGATAACCCAATTAAAAGTACCAAAATATGGCTTTAGCATAAAGCAACAAACAATACTGCTTGCTAGTTATATACAAAGAACACCAAAAAAAACTTCCATTGGAAAACTGTCAATAGTAACCACAGACTCTACACCATATAGATGAATATAAACAGCCAATAGTCTTCCACCGAATGTCACCCCAGAGCAAAATAATTTTAATAGCTTAGTTTTCCAAAAAAAAAAAAATATGACTCCCATAAAAAAAGAAAAAATGGACTTTTTGCAATAAGGCCTCGGCAAACTTATCCAATATCTGATTACTCCTGAATAGTATCTGCGCCAAAAGATCTTCCCAGAAACATTTTTAAGAGGCAATAAACCAAGAAAGGTCAACATGACATTTAAAAAAGGTATTAAGACTGACGAAATCAGATTTTATCCTACATCGAAGACATTATATCAAAACTTAAATCAGTTCTAACAATTAGATTGCAAAGAGGCCATACCTAAGCCGAAGATAAAAAGCATGAAGTTATTCTCAATAAAAAAAAAGATACAATAATTGTTTCAACAAGTCATATGTACAAAACGCACAAAATACCATGCAATCACAAGCACCTTCAAACAGACTTTTCACGGCAGATTACACAACAAAAGGAAAAAGAAAAGAATCGAATAACCTGCTGATCCATATGAGGGAAGATGCTTCTGAGATGATCAACAAGCCCGCTTTTATCTCCCAGAGATTCGGAATCAACAGGCGATGCAAAGGAGGGTGAGGCGTTGCTGCCCTGGGAGAAGCACCCAGCCACAACGCTCTGCGTAGGGGAAGAGGCACCGGCGGCGCAGCGGATCCTCTTGGAAGACGATGGAGGGGTAAACTGGAGCTCTTCGAAGATAGAGGTAGATCTCTTTCTGCAGACCAACGCAGACATGTTGCCGACGGCGGGGCGTCGCTGTCCTCGTGGCCGATCCCTTCGATCGCCGGCTTCTCCAAGCTAAGCCTCAAATCCCATATACCGGCCGAAAGGCAAATCGATTCGATCGCGTCTTCTTTGAGGCGGCGAAGGAAATAAGGAGTTCTCAAGGAAAACAAATCGATCCTTCGCTTGGTAAATAAGTACCGGTGGCTTAAATCAATATGTGTAATATTAAAAACTAATTAGTCAAATAGAAATGGAATTTTAAATTAATAATTAGTCAAATAGAAATTGAATTTTAAATTAGAATTGTAAGAAAATGGTTTTCTGAAAACATAAAAAATATTTCTTGAACTTTTTTATGTTTGAATTTTTTATGTTTGAATTTTTCATGTTTGAAGATACATACATACGCAAGATATTAACACAGGGAAAGTCTTCACATTATTTTTATCATTGAAAAATAATTTTAAAAATAATTTAAAAATTAAAAGATTATTTTTATAAATAAAAATATAGATTAGAATAATCTGAAATAATATTTTTTTCAAAAATAACATTTTAGGCTCATTTGATTGTAGAATTATCCTTCTTATATTCAAAATTTATTGAATTATGTTTATATATAATTATTGATGGATATAATTATTATAATTTTTGTTTATTTAATTCTTAAAATTTTAAAATATAATTATATATTTATATATTTATTTTATTCAAAATATTGTGTTTTGATAGTACAACATCTCGATATGTTCTAACTGTCTAATCTAATAGCATCAATTTTATTATAATTTCTTCTTATTATATTCTCAAAACAATCACTAATAAATGAGATTTTAAGCATAACATCACAAAGATATAGAAATAGTTTTTGATGTTCGATGTAGAAGAGGATATTAAAATGTTAACAATTTAATTTCAACTTGAGATGAATTAAAGTCTTAAATTTTGATCCTAATTGAAATCAAGTTTAACTATGCCATTTTCAATTTGATCTCAATTCAAGTATTACTCAATTGTTGATTTTTTAGTTAAATTTTTTAAGCAAAATAATTCTAAGCATTCAGTAATTTAAATATATCACTTATATAAAAATATAAATGTATATATATATATATATATATATATATATAATATTTTGATCTAATTTTTAGATGGTTTGGTCTAATCTAAGATTAATTCACAATTAACTTATTATATTTCAATTGAAACTCAAATTGGGCTTGCAATTAATTTATTGGAGTTCAATTAAAACTCAACATTTGCCAAAAAAAAAAGATAGTTCAATTTACAAGTAATATTTAATTTTCATTCTCATTTAAATAGCATTGGTTATTTGTAGCTTGTTTCTAGATACACCAAACAAGAAAAAATAATCTAGTTTCAAGTGAATTTAAATCTCAAGGATGATAAATGATATGATCAAAATCAAATTTTATCTTTCGTCTAACTTAAGTTGATGAAAGCCTATTAAACCCAATATAGGCGTGCTTAATTAAAAACATTTGTGGGACTTCTTATCTACCAAGCCACAATTATTTTATTCCTCATAATTGTTGATAACTTATCATATATGTTGATGTCAATAATTTGCACATCCACGACATTGTTGTTGGCTAGTAAAAGACAAGTTCAAACATTTGTTGTGAATATTATATATTTGTTTTATCATCTATATCTTATTTTATATTAATGTGCTTTTGGGTTTTTGAGATACTAGGATTTATATAAAAATCTACATGTGTACTCTGATAATGAATGAGTGTGCATTCTCCTAGATGTTAACAACTATGTTTAGACTTGAGCACATTCTAGTAATTACCTATGGTTTGTCAAAGTTTTTAGTCATTCAAAACACCTAGTTCAATTCCTAAATCACTATAAGTAGTTGCTAAAGTTCAAAACAAAACTAGTGGTAAGATTTATGCTAATTAAGTAGTTAGATTTAACCAATCACCCAGAGTAGTTGGCTAACTACATTAAGTGGTTTGGTTTTACTCCTATTAGATGGAATCTATGCATAAATGAAGAAAGTTTGGTGATAATACACTCAACAAAGTACAATTATAGTGGCCCTTCTAGTCTTTTTATGGAGCATTCATCTTCAAGAGTAGAAGACTCACAGGTCATGTGAGATTAAAAGAGATAAAAATACAATTTGAACAAAAAGGGTCCCATTCATATAGAGTTCATCCACAAGTCAAGAACTCTTTTATATAAGAGGAGACTAGAAGGCCAATATATAAAAATGACTAATATGTCTTATTAAAAATAACATAAAAATAAGATATGAGAGTGTCATTTAATAAGGAGATCTGATCTACACAATCAACATATTTAATCAAGATAGTTCAAAAGAATAATGTTGACAAGTAGATTAGTGATTGTGACTAAGGGGATCTCTTCATAATGTCCAAAAAAGGCATCATCAACCTTAATATTTCAAATGTTGTGCTCAATACTTCATTTAAATGGAGTCTTCAAAGCAACCCTGAATCTAAATTAAGTTGCATTGCATGATGATCTCTAGCATATCTAAGTGCTCTTATGGTGGATAGAACTCATCATTGAGAAGACTGGGTCATGACTATGGTATCACTCCAAGAGATTTAAATCAAAACATTGAAATTCCTCTTTGGTGATCCACACAACTTTCGAGTCAAGATCATCTCACCATCATACTAAGTACCTTTGGTATACTATTGTCAAGTGAACATAGTCGACTCATAAATAATTTACTTGATTTGCTCTCTCAACAAACCATTTTGAGGCTTGTGAAATTGATGGGATTGTTTTCATCTTTGAGGCTAGTAAAGGTTTAAATGGATTACTAGGAATCACAAGTGGCTCCATGTATAATATAAGATCCATAATTTTAAAAGTAACACTAATTCCAAAGTCTTATGGTAGGTCTAAAATATAGACATTAGCCTTTAATATTTTAAGAAAATTAACTACCTTAGTACAATTTTTGAATGGTACCAAAAGGAAACAATTCAAATCTTATATAAATCATGAATTCACCTTCACTAAATTCTCATCAATATCAATGAGTACCAACTAATCATTTAGAAAATTCATTATTATTATTGATTTATTTTGCAATATGTAAAGTTGACATGAAAAAAAGTATAATTGATTCAGAAACATAAATTTTTGTTGAAAAAATAAACCAAATCTACAAAACTACAAGGACAAGAGCCCAAGCAAACCTTAAATGGACTTGTGCTCATAGAACAACTAACAAAATTATTAAAAGAAAATTTGACATAAGGTAAAAAAAATCCCAACTTTTTGCATGCTCTATGCTGATGCAAATAAAAAGATTAAGGGATTTTGAACAAAACCTTACTTAAAGCATAGGTGAGAAAGCCAGTGTTGTAGGTATGGTGTATCTTAAAACACTTCTGTTAGAACCTTAAAGTAGCTTTTTGTCAAAGTAAATTAGCAAAAAGCAGCCAGATTGAAATAAGCTTTTATTGTAAGTGTGAACTAGGTGCTTAGCACATATTAAAGAAAAATAATTTGATTTGGCATGGTTTGACACAATATGGATGTATTTGGCTTAGTTTGACATGGCCTACATGGTTTGGTTTAGTCTAGCATGATTTGAATCAGTTTGGCATGATCTAAACTAGTTTAGACTTGTTTGGATTAGTTTGGCTCATTTTAGGCCAGTTTGACATAATGAACTCTATCAGACATGATGGTGCAAGTAAATTCAATGTGGCACAACTAGATGTAGTGGGACAAGCATATTCAAACATGAGAAGCTCAGGCTAGTTATATTTCAAAAATTGTTCATGTAGATCAGATTGTTTAAGTGGGTTCAAACAACACGTGTGAGGGCTCTAGGACCTCATGTGAGGTGCTAACATGAGCTAAACTCTTAAGAAGAGAGAAGATGTGCTACATAATGCAAGGTTCCATTAGGAAAAAGAGATGTCAAAGAAGGGATTGAGTAAGGAGAAAGCTTGATGATAAGAAAAGTGAGTGGTTTTTGTGAAAGCCATGGGAAAGAGATATGCAAGAGGATCTAAAAGACTTAGAGAGTCGATTAAAGAAGCCCCAAGGAGGAGCAGTGCGAGTGGGATGGACTCAAAGTAGATAAGCTTGATTGCTTGGAAGGTAAAGCAAAGTATTCAAGTTCGAGTAGAGTGAGATCTTTGGTCAATTTCTTTAAGGAAGAGAAGATTGGTCAAGTTGTCATACATTCTCTTCCACTAAATTGATGGGAATGGGGCTTCTTATAATCGTGTCTAATGAATGATCTCTCCTTATAACTATATCACAATTAATGCTTCTAGATAATTGAAATCACATGAGAGAAATTCTTTTGTCAATAACTCAAAGCTTATTGCAATTGCATTTGTTCTCAAAATGTGACAATGTTATATCTATGTGATGAAATATGAGATATTTACAAACCATTAAGATTAAAGTTCATTTTCTCTAAAAAAATTTATTAAATTTAAGACATAGATGATGGTTTAAATTTATAAAAGATCGTGATATTAAAATACTTTATAATCTTGGAAAAAAATGTTGTGCTAACGTGTTAAGTGAAAAGTCTAAACTTAATCCCATAATAGCTCAACTTGATGAAAGACAAATATCCATTGAAGTAATTAGAAAAAAAAAGTGAAAAAATATATAATATTGTTGTCACTTGTTTATTAGGTCTAATTGACTTGAATCTATCGAGGATGACCAATTATAAGGTGAATAATGTAAGAATCTAAATTAGAAGGATAAATAAAATAGGATCTCTAGTTTTGCACTTGATATAGATTGTGTATTATATTTTTAAAACCAATTGTGTGTTCCTGAACATAATTAATTAAAACAAATATTACTAAAATAAGCTCATAATTTTCATTATTCTACTTATTTCAAAAGTGACAAAATGTAATAAGAATTTAAATAGAGATATTAGTGACTTAGATTAAAAAGAGATGTGATAGCTTAGGTCTAAAAATGCAATGTTTATAACCAAGTATAAAGTAAACAACAAAGACCTAGTGGATCATTATAATCCTTACCAATTATTGAATGGAAATGAGAAAGTATTATATTGAACTTTGTTATGGGTTTACTTAGATCTCCTATTAGACATAATCCTATGTGAGTAGTGGTTAGTCAATGTATTAAATTAGTCTATTTTTTTAGCAATTTGAACCACAAATTCAGTAAACAACTTAGCTCAGATTTATGTGCAATAGATTGTTAAACTTCATGGAGTGTTCAAAGTTATTATCTGTAATAGAGATCCAAAATTTGTCTTGCATTTAGAGAAATATCATGAAGACTTTAGAACTCATTTGAACTTTAGCACTACGTTTTACTTGAAAATAAATAGATCATAGGAAAAAACAATCAAGATTATAGAGGACTTACTTCAATTATGTGCACTTAACTTTGGAAAATATTTGAAAAGTCACTTACCTTTAATTGAGTTCATGTATAATAATAGTTTTCAATTTAATATTAGGAACCTAGGGCTCTGATACCACTATCCTAACCTAGGGCTCTGATACCACTCTTGTTACACCCCAATTTTTTTTTTTTTTTTTTTTTACATATAGACAGCTCAGATCGTCCCATACCAACCTGAGTAGCCTACGAAAAACATAGGATATAACACATCATTACACACCTACTTTCATTAACTATGTGGATCCCATCTCCCGGGCACACCATTAAATCAGGTTCATGACTCCTGAATTAACTGATGAACTCGCGCAATGTTACTCCTACTAGACCCAATACTCCTAACCCATACCGGTAGGAGAACCGATCTAATAGAAGTCTGAACCCCCAAGGTTAAGTTCCATAGTCATGTAATGACCTCACCATCAACAAAAAAAATATATAACATCCACCGATATCAAATGGCGCTCCACACACCATACTGTCAAGATAGAAAATAAGATAGTGTATAAAAATGTAACTCATATGAAAAATCACAGTCCATCAATACCACATCATCCATACGAGTACATGAGTCAGAATCACCCTCACATAATACAAGACATAAGAATAACAGTCTCACTGAATACATCCAACAGCAACAATCAACTAACCAGAATGTCTTAGAAAATCACAGATCAGATCTCCTCCACTAGCCTACTGATCACGATCCCACCTAAAGCTGGGTGGCGTCAAGTCTGCCGAGCCACTGGAAAAATATGGATAATAAAGGAATGAGCTACGCCCAGTAGGAAAGGCAGCTAGTAAAAAAAACTCTCATGCAAGAGAAGGATAATAGCAAGAGTATAGAAATACAGCATAACAATGTAGGGTGGAAAGGCACTCTCAGTCCCAGACTCTGACCAACCACAGTCACCCCCAGTCACACCAGAGTAGCTCTCCTCTGTGCTCCCAGACAGCATGCCAGCGGGACACGCCCATCTCTGCACACGCATGGCGCCTAGGCAAAGCATGCCAGCGGGACACGCCCATCTCTGCGCACGCATCACAACGCCTAGCACCCGACACCGCAGCGTCTCTCGTCAATCAATCTTCTGGAGACTATAGACAGAACCAGTCACATAGATCTCTAGCCAACGTGAGACACCCCTGCCACCCTCAGGCACGCAGGCCTACACACTTGGCTAGCCACGGCGAGTCACCCCTGCCACTGCCACTCTCAGGCACGCAGGCCTACACTCATGGACCAGAAGAGATCGACTCAGCCACCGTCCCATGAAGTCCTCTCCCAACAATTTCCATAGAAGCCACGCCCCTACAGTCATTGCCAAGCTCTAACTCCAAGATTCGACAACATGTGTCCAGATACAACAAGGCGCATACCAGTCCACATGTATACTGTGGAAGCTAAGTCTGTACCGCACAGTTACCTACCACAACTACCCTAAAACATCATATAGGGCCTATAGTATTCCGGTCCAATATGCCAATCCATGAATTATGCCAACACTGAGTAAACTGACTCAATCCATGTCATTGCCATCCAAGCAACACAAACTGCACCAAAATTCTGACTATTCTAGTAGCACCCAAGTGTCACACTTCCTTCCAACTAATCCAGCTGTACTGAATTTATGGGTAATTTCCAACAGTCAATTTCAACTTGGCTACGTGATTTCTAAAAATCACCTTTTTCTCACTTCAGGAAATTTTTAAATTCAAAAAAATCAATTTCCGCCCTTTATCCATTTTCCGAAATTCGGAATAAATTTCCGAATAAAATTTAAATTCCACATATATCCTTTTTCCGAAAATTCGGATTAATTTCTGAATTAAATTTTCCTCCACGCCGTTCATTCTGAAGGAGAAGTTTGAGTTGGCATCGCAGGGATTAGGAGGAGACTTTGCTCTCAGAAACGACATTTTGACTTTCAGGGGTCGCTGGTGTGTGCCATCACATCAGGAGTTCAGGGAGAGGATCCTTCGACAGGCTCATTATGGAACTTTGGCTATGCACCCTGGAGAAGTCAAGATGTACAGGAATTTGAGGAGTGTTTTCTGGTGGAGAGGTTTGAAGGCAGATGTTGTTGCTTTTGTTAGGAAGTGCCTTACATGTTAGCAAGTTAAGGCCGAGCACCAGAGACCTGGAGGATTGTTGCAGAGATTGCCGATTCCGGAGTGGAAATGGGATGACATAACTATGGACTTTGTGACTGGTCTTCCTCGTACCAGACAAGGTTTTGACGCCATTTGGGTCATCGTGGATCGATTGACCAAGTCAGCCCATTTTTTATCAATTAAGAAGACGGATTCAGCGGCACAGTTGGCAGAGGTATATATTCAGCAGATTGTCAGATTGCATGGGATTCCCCGATCTATTATTTCTGACAGAGACGCCAAGTTCACATCACAGTTTTGGAGGAGCTTACACACTGCCATGGGTACACAGTTGAAATTCAGTACTGCTTATCATCCTCAGACAGATGGACAGTCTGAGCGGACTATTCAGACCTTGGAGGATTTGCTACGCCTGAGCATACAGACTTACTCAGCAGATTGGGCCATACGGTTACCCTTGGTAGAATTTGTGTATAATACTCTTGGTAGAATTTGGTAGTCAAACTTCTATGTTTTTCGTAGGCTACTCAGGTTGGTATGGGATGATCTGAGCTATATGTAAAAAAAAAAAAAATGGGGTGTAACACTTCTTATAAGATCTACATGGAAGAAAATATCAATCACCTTCATACTAATTCAAGGGCAATGAAAAAAGAAATTAATTGGGCCAAAGTTTTTTAAAGAAGTCATTGAAAAAATAAAGATGATTAGAGAAAGAATTAAGACTACTCAACATAAGAAAAAGAAGTATTTTGATAATAAATACAAAAATATTAAATTTCAAGAGGATGAGCATGTTTTTGATAAATTTATCATAATAAAATAAGTGACTTGTTTAGGTACATCACAAAAATAGAGACCCATATATGTTGGTATTTTCCAAATAATTAAAATAGTAAACTTAGTTATATACAAACTGGCATTGCCTCCATAATTAATGAGAATTCATGATGTTTTTCACATCACTTCTAAGGAAGTATATTACAAACCTATCACATATCATTAAGTATGATTTAAAAGATAAGAAATTTGGCTAAATATGATGCATTTAAATATCTTATTTGTATATAAAATTAGTAAAACTAAATTTTAAGAAACAAAGTGATTCCCATTTCAAGGAATTATGGCAAAATTAAATTGAAAGAAAATTAACATAGGAAATTGAAACTGACATGGAAAATCAATATCCAAAACTTTTTTAATTTTTGAGATAAAATTTCTATAAGGTAGAAAAGATTTGATGACCAAAATTTTATTGTTTTAGAATTTTCACTAACATAAATACTTAATATTAATATTTAAAATTTTGTTAAGATAAGATATATTAATATTATTTTATATACATCTCAAAAAGTAAATATCATAAAGTACCTTAAAGTTTGACTTGGAATACAATTCCAAACAATGCGCATTGAGGAGAATCTAATAATATG
Source organism: Vanilla planifolia (assembly GCA_023846275.1). Taxonomy (NCBI): domain Eukaryota; kingdom Viridiplantae; phylum Streptophyta; class Magnoliopsida; order Asparagales; family Orchidaceae; genus Vanilla; species Vanilla planifolia. The sequence continues at coordinate 60,007,506 of CM043865.1, forward strand.
CTCATCATAATTTTCGAAAATCATTTAAATTCTCTAAAATTTTCTATGATAGAATTAATAAAGGATAATTTATTAAATTTTTTAAGTATTATCTTTAAATCATCTTCCTCATAGCTCTAATTTGTTTCTCATCCTAATTTGTGCTCAATTGTGTGACCTCTTCTGAGAGCTTTGGAATCAAGCTCTTAAAGGTTGGGTTTGATGATTTGCATGCGTATGGCTAATAGAGAGACTGAAGTGATTCGTGCTAAAGAAAACCCACAAGAGGGGGGGGGGGGTGAATTGTGTATTTAAATTCTTATAATTTCCGAAATTAAATTTAAAAGACTTTAAGCAAAAGTAAAGAACATTGAACACACAAATTTTCAAGTGGTTCGACTCAAAACCGAGTCTACGTCCACCCCCAACCGGTGTTGGGAAAAATCCACTAAATTCTCCGATTACAAGTGAGGTTTTTCTTATGGTTCACCTCGAACCTACTTGGGATTTTTATTATGGCTAATCCCAAACCTACTTGAGTTTTTACCGGGCTCAACTCAAACCCGGGGCTTTAGCACAAACGCCGGGACGCCCTTGCCCCAAAACAAAAATACGAAAAATTGGCAAATGACTTAAGAAAAATTGGAGAAAAGAGGAGGCACACACAATCGTCGAATTAGAGGGATAGAGATTTAGAAATGATTGAAAAACCTCTAATTCCACTAGCTTTCTTGCCGCTTTGCTTCTAGAGCTCGAATGCGCCGATTTTGCTCGGATGCTTGTGTTTGAGATCTGAAAATATTTTTAAACAATTTAGCAAAGGTTAAAACTAAAAAATACATAATTTTTCTATCTTTATAGAGCTCAGATTTGAGCTCTAAAAACACCCCCAACAGCTCCAAAAATTAATTAGCCGTTTGGGCAACGGACGGAAAGCAGCCACCGTCCGATCCGGGCCCAAAAACGAACGGCGCAGATTGTTTACGCATTTTATCGTTCGGGCTTAATCAAGAGCGTTGGATCCGAGCGGACTTGATCTGAGCCATTAGATCCCGCGAGCTGAACGAACGGCGTTGATTGACCTCGCGAAACAGCCGTTCGAATTTACTCTCGCCCGTTGGATCTGGGTGGGCTTGATCTGTGCCATTGGATTGCGCGCTGAACGAACGGCGCTGATTAGCCTCGCGAAACAGCCGTTAGAATTTACTCTCGCCCATTGGATCTAGGCGGGCTTGATCTGCGCCTTTGGATCCGGCCGAAGTTATAAGGTGGGATTTTTTAGTCCCACACTGCAGAAGCGAATTCAGTGCACCTCTTTATAAGGAATTTTCGCCGTTTAACGTTCGAGCCACTTTGGGGCCGGCTCCCCCCTTCCTTGACCGGGATTTCATCACCTGGTTCGGGTTGACTTAGCCAAGCATTTGTTCATTGACTGTTGACCGCGCTGCAGTTTGACCTAGCCGAGCTCCTTTGGGCGGTCTTGGCTTATCCAGGCACTGTTCATTTGACTGTTGACCAGCTCTAGCCGAGCTCCTCTCGGCGTGCTTTGGGTCCAGGCTAGGTTTAGCCTTTTCGGGTCAACCAAATTTTTATTTTTTAAATTAAATTTTTAATTTCTAAAAGACCTGGACGGGCTGTTTTGGCGCCGGGTCGACCCGCCCATTGCTACAGTACATTTTCCCGAGACTTCGACTGTTTTAGGGTATTTTTGACGAATTTTTTAGCCAAAAATTTGACTATAAGTGTATAAAAATAATTTTGTATTCTTATAGTATTATAAGTTAATTAAGTGGCTATGAAAAGAAATTCGTAGAAAACGATTCCAAAATAATATTAAAAAATCAAATACCCATGTCTATACATTTTGTCAAATATGCTTGGCCCAAAAATCAAAATTCAGTATTAAATAATTTTATAATATTTTTAAATGTTAATACTACTAGTGTGCCTCATAATCTCAAAGTTTGGACATATCAAATTCAAGAAAAATAAAAAGAAATTCAATTATAAAAAATCTTGCGCATGTCTCAAAATTCCTTGAAGTATGCCATGACCTCAAGGCCCTTAGAGACCATTATTTTAGACATCTAAAATACATGGCTTGATTTAATTAATTATTAACAATTTTACTTAAAATCAAGCCCAAATAAAATATACACATTTATGCTTGACTCATCAAACACAAGGGTGTAACAGAGACAAAGAGAAAGATTCAACAATTTTTGTGACATAAGAATTTGCAACCTCTTCTTTGTGAGCCATGCTGAGTATAGAGACTGAAGGAAATAAGAGATCCAATGGTCTGTGGTGAAGATAGTAGGTCATAATTTGAAATTAGTACCTTATGTAAGTACTTTAACCCCTTGTGTTTGTGTTTCCTCGATTCTTTGATCAGTTGACATTACTTCCTTAATCTAGTCAATTCACATCATGCAAAGGGACCATGAGTGTTCACAGGATTCAAAGGTCTTTAGTTATAATGGTGAGCTCTTTCGATACAATTGGCGAGTTGAGAAAGGAAATCGTGAAGAGGGCAAAGATACTTGAAAATCATTTTATGTGTGATGGTGCAATGTTTAACATGTTGTTGATGGTTTTCTTATGATGATATAAATTTACAATAATACTGTGGTTCAGTAATAATAAAGTTTTTTAATAGAAATTATTGTTTATATATAGTTAATAAATAAAATTATATGTACATAAAAAAAATAAATAGTTTCTAAGAGAGATTATGTTTATTTATTTTTTGAAGTCTAAATCTCTCATAAGTCAAAATTTGAATTATTAAAAAATTAAGAGAATAGTTAATTATCATTTCTAATCAAGGTAGATCTTTTATGTCATCTTAACATGATAAACTCTATACCTTCCTTTAATTTTCTTAATTATGAAGGAATTATGAGTTAATGGATGTGTGATGCATGACTTAATCTCTATACTTATGATTTACCTTCTTTATTTTTAAGTAAAATAATCCCTTGAAATAAATTACAATTTCTTTAATGACATTTTCATGTAATATAAAATTTACATATAATTTCTCTTCCTTTTGTTCTATCAAAACACATTAACATTTATCATTATGAAAATTCTAGAAACCTTCGATTGCTTGTGATGGAACATATTTGAATTGGCCCCATTAATCAAAATAAAACATATCATCCAATTTGTGAACGTATGATATGAATATCTTCCTTCCTCTCTATAACTCGTATAAGTCAACTTTAGCTCTTAGTGAAACATTGTTTTATTGAGTGCATAGTATATGATATTCATCACCTTAACCCAAAGGTACTTAGCAACTCATACCCACTAATTGTGGTCTAAACCTTATCTAATGTTTCTGCTTAGATGATTATGTTACCTTACTTTATTAAGGTATTAACCCATTTTAAATATCTTAGTTTAATCAAAATATAGTTTTTTATCTGAAAGATCTTAGCTTCTTAAGATCATGATCTTAAATATATATAATCCATAATATTATTTCTTCTTTTTAATGTGATACTATTTATCTTTATATCATTTCATCTAAAAGTTTAATAAAAGTTACTTCTTCTCCATAGGACATTACATATTATCATTCCTCATCTTCTTTAGTCCTAGGTTTCGTTGGCTTAATAGTTTAAACTTGAGTTGTCTTCAAACAATATTTTACTTATGGAAGACACTACACTAATATGATATCAACATGACCCATCTTTACAATATTAGGCATTTTCTTGATTTGGCCACCCACATTAACCAATGAAAATTTTATCTCAAAAGATATTTTAAATCTTATGAATATAATATTATATATAAGTCAAAATTATTTCCACCAATTTTAATACATAACTATTCTTTCATATATCTCTCCACAAGTTGCTCTTTGACCAATAATTGTTTTTTAGATATTAGCGATTTAGTGTGTCCCACTTCTTTGTAACAATTTCATTCAATTGAGTTGTATAAAGTGAAGAAAATGTGTGCCTAATACCATTTGTTAAATAGAAATAATAAAAAAAATCAGTTTGAATTTTGGTACCATGATCACATAGGAGAGAAGTGATCAAATCTCATTGTTCATTCTAGATTTTTTTTATCTAAATTAGCAAAATTCTCAAAGGTTTGCTTTAAGAAACAATAACTAAGTGAATCAAACGTAGACATCTACAATGCAGACCATGCTACTTGTCATTTAGACTGGATGGCTTAATTCAAACCAAAAGGTAAAGATGCAAAAGCACAATGGAGAGGTTAGTGGACACCAAACTATTTATTTTAAAGATGATTTTTTAAAAATTTTTTAATACCAAAAATTTCATCATTCTCAAATATGAGTCGTGGGAATCCCTTAAATAGATCTATCCGAGTTGGCATTTTAATAATTAAAGAGTTATCATGATATAGAATGAGATTTCATAGTCATAGAACTATGATATCAAACATTTCAATCCACCCTCTCAAATCAATTTAAAACTTGTGAATAATGTTTTATTTTTTTTATTTTGCTAGCAACAAAGTTTTGTTATCCATAGATATAGTGCAACAAAAAGAATTGAAAATAACTTTTAATCTTGAACAACATTGTTGGCAAATACTTGGCAAGTTAAAACATAAAATCTTTGATAGAGGACCTAATTAATGGAGGTAGAGGCATTATAAACAATCCCAACATTGAAGATTTTCCACTTAATGTTACCCCTAATGTGACGACTCCTCCATCACTTGCACTTAAGAATGCAAAATGCGGTCTATCCCCAATCATATCTTTTGGACACTAACTATTTAGATGTCACATGCATATTGTATTTTTATTAATGAAACATGTATAACAAAATTTTTTTTTTAAAAAAGCTAATTGCCAATGGCTAAGTAATGTTGTATGAGAATGATGTGGTACTATGTCATGAGATTAAAGTGGCATGAATTTTTTTATATCATTTAGGTTACAATTTTTCTTTCATTTGTGATGAATATTGTTCTCTCTTGCCATTATAAAGTGTCATAAAACTTTGTAACATTTCTTTTAATAATTTGAGGAAAGTTTATATTGTGGAAATAAAGTATAGAAGTCTTTATGTGCAATTGTGCAACTTTAGTTGTAGCATGCAGAAGTGCAATATGATTCTCATTTAAAGAATAGCCACTCTTTTTTTATTGCAATCTTTGGTGCCATTGGAGATTATTAGTATCATTTTCATTTTCAAGTAAAATAATCCCTGAAATAAATTCTCATTTCATTTATGACATTTTCAAATAATATAAAATTTACTTTCCTTCTTTTGTTCTATCGAAAGACATCAAAACACAATAGCATTTAACATTATGAAAATTCTAAAAATCTTCTATAGTTTATGATGGAATATATTTTAGTTATCCTTTCATTGACATTAATCAAATATATCCAATATATAAGACTTTTAATTGAAACTACTATTTGGTGAATTTTTTTTCAAACCATATTAAAATTCTATGAAATTTCAACAAAAATTTATTTGATGTATCATACTACAAATTTAATATTTAAAGATTCTAAAGACAGCTCAAATTTTCCTTTAATTACATCCACATCCTAACTACTAAATTTGTCCAAATTTTGATTTTACATTAAAATTATATCCACTTGTATTTTCCTTTTCTTTTTTTGTGTCTTATGTAGATCTATTGCAAAAATCGTATTTTGTAACTCACTTTTTGCAAAACTTAAGCCAAAAATTTAGGTTTATAAAATGCTTTTAAAAAAAATGCACAAAAGTATGATTAAAGGCACTGAAAACATAGTTAAATCTCTCTGAGAATTCTAAGAATGCTTTTGCACAATGAAAATTTAGTTCTAAAATAGCATGAGCTTAATTAAACCTTAGCACAAGTGAAACAACAATACAAAAGTTGATTCGTTCTAATAGCAACTACAAAAGCCAAACAACTTGTAAAACACATGACAATTATAAGAACTTAATAAGGTGCTAAACAAATAACCTTAAAAAAATCACCACATAGAACTTTTCAATTGAATCCTTGAAATGAAACGAATCAAGTCTTGGCAGGCCAATGATCCACATATAGGAGTTATCCATTGGGATTATGCCTAACATTTCACTCTAACAACAATTTAACATATCATAAATAGATCATGTTATTGACCAAAGAAGCAAACATAATGCCACACAAAACTAAAAATTGGTTGCACAACCAATCATCTGTCGATCCCTAAATTGTTGGAGTGAAATAATTCTAAGTGATTCATTACCTAAAATGACCCATCCTAAGCCATTAGGGATCCAAAAATTGGCCAAACAACATTGAAACTATAACCTACAATAATTTAATAAGTTTAATAAATTGTATTAATATTTCAAAAATTAAACATTTTTCATATTTTGAATATTTTTTAAAGTCCAAACCCATAGAGAAGAGTGTTTGAATTTGACTTTTGATGCATATGCAATTTTCAAATGGAATGCCAAATAAAAAATGTTCTTTCCAAAAAAAAATTTCCAAGAACAGTTGTCATTTTCAACATTCCTATCAGATATTTCAACAGCAAATGTTGCATACAAGCAATCTCATAGAAAAAAGCTCTAGAAATTGGTCTTTTAAGTTTGAACAAGTTGCGATTAGATAACAGTTTTGAAGCTATCGAGAAAATTAAAATATAATAATGGAAATAAGAAATATTTGGAATTTTGTACTCAATTCTATTGATTGATAAAATATTATTTAAAAAATATATTAGAATATTTCCTAATATTTAGCATGAAATAACAAGAAAAACACCTATTTTCTGAACTCTAATTACATTTCTCAACTAAAATAAGCTGCATACCACAAACACTGCACAATCTCAAGGAAAGAAGATAACTCAAAGCATCAATTGTTAACAAAGAGATAGCAACCCTTAGAAGAAAATAAAACTTCTTTTAATAACAAAATCATTCCATTATAGGAAGAATTTATCTTAGCAGAACTATCTGACACCTGCTCCACCTCTGAGGTTCCTTTCCAAGTCCCCTTCAATCACCATCCCTTTGATCTTACAAGGCAAGCACAAGACAGTACAACTTTCTTGAGATTTCTTCACAGCAGGAGAACAAGTCACCTCTATGCCCCCACCCAAAGGCCGAGACATGCAAAAGGGCCAAGAGTTTTAACTGTTCACAGAGATAAAAAATGGCGTGTCAGTGGGTAGTCTTCCATCAATCAAGAGAATAAAGCTATTCAGTGCCCTCCCATGGGGTTCTTCTTACCACTTTTGGCTCTTTTGACAGACCCAAAAGAGATTTTGGAGAAAAAGAAAACACCCACAATGGATTACCCGTCCCACCAAAGTGATGGCTGGCGAGGAAAGCAGCAAGGTCTTTGTTACGACATAAGACATGCAAATGAACCAATCAATTTTTCAGTTGTGTTGAACACTTTCTTCAACATGAAATATGTCGAGACAGCAGAAAGAGAGAATGAGGGATTTGATTCTGTTTCTCCTTGTGATTTCCCACAGCTTTATTGAACTGCAGTGGAGCAGGACACATGTCGCTCTGAAGCGAAGGATGCAGTTCAAGAAAGCTGTGGAAAAACACAAAGAGAACCACCTTATTCGAAAGCTACCTTCCTTCAGTAAATTGCTCTTGTGGGTTTAGTGAGGAAGAACGAGGGGTGAATGGGGTTTATATAGGAGAAGGGGAAGGAGAGAGGGCTCGACATGGTTGGGGTGGGAGAGAAGTAACTCACCAATCCCTATAAGAATATAAGAGCCTCACCGTACTCTCCATAATTTCGTAATTCTTTTCTAACCTTTTCAACTTTAATTGCCGCCTTTTAAAAAGCCCGACCAGTTTTGGCCCCATGATTTGGAATATAGTATTAGAATATGGTGGGGGCATCATGCACAAAAGATAGTTAGGGTTTGCTTCTTTCATGCGCACCAGTGTTGGAACACAAGAGAAGATGTGATGAAAATGGCAGCACCACAGGATGCATAGGCACTTGAGCCCCTTTACTAGCCTGGTTATGCTTAATTGGTTTGGTCCAATTATAGTTTTACTTATAACTTGTAGTTTAATTGAAAAGAGTTTTGATGTTATTTGACAATTTTTTATCTATTCTTAATAGTAATACATAATCTACCACTTGTTTCAAAAATTTCATAAATAATGTAATTGGTTGACCAAATTATACATAGGTTGAACAATTAGAATACAATAATATGCAATTAAAGTTGAAAATTTGTTTGAAAATTAATATTTATCGAAAAGTAGAGTGGAGGTAATTTCAAAAGTATATTTGTTAATTAATATTTGATCTGTTTAAAAAAATAAATTCAATATGATCTTTTATATGCTCATAAATGCTATCTTCTAAATAATTCACTTTGTTGATTAAGATCAATTTGCTTTTAAATTGATCAAACATCAACCCAATATTATATTTCCCTTTTTGACTTGTAGAAGAACATGTTGAGATTATCATAGAGAAAAAACTTCAACATGTAATTACTCAAAATCATACCACTAATAACTCAAAGTGAAAAACAATAATTACATGTGGTTTTTTTGTAAGCAAGACAAAAAAATAGCAAGAGCACAAAAAAAGTAAAGGCAAGTGATTTCAAGAGAAGCTTCATTTCAAAAAAAAAATCACAATCATACTCTAGAAAGATCTTAGCATGTTTTTTTGGAAGAGTTTACAAAAGGTTCTCTTACAATAATGACAACAACATTGCTAAGCACTCTTATAGTAGTTTACAAGGAGGGTAGATGAAGACATTAGGGTTTCACCAAGGGCATACATTTCACTTAATTTCAAATTGAAATTCTTTTTCCACATTTAATTGCTCACATGAATAAAACCCAGTAAAAATTTTCAACCACCACAATTAGAATGATCTATGTCATACTCGCTCTTCTTTTACATTTTGAGAAATTATTTTAGTGACTTATTGCATAGTTATGACTTATCGTGATATGAGTTTATGGTTGGGTCACAAACACTTAGCCACGTACATTATGCTACCAAGCCCCATTAGCTATAATGTTATAATAACCACCTTTGTGATATTAACATGCATTGTGCTCTCCCATAACATCTACTTGTATATAGTTATCATATATGGTATCATTAATATTTATAATTTTCACATGTTACTATAAATTTTAGAAAATCTTTCTATAGAATGATAGCCAAATCCGTAGGATTTATGTACTAAATCTATTAACATGAGAATTGGATAACTACTATGTAGCATTAGATTGATAAATTTAATATGAAAAATAGTTAAAAGATAAACAAAATTTTATTGTAAAAACCTGTGGTAGGGAAAAGCCATATTAATGCTACAGCTAAGAACTTTTTTATCTTTCTCTTATGGCTATAAAATGCTTGATTAGATCTCACAAGAATGAAACAAATTTGATAGAAAATCTAATATTCTCTCTAATCAATGTTTTTATATTAATACTCTTAACTCACCTTTTTTATGTGATTAAGATCCTTTTATAGTACTTAGGAAGAGTTATTAATGCTTAAGTCTTATGAATCAACTCACAAAACGGTGGGTGAATCAATTACTTCTTCATTGTGGAGACTTCGAATATCATGCCCTACTTGGGTGCTACCATATATATTTGTCAATAGTAATCCCATCTCAGCAATAACAACACCATCCAAGCAAGAGTTATGATAAAATATTCACTACCACATCTCAAATTCAACCCATAATTATCAATAATGATGTCACAATAACATCTTAGTATAAACATATGATAAACTATCATACTATATAAAATAAAAAGTGATTAAAAAGATAAATATCACACTATTTAAGCCTAAAAGTACTCAACAAGGATAAAGTTAAAGATACATAATTATAAATAATGTGACTTCTCCACTCTTTATATTACAATCTCAAAGTACTCATAATATATTTGTACCTCCAAGCCATTCTAGCATGTTATCTCAGTGTGATGCATTTTCTTGTCTTATGATATAATATGGTATGTGCTTCCATATGTCTTAATAAGTAAATTTATAAAATCAATCTAATCCATATAGCAATAGTATCATAAAAATTATCAAAATTCATTATAAATAAGATAACATAGAAAAGGAAATCATGCTTTATAGATTTGCTAATAATAATGAAAATAAAGTATCATTCATTATTATTTATCATTTAACTCTCCTTTATTATCATAATTTTTCATACGAGTAAGACCTCCAATGGGCAAACCTTTGCTTGTAAGGAAATACAATAGAGTCAACAACCAAATATTCTCTAGCATGGTCTTAAAAATCCAATTTGTTGCCCAACAAACATGAAGGTCCACTTACAACAAATCCTAGAATAAGTTATACCCACACTCCACTCTCTTTAGCAAACCTAGAGGTTAAGGTGATGATAATCACAAGATGTATTATAGTCCCATAAACATACATTATAACATGTCACATATGACACAATCACATATCAATCTCATCATAATAACAATAAGGATAATATGGTAGGAGAAAACCATCACATCTCATTGTTTCACATCACGTTACCATGATAATTAATGTGTCATAATATTCATGCATCTCACAACATACATCATGCTAGTATAAAATTAGTATATGACTTGCATTACATATTATATATTATACTAATACAACCAACATCTATAATATTCACGATAAAAAATAATCAACATATACCATATCCATAATAACATATAATTATCATCTATCATACAACATATCATATGCTTATCATAATAAATACAATACTTAATCATAAACCTTAAGTTCACCCATTTAAATTGTTTATTGTTATTTTATTTTTTGCTTGAATTTCTCCTTTAGATCCTACACATTATCAAAACACACAATTTTCATCAATTAAAAATTATTCAATGTTCTTCTTATTCCTTTATTTTTTTCATATGATTTATAATTCATATTATTTTATTATTTTTGTTCAATCTATCATCTTTCTGCCTTGGCTCACAAAAATTGACCAAATCAACTGATACTTTGTTCAATAGAATGATGAACTTGTTATTCTAGCATATGTCTACTTCTAATTGGATAAACACTTTTTTTCCCATAAACATGGAGCCAAAACTTGGACACAAAATTCATCATTTTTCAATGTGAACTAGAATTTATAATCCAAAATATGGCACATTTCGCTTAGAACCAAATCAATTTCATAAATTCACGTGGTTCAAACCCCATTAATGTTAATAATGGAATTAGGTTAAGATTTCAAAAATTAACATTCCAATTTTCACACCTTGCTCCTCCCCTTCATTTTTGAAAAAAAATTCACATCTTTGATTAAAGTGCTTCTTCTTTAATAATTTTGTTTCTCTTATCCAATCCTCTTTCTTCCTATCTTTCTCATACCTTTTGAGTTTCTTCCCAAAATTGTAGCCCAATGTATAAATATTGAACATGGAGGGGTTAGGCACAATAAAATTAGGAATGGGATAGTTAGGATTTAAAATCAAAATTTTGTTTCAACATTTAAAACACAAATACCACATTTTTATTTTTTCTTCCAAAATTATAATAAATCCATATAAGTTGCAAAAGTTATAATTAAAATACCATTGATCTCATCTCGATATGATCCACCCAAAAATGTATTTGTAAAATCTAAAGTCCTTCATAGAATAGCATGCTTTAAGAAGCATGTTGCAAAAATCTATCCTATAACTTCTCAACTCAATTTTTCGTATCCAAAATATGAAAATTCATATATTAAAAATATTTACACCCTTATTCATCATATCTACATCATTTAACATATTTATATAAAGAAAATAAACTTCATGGTGTTACATTTAAAAACTATTACATCATTAATTCCATAATAAATGCCTTAATTTCCATCATTATATAAGGTAATTAAGGGTAGAGCACTCTAGTTAGAACAATGCCTCATTAAGTTAGTTGTTGTAGATCCCATAAATGATTGGCTTACACCCTTGTAACTCACTAATGGGATTGAGAGTTCAAAAGGTAGATGACACGAGCATTGTTTTTAGAAGTGGCTAGAATGAGTGGCAATGTGGCATGGCGATAATGGTTGGCTAATACTTCAAATGAACAAGACTATTATATACCTATAGGACTACAACATGTAGTGTTGATCACAAAGGTACAAAATTGGATCATTGGCAATGCACCAAATTTGAGTGGTAATAGTTTCAATAATCAATAGAAAAAAATAAGGTTAAGATACATGTGGTGCATACTATGATCGACAATTGAAATTGGAGCAAGGCAATCAACACTAGATCATGGAGGTTGGTCAAGAGAAGGACAAGGGTGTACATGGTTGCTAAATGGATGTAGGTAGAGCTAAGGGCAATGAAAGATGATCAAAGTTGAGAATAGACAATAAGATTACTAAACGTGGCTAATGAGGAAAATTATGATAAAAATAACAATGAGGGAATAGAATAAATCTATATAGCAACCTGATTGAGATGAAAGCTAGCATATGCCTTCATGGAATGAAAATCCTTTGCAATATGTAGCGCATAAGAACTTCTTAATTTAAAATGAATGTAAACCAAAATTTTTCTTTTTTATTCAATTACTTACATTTAAAAGGAGTATAAAAGGGAATTTATAATAAAAAATAAAACAACCAAAATATTCGTCATTTTAAAAAAGTAATAATATAATAACAAAAAACTATGAAAATGAGTGGAACCATATAAGCAAATTTTCAAATAACCTTGGGTTTGATAAATGACTATTACAATTTAGTAATATAAATAAACTCAATAAAAACCTTATTTAGGCCTTTTTTTGGCTTTTGTTGGAGATCTAATCCATTCTTGGGCTCTATAAAATATATTTTTTATGTGCTATATCAGTAGGAATTGATGACTCCTCGATTTCTACTTTGGATTAGAATGTCAACTAGATTATGATGGTTTAGAATATAAAATTGTAACTATCCTTGGGAAAGGAATTGTTATTGTAGATGCAAGAGTAATTGATCCCAAATTTTCAATCCTAGAAATAATAATCATGATAATGAGAGAAAAATCAAGAGGAATTCAATAAAAAAATATCATTAAGACAAGGAAGAGAATTTGCTTACATATGCGACCTTTAGAGAAACACTAAAGTAAAGAACAATTCTATAAAACAACGTTAATGAAGTAGTTTGTTGGGGGTAAAAGAAGGGATTAATGAGTCATAGCTCCCAAAGATGATGAATATTGATTTGAGGGATATCATTCCAATATTTTGGATGCAATGTGTAGTAAAAATTGTGAAGTTTACAAAAGAAAGTATGATCAACTATATAATTCTTGGGGCTTAGGAAGGAAAATGGAAAGAACCTTCTAAATTCATATCTTAACTAAAAAAAATAGATAATTGTTAGAATATAATAATTAATTATCATAAGAAAGAAAATGAGAGAATTAATTACCAAATATATTCAAATGAAAATAAAATTAAATTTTCTTAAAAGAAAAAATTGAAGAATACTAAAGTAATTTTTAAGGAATTGAAGATGTTCTAATTAAATCTAAGAAATTTTTTGTAAAATTGGATAGGAAGACTTAGATTCGTATAATAATTAATGAGCTACCAAAAAGAAAATTAAAATGAATAATAGCCCTTTGTAATCAATTAGAGTTTTAGAGTGATTTGTCTGTAATGTGTTCTAGGCTTTAACCCATGATAGTTAATTTTCTTTTCAGAAAAGTAACAATGAAAGTAGAAGCATGATAAAGGCAGTGAGCAAAGAAAGAAAGTGAAGGAGAAAGATTTTTTGTCACAAGGAGATTAAATTTCTTGAAAAGTCATCCTTTAATAGGTTTTTGCATAGAAAAATTTTTGATCCCTAGAATTCTAAATTTTTTAAATTCTTAATTACTTCATAAAACTTTCTCATTATTTGTATATAACTTAAATTATATTATTTTATTATAAAATAAAAATATATGATTTTGACTAAAATTATAAAAAGTTCCAAAATGTTGCAAAAATTCAATTTGATCCCGTGCTTGTCCATGTGCATGGGTTTACTCCCCAAATGCAAATGATTGTGCTAAGGGAACTATTCACAAATGTGGGTACTATTCTCACACACTAAATGCATGTGTAATAAGTGGTTGTAGGGGAAACATGCACCCATCCCAAGCAATAGCATGCACTAGTGCACACGGGCACCCTAAGCATCACACCCTTCCCATGCATGCCCGTGCCTCCACATGCAGTTCCTACTGCTTCGTGTTACAACTATAATTTTAGTCATTTGTCTCATCTCTAGATTTTTTTTCATAATTTTGGATTTAATGAATTTCAAATTGATCTCTTGATCATAGAGGAACAAAGAAGGAAAGATATTATTAGATTAACAAAGAATACAAATGATGATAATGAAGGAAAGATATTAAGATGTATGTTTAACAACATTCTTTATATATTTATGGTATACAAAGCAATATTATCAAAGTCATTAAATTCTAATAACAAAATGGAACTTCAAAAGGAAATCAATTAGAAAAGAAATAATCATTAAATTTCTTCTTCTTATTCCTAAATTATGAATCTTCTATCTTTTATTTGTTCTTAATATGGAAGTGTTTCTCTTTCTTATTTTGTAAATGAAGCATTCCATAAATGAAATGTTGCATAAATATGACATATTGCAAGAAATGTTTTATTTACGCTTCTTATTTGGACATTATTCATTAAATAATGTTGTTGAACCCCATGAACTATAGAGCAAATATCTTATTTCAATTATAATGAACCCTTTAAGTGCATTTTTTTATGATCTAGCACATTAAATAACATAAGACATTACACATGCTTGAAATATCTTGCTTAAATAGTTTTTTGATGACCATAACATCAAACAAAAAGTAAGAAAATATTCACATATTTGAGGATATCATACAAGGCATGTTAGTCTACAAATGATTCTTAATGAGGAAAAGAATCACATAAAACTTATCTCCTTAGATTAGGCACATAAAGAACTCAATAAAATAGAAAAAAAAATATGTAGAAAGCTACAACGCTTGCAATAAAGACAATAATAAGTGAAAGTGGAAAATTAAAGATGCACAAACAACTAGATCTAGAGACCAAACATTAAACCACAATCAATATTAAAAATAGCAAGCAAAAGGCAAGAAAATAGAAAAACCCAAACTACAAAGAAAGTGACAAACTTGGAAATAAGAAAGGTGCATCTCGATAAATGCTTATTTGGAACCTCGTTAACTTGGAAGCAATATCTTACCAATTGGGCATCATCACTTCTCCTTTTGAAGCCAAATCTTCATGACACAAAAAAACCTTACTTCAAGCTCACAAAAACATGAAACTTACCCAAACAATATAATAAATAGAATACATTGATGCATGTCATACATTAAGATTAGCCACCCTATTATAGGATGCAAAGAGTTGAAAAAATTATAAAGCTAAAATGTGGCCCTAAAGGTCTAGCATGAAAAATTATAAAATTTAGTCCAGTTGTTAGCTTTTTATTGATTACAATTTTTTTTCAAGTTTTAGTCCAAATTTGGCAAATATGTGAACAAAAAATTGTAGATGTTTTTCTTAGCAATTTAGAGAATATAAAATCACTCTAATTGAAGAATGGACAAAAAAGATAAGGACCAAAAATTAAAATAATATAATGCTAAGATGCTCAACATTTGATAAGGACCATAATGATGATGCTAAAGTTGATGTCATAATTGAAGCAAAACCTGAGATATAAAAGTAGCATTATTATCAAATTATTAATAATGTTATACCTCTCATTCTAAAAAACTCAATTATGACCATGACTATGGGTGCATATTAGGTTAGTTTAATGAAAATATCTTATTTTGGTAGTGCTCGCACCATCTACTTAATATATTCAATAAGTTATTTAAAGTTAGATAAACTCGTAGAACACCCACCATTGAGGAATTTGATATGTGCTCAAAAATGGCAAATGAAGATGTACTTAAAGTCATGAAGAAAGATAGTGCACTCCAAAAGTGTATACATGTCCAAGGCATTTTGGATTAGCTGTTCATTTACTAAGGATAGGTGTAAGGTTAAAATTTAACTTATTAAATTAAATTAAGAGTTTGCACAATACAACTTAATTTGTATGAAATTTTACTCCACATTTTTTTATTAAAAATTTGATCTTTAGAGTGTTTAGAAAGAGAATTTGATTTCTTTTAAATGCATGTGATTATAGTTATTAAGAAAAAACATGTTTTCTTGTGTATCACATTAAAACCTCAATCAAAGTAATGTTACAACTAGCTAAAATTGAACTAAATGCATGTTAAGAATTGCTACCATAATTTCATGAAATCTCATGACTTGGTATGCTAAGGATTAATACTGGCATTTAACAAGTGTGTACGATACATTATACCTAATATACAATATATCTTGTTCAAATAGGCA
This sequence comes from Vanilla planifolia, assembly GCA_023846275.1. Lineage (NCBI taxonomy): Eukaryota > Viridiplantae > Streptophyta > Magnoliopsida > Asparagales > Orchidaceae > Vanilla > Vanilla planifolia. The sequence continues at coordinate 60,023,910 of CM043865.1, forward strand.
ATGTATGCTAACAATTGAACCATGCTTTGAAAGAATACAAGAAATATAAGACTTATATATGATACATTTTTAGCTATTGATGGTATGCTTATTTCAAATGGGCAATGTACATAGCCTAGTGGAACATGCATTGAGATAGATGTCTAAACCTGATACTTGAGTATAATTCATCATTTTTTATGCAAAATACATCTAGGTTAAATAATCAATATGCACGTAATTAGTTGAGAGATTATAAGCAACTAAAGATTTACATACAATTAATTAATAAGGTACGAGACATAAGGCTAAACTTACAATACGTGAAGTTTGCACATACAACATTTGTAACTATCATTTGTAACAACTAGCTTGATCAGAACTTAAAAAATTTAATATAACTATTATGTGACCATTTGGAGTTGTCGAAAGGGTCCTTTGCTTATATAAAGCCTTCCAAACAATAAGAAAAGATTGATGATGCAAAAATAAATCTAGATCACTTAGTAATCCTTATAGCTTTATATCCTTATCTTGAGAGAAGATTAAGTGTGTAACCAAGTCAAATCAATTTTGTAATCAATCAAATGTATGCAAGAAGATGCTTTTATAGTATTTCAACATCAACACAAAATCCTATCATCATGAGTTCTTGATTTGTCACACTTGACCTTTTTAACAAATGTCCTCTCTCACATCTAACCTTTTGCACATTGTTTATAGCTACAAGGTTTAACAACCCTTATAGTGATCATTCATTTGGTTAGTCACCCTTTCATTACATGGGTTAGTCATGATCCCCAAATCCAATTATAATACTCATGTTGTGTCATCTACTATGAACCAAGCTCTCTTACTAGATGAGCATCAACATGACTTAGGAACTAATTCATCCTGAGGTAGGGTAACTTCTCAACTACAACGATTCATATAAGGTACTAATGTAATATGTAATATACAAATAATATAAATGCATAACTGAAGTATCCATCATCCATATCTATAAAGAAATAATATAAAAATATAATGAAATATCTAATAGAAAAACCCATGAACACAATCCATGTTAATATAAAAGTCTAATTATTATATCATAAATCAAAAGACTAACTTTTTACTACTAAGAAAATAAAAGTAACTACAAAATAATAAGTAAATCAATAGTTCTCCTAATCACAGGCTCCTATGCAATCTCTTTCCTTCCTGATCTTACATATTAAAAATAAAAGGAATAACCCAAAGCCCAACACAAAGCCCAAAAGTTGTCTTATAAAAACTTCACATGCAATCTAAGATACTATAATAAAATAACATAATTGTATAAATTAAGATCAAATTAATATCATGATCATATATGTCATACAACAAGCTCTAAAATATCAAATCTAACTAGACTAATACATAATACAATCAATATGATATCTAGTAATCCACCAAAATGTAGAATCACCTCCAAACATACACAACTCAAGTTAGGATTTATCATCATATAAATCAATACTCTTTTCAAGATGTGTCATAATCATATAAATTAGCATACTTTTTAAGATATGTCATATTAAATCAAATCACCATCACTTATTTCTAAGACATGCTATAGTTATATAAGCTAATACACTTTTTTAAGACATACTATCACTCTTTTGAGGATTTCAATCATAAATTTTACTACACAAAAGATTTTCACCCATTAAGTTTACAAATATTATCTCTTGACTACAAATTAAAATCATTATTATTTAGTATCTTGGTATTTCTATGATTTTTTTAGAATCTCATAGTTGATTATCTAGAAATTACATTACTATCTAAATGTTCTTGGCTCACATCTAAACCCCTAATTTAGTAATCCAGATAATTTAATAAATCCAAAAGTTCTCTTATTGATTTGTGTTTTCCCTTAACCTTTTTTTGGAGTCCTATCTAAAATCATTTTGTTTATCTAAGCTACCTTAAAACTCTCACCCAAGTTATATTCTCAGCTAAACTCTTAGACTCTTTCCAAAATATAGCTACTCACTGACCTGGGTTCACAAAGTTTCATCAATAACTCTTTTTTCATTTAGCCTAGTCTAAGTCATTATTCTCATTTAAGTTATCCATGATTGACTCTTATGACTCCTCAAATCACCATCTAAGGGCTAACTTGTGGCCTAAGAGACTATAAGGCTACTCATTATCTTATCCACATCAATCAATACATGCTTGGGGTTTATTCATAATAAAAATAAACAAATCTTCATTTGATTAAGCTTAACATCTTCATGGCTTAGACTGAATAGTCTACTCCTCATTCAAGACTATAGTTGAGGATTTCTTTATCCCAAAGTCTTATTCCAATCATGCATAAGACTCACCAAGTATTAATATCCATGATAGGATCCTAATTTCATATTTAAGATCTTCATTCCATTATAAAAAAACTTAAGTCAATTTATAATTTATATTACTTGGTCTATTTAAATTTAGCTTTATACTAAGCTTTAACCTCAAGATAATTAACACTAATATCATTTCTAATTAAACACTTAAAATATTCAATAATATATATAATCCATATATAAGACTTATCTTAAATCATAATATTGGCTATTAATCCTAAACTAATCTTACTTAAACCTCACTTAATTGAACCCCACCCTATTCCTACAAGCTTAATCAATTTCCCAACAAACTTAGTCCTCTTTTAAAACATTTAACCAAGTCTTATTAGGTTTCTCAACTAATAACCAATGACTTCTCTTATCCTCAGAAGCCATCTAAGTCATTCCAAAGTTTAATTCAAGCCTCTTTATGGCTTAATCAACCCATATAACTAGTTTTCCAAGAAAAATCAAGGCAAGGCATGCTTTGTCACAAGAATACATAGGGTTTTGACAAAGTTTAGGTTTTTATCATATTGTTCATTACTAGTCCAATTTGTTTTACATCAAGGTTTATTCTCAATTTTTATCCTTGGTTTCCAAGTGTTCAATCCTAACTTCTCATTATCATGCCATAAATCATGATGAAGTTTAAGGTGATTTTGTCCAACCAAAGCTTATCTTAAAAAGCATGTCATCTAAAAAACTTGGATAATTACTTTATCTTCAACTTTAGATCAAAGTTTTTCAAATTTATTAATAGCATATCTCTTATTTAGCATAGATTCTTATTCACAATTATCATGTCAAACATCATAGCCAACCACAACATCATGTTTGCATAAAGTTAAAAGTATTTCAAATCATAATAAGAAAAATCATGCTCTTATAATTCATCTTAATTTCACTATTTTGCATGAAGCTTACAAAGATTTGCTAGATCTCAATATAATTAGTAAACACTCTTAAAACCTTAGCATGAACCTCAGTTAAGAAACAATATTAAATAAACATCAAGGTAATTTTTACATCTTTAAATAATTAAACATAATACAATTTTGGATCTAATTTAGCATGCTAAAATCATGAGTCATAATAATGCATTATCTTGATTTTGGTTACATGCATTTTTTTCCAAAGATTTAAAATTCAATCTTCAATAAGCAACATAAATATAACATTGTAAGAATGCCTTAAATCATAATTTCATATCATTATGTCTTAACTTGGAAATTTTACTTTCTATCTTAGAAATTTATGAAAAGGAAATTTAGACAATGTAAGAATGATCATACATTATACATTTACATGCACAATTCAAACAAAATAACCTATTCTTAACCTAAATCATATCTACATTTAGTTGCAAGATCAAGAGGTTTATCTTACTTTAACCATGTAGAAGCTTTTATAAAGGTTTCTCTTCATTTTCTCTCCAATTCCTAATTGCTTCCTCCTGCACTTGCTCATGGTAAGGTCTCCTTCTTCTTGTCCTTGTCTTGATTTAGTATTTTTATGTTAGAATGATGGCAAGGCTTTTAACGTTTATATAAATATAGCCATAAACTCTTAATCCATCTCTTTGTGATTTACAACTATGATTGTATCATGATAATCAAATTTCAAATTCCCTTAATTTTAATGTAACTACCTCTAACCAACTTATTTCCAACCCATAAATCTAAGGAACCCCAATTCCAATTGTAAGGGTTAAAAATAAGTTAAATACAAAACCTAGTTCCTATATATCGTATTAATATGATATCTATTTAGTACTATATGATGAGCTAAATTTTTGTTCATTAACTATTAATCCCAGTGACTATAATTATAAAATCTTACTATTTTTCTTATATGATATACTACGTAAAACCTTCACCTGTCATAACACTACAATTCTCGTGCCTGACACTTTCCTTAGCTTTATCATACTACAATTTTGCTAATCATACTATACAATCTATTAGATCACCTAATGCTTGACTTACTAGACTTAAAAAATTGTCTTATTATCATACCTATATAATCCATTCTTTTGTATCTATAGAATCATAGCATTACTTAAAATGACCTTTGATTTTTATACTAACAACCTTGCTCTTATATGTTGGTGCAATCATCCTAGTATAACAACTAAATGCTTTGTACTTATTCACATTTAATGTTTTCGTTGTGCATAATTATTATCAATGTACTATGGTCATAATGTATGATATAAAACTCTTTTATTAACTATCAGATAGGTCCAACCATTAACATTCACGACATCATTGAACTCATATAATCACCAAGTCGTACTTGTACAACCAAAGTTCACTTTAATAGCTTGTTCACACATATATCATGATTACTTTACTTAGCTAATTGTGTTGTAAGATTATCTAATATCATATTATATTCATAATTGAGCTTTCAAACAAGTTTTCTTTCTTATTGTATTGTATGATTTTCTATCATTATATGTACAATAAATTGAGTGGGATTTATGTGTAATTTCTTTGTTATTATTTTGTATTGTATTTTTCTCCTTATGGAGAGATTATGAAGCCTATCTCTAAGATGTCAAAATTGTGGAGTTTTATGAGGCGCATCTCTACTTTGTTATAGTCTGGAGGGATTTTGTGCCTTATCTATGAAAGGGCTTTATTGTAATAAAATTTTTTCACTTAGTTGATGCGAATGAGGAAATTTAAGGGTTAGCTCAAGCTAATAAACTTAGTTATGGATGTAGGCTTATTACATTAGAGTTGAACCATTTAAAAATCTTGATATAATATTTTATTTTTTTGCATTTATATTTTTGCATTATTTTAGCCTTAGATAATTTTGTAAAAGCTGTCCTTTTTCTTTTCAAATGAAAAATTTGCCATATCCAATTCACCTCTTCTCTTAGCATGCTTTACAGAACTAACAATTGGTATTAAAATGGATTCTCAATAAATAAAATTAAGACTTACAACTTGTCATGTAGGATAACTTACATCAAGATATGATAAAGTTTATCCACTAGTTTTTATTTAATTTTTCTTTAGTTTATTATATTTTTAATTCACTATAGTTTGTAATGAGTCACAAATATAATACTCTCATAATATGTTTTATTTTTTTTTCATATTTTATTATTTATAATTTTTTATTTAAAAGAGTTTTTTTATTTTTTTTTTTAGTATAAGTTTACTTTGTACTTTTATAAATAAACTTTAATATAATAAAAATAGTTAATTCACTTATAAAACAAATTGTAGCCTTGAAGAGCTTTAGAACTTAAAATAGCTCACCCTATGTCGAAAAGAGCACAATGTTGCCTAAAAGAGTAGGACTTATCTCTACTATCCATCCTTCCCACCCTTATCTTATTGTAAGAGTTCTACCATCATTTGGTATCAAAGCTTTGTTCATCCACTCTCCATCACTTGCTATCAAAGCCTTAGTCATCCACTTTTCATCATCCAAGAGTAGATCCTTTATATGTACACAACATTCTTTTATCATTGCTTAGCTTGCAAAATTATGTCATGAAAAGCACTATTGAAAGTTTTATTCTTACAAAATTGTGTTTCAAAACATGAAGTTTCCTTCCAATTTTATAAGACCATATTTTTTGCTTAAAAAAATGCTTTCAAAACTTTTGTTCATAATATTGATTTTAACTTGTGAAATCTTTTTAAAAAGTTTAGAACATTCTTATGTCTTTTGATCTTAATAACAAATCATTGAATTTATCACAATAAAATGCAAAAATGACTTAAATATAATATTCTTCATCATAAGAAATTTTGTATGGAGAATTGTATATTAAGCTGATGTTTTTAAGGCTATGTGTGTCCAATGAAATGATGTGACAAGTTGCATCAAATGAATTAAAGAAAGAAGTTGAGGAATTTAAAGGAGAGAGGAGGGACAAAAGGAGTTCCTTCATTACATACCATTCTAGATTAAATTCAAATTTTAAGTTAATGAAATCAAATTTAAATCAAGCAATGTTCTTCACTATATAATGATGATATGATATAATACTTATATAATCTATATTTAAGCTTATAGTTTCAACTAAAGTTTAAGTTTATAAGGACATCGTACATGAACGATGGGTCCATCGTATGATGTAATTGTCATTTAGATTTAGAACCATTGCCCAAACTTGGTCATATGAGGCATCAACTTTACACTTGTGTTTTTTTAGCTACCTTTGTTTAAGTGCACAATTTGTTTTCTCTTAGAATGAAGCTTCCTTTATTTAAGCTTTGTTCATTAACTTCCTTTGATCAAGTACAAAGCTTCCTTTGTTTAAGCTTTGTTCTAGTATGAAGCCTTCATTAACTTTAGTGTTCATGTATGATTAATATATTATATTGGTATTATCTTATTTTTAACCTAATCATGATATTGTAGCTTGATTATATACTTAATGGTGAATATACAATCACTAAATTCTACTCTATGCGCTTATAACAGTTACATTGTATAATATGATGCAAAGTATCATTTTTGTATGATCTATCTTTTTCATAATTAACTTAAACTATTTATGATAGCATTATACTCAGTGTATCATACAAATCTGATATCTATATCAAATGAGTATTATCTTCATCTAATAAGACTAAATTTTTCTTTGTCCATATCATTATATGATTATAATCTATATATTATACTTGCATGATTCCTTCTTATATAACACTCAGAAGAAGCTGATAAAGTTAGTACTACTATGATGACCTTATTGTATGTGTATAATAACCTTATTAGGTCTAGTTAAGTTAACAACTATATGATTGTGCAATAGTTTGTTTTTATACTATCACATTGTATAAATTATTTTTAAGATCTTGTTGCTTTGAGAAAATTATTATCATATGATGGTGATCCATTATTGCACTTGTACTACTAATTTGAACAATAAAAATAAACTACATTATACTTATATAATTCTTATGATCATCTAAAATAATATATAGAGAACTTAAACGTTATATAAGAATTGACATCATATAATATAAAGATATCTCTAGTATTTCTATGATAAATAATTCATAGTCAATTTGCTTTAATCATATCATTACATTATTTAGGGTAATCTATGTATTGTGCTCATTATTCTAATAAGATAATTTTAATATATAAATATAATATATTATCAAAACTCATAATGGTTACTTAAAATATCTCAAAAGTGTCATTAGAACCATTGGAACATTTATATTGGTAACATCACAAAAGTAAGGATAATAAATTTTAATAAAGTGAAACCATAGGGTGTTAAAAAGAGTAATATTAGAGAATGATTGATAATTTTAAGGATGAATAAGTTATAAAATAATGATTTTGATCAAATTATATTTTCAAAATGTTTATAAATTTTTAAAAGTTTTTCTAAAAGTTTCTAAAAAAATTCTAAATTTTTAAGAAATCATACAGTACAATATCATAGGATTATATAGTTAATCGAGTTTAGAGAATCAATTTGATGAACAAATTTATATGATAGGATTATATCATACAAATATAATTAAAATAACATATAAGTATCATAGAATATAATTAGTAAATCATCACTATGGATCAGAGCAATCCAATAAGTCAAGTTAAGAAAGAGTTGATCGTACTATACAATCGTAAAGACCATATGGTATGATCAAGTAAGAGAGAGAATGAACTTTTGACAAGTGTGAACACACGTAAAAGTTGATAAGAATCATGTAAGATGACCAGGACATCATACCAAGTTGTTAATGTATAAAAATTATTGATCATGACAAACAATACATTATCATATAGTATTAAAATAAATAATATACAAGTATGATAGAATATAAAATCTAATAACCAAATATAAGTACAATAAGACAAACTTATAAGTACATCAATGTGTACTTTATTCAAAATCATAAAAATATGTAATTATACAATATAATATAATCATATCATACCATATGATTACATAAGAGAAAATAAAGTATACTTTAATGTGAAAGCATCAAAAGAAAGCTATCTTATAGTAGTTGTATAATACAATTAACTAATTATATCAATATGATAAAGACATTTATAGTATAAGATGTAGGGGATGGATCATACAAGTAATGCAAGATCCATCATATAATACAATATAACAAGAGTTATTAAAAATAATTAGTAAAAGATGTTGTAAAGTCTTATAAGTAAAAATGTATAATATAATGTTGTAAAGACTAACATTGTAAATAGAATCATTTAAATGAAGCAAGATGAATACGAGTTGTATTAGTATGATAGAGATATCATAATAATACAATGAGAAGAACTTAAGATAGATTTAAATAAGATTAAAGAATGCATAATATAAATATAGTGATTGTATAAGTATGATTAGGAGAAATTGAATAGATCTTGAAACCCAAAATGGTAAATGACCAAGAAAATTGGCATGGAGGTATGTTGTGTCATTAGATAACCCTTGTAAATGAAAGTATAGAAGGTGAAAAGGCTTTCAAATGAAGGGACATAATTATTAGAGGTATTTGAAAAGTCATCAATAGGAAAAATTATGGAAAAATGATATAAAATGAGGGCTAATCATGACTTAGGGAGTTCTTTTAAGAAATTTGAAAGGTTCTACACTCAGTCATAGTCAATAAAAGAAAAGCATAGCATATAAAGGTTTTTATAAGAGATTTAAAGAAGAGTTGCACATGAGACAAAAATCAAAATTGAGGAGACAAACTCTCAGGTACTATAACAATCGAGACTTGAAGCAAATATCTAAGATTGTTGAGACCACTTCATAGATTTTAAACATAAAACACACTTATTCATGGTGTATATCTTTGATGTAATGTATATTATAGCCTATAGATCTTATTCATTAAAATATACCAAATAGAAGATGTTTGTGTAAGAAAAATGTATTTATGATGCATATATTTAATAAATAATGTGTATTATAGGTTAGAGTTTTTATTGATTGAAATATATCAAAAGAAAAATAATTGTATAAAGAAACTTATTCATGATTTATATATTTGACATAAAGTGTATTGTAAGTTAGAGGTCTTATTGATTGAAAATATCAAATAAAAGATGCTTATATAAGCAAAATATATTTATGACATACATACTTGATATGATGTATATTATAAGTTAAAGATCTTATTAAATAAAATATATCAAATGAAAGATGTTTGTGTAAGCAAAACTTGTTCATGGTATATACTATTTAATGAATACATATTGTAGGTTAGAAGCTTTGTAATTTAAAATATACTAAATAGAAGATGCTTTTGTAAGTAAGATGTGTATTTAACTTATATAATTTGATGTGATATATAATATTAGGTTATATGTTTCAAATAATTTGTATAAATAGATATATGAAAGATATTTGTAATTGTTTATTATAATAATATGTTGATATGCTTTTCTTATAATATATTTTGATTAGTTACATGTAAAATATTTATCACATGTTAAGATAATAATTTGATACATGATTTGTTTATCTATGATAATATTATATTTTTTAGTTACATACTAAATATTTATTATGCCATATGTGATAAAAAAATAGAAAGAGATGATTAATAAAATATTTATATAAATAAATTTAAAAGAATATAACAAAATAATAGAATATAAGAAGTATCAATAATACTTTTTTAAAGTAAACTTGTTATCCAAAATAATATTTCTTTAGAATAAGTGTTTTGTTATCCAAAATAACTTTTCTCCAAACATATGACCATTACTCAACAGTGTTATTTGAAAGACAACCCCGTAGGCAATGCTCATGTGTATGTCATTATTCTTGTGCACAAACCACATGTCATGATAGATAGGTATTGTGACTCACACTTGCATGATAGGTATACCCACTATGGTACGTGCAATGGTCCCTCACGATCACATGCACATGAACGCCTTTGCATGCATCGTGATCTATACACTACAACATGTGCATTGGCTCGCCTTGGAGAGCCTTCAGCCATGCATGTGGCTCTTATTGCCTTATGTTGCAAGAATGATTTTCATTATTTTCCTTCATCCCTTAATATTTTTCTGGATTTTTGGATTTTTTTTATGATTTAATAACCTTATAATTAAGCTCTAGATTATAAAATAAAAGAAGATATAGATTCTTGACTCGTCCTTATAAAGTTTCAATTGGATAAGTGTTCACGTAGGTTCCAGTAAGCATGCATTATTATTCATATTATGCCTAGCCCTATTAACACTAGTCAACATTGAAATAGCTTTTAGCTTTGCAATAATTCTCAATCATCTTACATAAGCACAATTATTTCCATCTAAGAACATAAGCATGGATTTATAGTCTACAATAATTTTTATTTTATTTAGACTTTTTTGAGCTCAAGTTGGATTGTTCCACATCGCAAATGAATATTTTTCATACTATTTATATTAAAGAAATCCTTCCATTCTCTATTGTAACCTTTGCATGTAAAACTATTGACAATCCTTTATTAAATTTAAACTTAGTTGATATTGTGATTACTAATAAACCAAATCATCATGAGATAATAGTTTTGGACTTCACTACTTTTTTAAATGCCTCTAATATGATGTTAATCATATTACATCTCTTTTTATCATTGAAGTTAAAATGGTATCAATTTTGTAATTTTTTATTACAATCAGTGATTCCATAGATTTATTAATAGCTTTTGTTTATGATTTTACATGAATATGGAAACTAATCCTTCTTTTACAACTAAAATTGTGTTTCATTTTTGGATCATATTTGTGTTGTTGCTACAAATTTAGATCATAGATTATTAATATATGGATTTCTACTTTTAATGAGCCTACATTCTACAAGGCCACTTATTCTCTCCCTAAATTTTACACAATGCTACAACCATTAGAGATAGTTGTATATGTTGATAAGGATAACACCTTTACTTTGGCTGGATATGCCACATTGCCAGACCTCTCCCCTCTTTTTGGTACTACAACTCAAGGATCAGTTCTTTTTAAGGAGATAAAGTTTGATATAAGCAATATGTTCCACTTATATTAATTATTATAAAACTATTATTCTAGATTTGGCTAATGATGTAAAGTATTTTGTTTTATTTATTTTAATTGTTTATTCATGTATTTGTTTATTTTATTTAACATTTGTGCATATATGATTATATGTGTTTCTTTGACCTATTTTAGATTAAATGAGGCATGTGAGACTTATGGGTCATGAGCCATGTGTGTTATGTCTTAGCATATTTAAATAGAAAACATAATATAAATGCTAGTGGACTTTGATTCATGAACAACTTTGATTGCTTTAGAGATTTGCAAATTTTTAGAAGTTCTACCTATGATGAATTGCAAAGATACTTCCTATGTAGACAAGAATATTAAAAAAAATTAGGTTCCCATTCTTTTTATTTTCTACTGCTAATTTCATCATTTCATGTGTATATTTTCATTGTTTGGTCTCAAAAAGGCACACAAAGGGAGGAGGGTGTGAATTGGTGTTACAGGAATTAAATAAAAATCTTTTGACAAACTAAAAAATTAATAATATTTTTTAAAACTTTGTTTTAAAGTACCACATCCCTGGCTTAATTTTTTTTTATAGATTATACATGATAATTAAGGTTAGTTACTTCTAATACAATAATAGAGCAATCAAATAAGTTAGAATAAAAAATAAAATAACTAAGGAGATATAATATCTTAAGGTGGTTCAATTTAATCTCAAGGGCACATCCACCTCCAAGCAGCCTACTTTTGCACCAATATCTAAATGACTCATTCTCCACAATCAAGTAGAGAAACACAATTACAATATAAGATTTTATACAATTCAACTACAATATTATGAACCAACACATAATAGTCAAAGATAAGGTTAACCACTCCACACATCATAGGCTAAAGTTGTGCCAAGAGATACAAAATAACATGAACTAATTCAAAGAATCCAAGACCTTTAGGATGTCAAAAATGTAGAGATGATGTTGAATGATGATTCTTCAAAACTCTTATATATAATGTGCTAAATGCCCTCACAAAGTTATACAGTTGAAGATCCCTTCAACTATAACTCTTGCATTTATAGATTTTGCAATGATAGCTTCTAACACTCTAGAAGATATTCAAGTATATTTCCAATCTAATCTCAACATTTATCAAACAAATGTTGTGAGTTTTAAGGGTTTATTAGCATAGGAGCATATAAAAAGCTTCCTAAAGCATTCTCAAATAGCTATAATCTATTTCCAACTATTAGATTTATCATAAAACTAGATGTTATACATTATTAGCCTCTATCGCATACCATAAGATCATTTTTAATGCATTGCATGAAATTCTCAAATTCCAAGTGTGTGTGACAACTTGATGCTTGTGGATGGAGTGGAGTGAGGCATTGTGATGTAGCATGTGTAGGCACAAGTTAGTGTATATTTCTGTTGCACTACAACAACTATAGTAATAATACACCTTTTTCTAAATGCCTCAAGAGTGACATGATAATGCTTGGTTTCTTTTTAAAGACATATGTTGAAAGAATAATTTTTAAGCTTCACAACTATTGCACGATCAAACAATGTATACATTCTATTGATCAAAATATATAATAAGTATAGTTTAATAGCCAAATAATGAGCTATTCAAATTATTCATTAGAATATTAATGTATTGTATGAAAGTTTCAAATTTTCCTTTATATATAATGAACAAGCATTCTTAATATTATTTATTTAAAATTAATATCTCATACAAAAGTTTTTAAATAACATGATTAGAATAATTTTACTATTTGATGAATAAAATCATATTATATCAAAATTTTAGGAATTCTATGTTAAACATATTACACCTTATTCATTAAGATTATGAATAATTTGATTACTTATATATAGCATTTATGAAAATATCATACCATTCAATTCTTAGATCATACTATCCAACTCCCACATAGCACCAATAAGAACTCAAATCAAACAATATGATTACTCTTTCATCTCTTTACTATAAGGATAATTGCATCGTACGATATGAATTTCTTAACATATGATCACCAAAATTTAACTTACTTTGAGCCTTATTTTTATAAATAAAAAACTATTATTCTTAATTCATCATTTCATTTAAACTTATGCACAAATATTTTTATATACTATTAGAGCATAGTTTTTTAAGTGATATGCATGTCTAGTATTATACTTACACTTAGATTAATTAGTAATCTTACTTTTTAATCTTTACATATATCTTATCATACGTTACCATCGATAAGCATCTTAAACATAGATTTTCAAGGTGGATGACAAACTTCTTTTTTCATTATCTTAATATGACTTGTAGTTATTAAAGCTTTATCCAATTATATTATGTTAAGTGATTTTTTTGCTTACTTATCTTTATTATAACACATTAAGTAAATATATTAAATTACAATATAAGTATTTTCAATAATTTGTTATCATCAAAATAATATATTATTATTAAGGTTCATGAAATATGACATAATTCTATATTTTTTTATTTTATTAGATTTTTCTTCTCTTATATTTTTTAATGTTTATTTTAAATATATTTTCAAAACAAACTCACATTTTGATTTCTCACCATATAGTGAATTGAATATTCATCACACAACACACATAATCAATAATTATAAATGAATGTTCTCTATACTTAATGATGATTATAGTAGATTAATTATTCCATGAATGCAAAATTCACAAGTTAGCAACAAATGCTTCATATATACATAATTCTTGTTATGGTATGGAGCCACATACAAAGGTTTAAGAACATATGGACAAAGATGTATCGTCAATATAACTATTATTAGACACAATGCATAAAATGAAGCATATTACACACAAGAAAAATATAAATAATAGAAGACAATTGAGACATGACTTTTGAAAATTAGTCTAATAAGCAACCATGACCTATGCATGCAACATGGTGTAACATGACTATTGGTTGCTTGATAGATCTTGTTCTAACATGGACATGTGACAACTAAGGTTGGACAAAATTATTAAAGTAGAATTATAGAATTTGCACAATGTAAGAACCTAATCTTCTTATTTTTTTTTCTCTTATAAATACTCACTATATGAGTAATTTTCATAACTAATATAAGAGAAAATTTGTGAAAACAATCCTAGAGTATGCTTATGATTTTTCTAATTCAATTTTTCAGATAAATTTTTGTATTATCTTTTATTGCAACTTGAGTGCCAAATTTTTAATTAAAGTAATCAAATATAAAATTTATCTATGTTATAATCTAATTTTTTTTTTAAAACTGTCGAAATATCTTATGTATTTGAAATAGTCATTATAACCACAACAATTCATATAATTATAAGTTCATATAATATACAAGTGCATAATAATTTTTTTTTTCCACAAGAACCATAAGTTGTTTTACTTTTGCTAGATCTTAAGAAGCTATCATTTTAAAAATTAATAATTATTATGGGCAAAAGTAGACATTTTTCTATGTGGTCAAGTTTTTGTTTTATATTTCATACAATTAATCAATAAAAAATTATAATAACATAATTTGTTGATAGCATTATTATAAACTTTAATGATTAAAAATGGTTTAAATATTAAAATGGTTTTTATATTCCTTTAAAGCACACAATTTACCATCATTAACCATCGCCTACAATCCAATTTTCAACATTATCATAATTATTTTATATTACTTAAATTTCCTAAAAACATAATTAAAAAAAAATACAAAACAAGAGGGCAACATGGGAATTGCAAAACAAATATTTAAAAGGTTGTCCCAACTTTCTCATGCAACTAGACTTGGATTTTCCAACCTCCTGTGGCATGTCTTTCTTTAGGATCACAACTGCACGAATTTAAAGGCAAATCGACTTCCTATAAAAATAAGTGCTTTGTTATTCCGCGTTGAAAGGTGTGCGCAACGGAGAATGGACGGTGTCAAATAAACAATACATCGGGACGGGATTTCGATTCCTCCAACCAGACAGCTCGGCGATGCTTCGTGTGAGGGGGACAACCAATGTGGGGTCAACTTTGAATTCCCTCAATTTTCCCAAATGGCTCGGGAAAAATAATAACTATTGCTTAGCATCTTAATCACATGCATAAAACGTTTTAATATGTAATTTTGATAAAAATAAATTATAAACATAAATAAATTTTTAATATAAGCATTTTGAATATTTGTAACATTTCAAATCTCTTGTTAAAGTAGATTTGTAATTAAAAAAAAAAGTGGAGTAAATAGCAATAGTTTGACAAGAATGTCAAGATTTGAGTTAAAAAGTTATGCAAAGTTTATAAAACAAATAATTTATTTAAGAAAATGGTAAAAATAATGATACATTTGTTGTAATATGTGGGGTTAAGAGAAGTAAAATATAGATAGAGAATATTGGTTACTTATTAAAAATACTTTACATAATTTTATGTTTTTCGTTCATATCACACGAATGACAAAAACTAATAGTAGAACAATTATGATTCTAAAGCAAAATACATTAGCAATAATTGTGATTCAAAGCATTAGTTGATCATCACTAACAGATCATTATAGTTAGTTATACATAAAGAGTTAGGATTATTTTTTTAATTGAGAAAACAAAATCTATTTAGAAGCAAATCATCACAAGATGAAGAGGTAATTATTCAAGATCACCCCATCATACTATCTTTGGGATGATTTTGATTTGTTGAAGACTTAAAAATGATTGTGAGAGTTTTGGCAATGTTTGATCATTTGGGATTATCAATAATTACACCACACAATTGTAAATTTACAATGTCCCACTTGTTATTATTATATGCCAAAATTGGCTCTCAATATAATTGAATATTTCATAAATGCAACTTATATCTAGATACCGCATATACTAAAACACAATTGCACTTACATGCAAAACACATATAACAAGCCAAAACACACACATAAACATGTTCAAATTTAAATACAATTGCCAAGTGTAACATATTATGAAAAAAGAGAGTGTAAATGAGCAATCAACCCAAGAAATGCCAAAGGAATTTCTTTATGAACCAAACAAGGGAAAGAATTAGGAGACTTCCTTAAAGCTATCGAGGATGGAATAAAACGAGAAAAGCATGGGTTCTTGAAAGTAATTGTGCAACCAAAAGATCAACTTTCTAATGTGTGATTACTACAAATAAGTTCAAGATAAGCAATGTCATATAATGTGGGTGCATATGATTGATATGATGATATATTATAGCTTAGCGCTCATAATTTGGAAAGAATTCAAATAAATAATTTTAGTAGTTGGGTGATGATTACTTTACAAACTATTTCACATTGTTATATATTGAGTTTTCAACAATTCGCCAACAATTATATAAAAATGATGTCATTATGTTGTTTTATTGTATTGTAATATTTTATAGAATGTTATAGTAAGTCATAATGTAAAGATTAGATAATCAAAGATGACAATATTTTAATTTGGAATTATTTTATTTTTTTATTATACAAAGACAAAAAAATGAAAATAAAAATTAATCTAAATATTTTTTTAACACTCTATTTATGAGATCCATAAAGATAA